>JBAMNC010001271.1:670000-747500 GCA_037902135.1 Cetoscarus ocellatus | reverse complement strand
AAAACAAAGTCAGAACTCTTGAGACAATCAATCAAGAATCAGGTCAGCCAGAGACCAAAAGAGTCAAACGAGAGGCACAGAGGTTTCATTTTAAATAAAGCAACAACGTTAAAGAAAATGGTCAACTGGAGACGACTGAAGTGCTTTGGGAATATCCTACATTAGTACAGGTCAAAATGTCAACATGGACATATGAGCTACATTAGAAAAGGAGGTATTTCATTTTATATATAATGATAGGCAGACAATAAAACTATAAATAGATGACAGAATTATAGATACATAAATAAATAGATCACATGATAGTTGACGACATCACATCAGGAAGATGGAAAGAAGAGGGTAGATAAAGGACAGATAAAAAAGGAGTATATTAAAACATGAAAAGATGGTAAAAACAGGACTAAAGGGATGAGAAACCAGTGAAGGGAGTAAGAACAGCAGAGATTAAAAATACTGTAGTTTTGGAGGCGGGAGAGTGATTTGTGAGAGATATGTCTGGAGGATAGTTCGTGAAATGTTTGACAGCATGGAAACAAAGACTGAATTCACGGTCCTCCAATATTTATGCTGCGTTTACGTTGAAGGTCCGACCTGGGAACTGGGGAGGCCGTTGTATCAGAGTTAAAGTGCATTCTTTCACGTTAATAAAACTTACATTATAAAATCAGAACCATTCCTGTAACTTCAGCGCTATAACACGTTTTCCTCAGACCATAAACTAGTGAGACTTGAATGAAGTGTTCACAATTGTGACACTTTTATCAGATAAACACCAACCTATTGGAGATTGAGCTGCAGCTAGCATTGTTAGCTCATAACCAATATAGACAGCACACCATAAGACAACTTTGCACCAATGTCGACATCGAGGTATGTCCACATGTAGACAATGTACAACCCTCTGATGTGATTGAATTCAATTCATAAGAACAACCTGAAGTTGTTATTTTGGCGATATTGCACTGCTTTTACCCGTTTATGCACTGAGCAGCCATGTTTGTTGATGAACTCAGGGTCCGTGAGGGTTGTCCGAGTTCCCCTGTAGAACATCCAACTGTTGAGGTAAGTATTTTTAATAGAATATAATAGACTTATGGAGAAGGGCTCACTTTAGGAGACACCCTCTAGTGGACAACAGAGGAACTGCAGCTTTTGTCACTTTAGTTCACTCCCTGAGTCAGTCCTGAAGATGGTTTATATTCAGTAAGCTCCTTATTGAAGCATGTGATTTTAAACTCTTTAGTTTTGATGAATTTATCCGATAATGTTGGCACAGTAATGAATGACCACATCAGAAAGAAACAAAGCTATACAAAACATTAAATTCTTTCGAGCGGAAGAGTTTTAGATCCAACAGAAGTCGTTCTCCATTTAACATCAACCTGCCATCTTCAGCCCCACTTCAGTTTGTCTGTTGTGTTTTGCTGATTTTATTGATGTTATGTTTTTTTTATACTTTGTACAGTGTCCTTGGGTATCCTGAAATCCGTAAAATGTATTATTATTATTATTATTATTTAAATTTATAAGAAATCCCTAAATCATGTTTATTGTCTAAATTATCCAGGACGGCATCATGCTGCCTTATTCCACATTTAGCCTTCACAAACAGCTGTATTGCTGACAGGAGGTCTCACTCCTCGTCCCCGTCCTCGTCCTGAGGGACGCCCAGCCTCTCATCTCCTCGCTCTGATTGGCTGCTGTGTTTCCTGGTGGACCTTGTCGTGGTGACTGACGGCGGTGACCCACTTCGTCTGCAGGGAGCCGAACGAACACGCAGCGCTCCAGTTTCCCCTCTGAGCCGTATGTAGGACATCAGGACGCTGAGGACTCGTTTGTCTTTGTCTCTGAGCTTATGGAGACATGTTGAGCCAGAGAAAGACTCACAAATGATTTTGGTTTAGGCTGGATGAAGGTGGTTGAGCTGGCATTTGATGGACGGACTGATGATTTGAGTATAAACTAGAAAAGCCCACAGAGAGCGCAGACCTCCACCAAGGAGCTCAGGTCTGCAGTGGCTTTTCCACAACCTGTGTGAAAGATACAATCCTGGATCACCAGATCCAGAACAGAGCCAGGATCCAGACCAAACTCAGCACATACATGGACGTTGTTATCCTGTATGAACACAACAAGTTTTGGGAACATCACTTAATATTTTTATTTTATATGAATTATTGAATGTCGTCAATGGGATTTCCCATTATAAAGTTCTATGTGTTTTTGTGACGTCAGTCTGGATCAGATCCAGATGAAATTTACCTTGATCATAGAGACATGGACCCCATGTTATCCTGTGAAATTAGAAGTGAATCCGTTAAGAAATGGCAGAGATACGTTTTTTTTTAAAATTCAGCCCAATGTTAACTTTTGGGATTTTTTGCATCCAGACAAATGTCCGTATCACCACCAAAGTTTAATGGCTTCTTCCTTGGACCAAACCACACCTCTGGTAAACTTTTCGTGTGAATCCATCCAGTAGTTTTTCTGTAATCTTGCTAACAAACAGACAAACAAACAAACACAAAAACATAACCTGCTTGGCAGAGGTAACAGGACAGAAACCACACACCTGTCCTCAGAGTGTTCGGAGTTTTCCCCTCAGTCCTCATGTTTGACTCGTTCGTCCAAAAGCAGCACACAGACTGTTTCAAGTTCTTCCTGCTGGGATCAGACTTCATCTGCCAGGTTCAGACTCTGTCAGTGCTCTGCTCTCTCTGTGGCAGCGTGATTGTCTCACAAACAGACAGAGAAGAAAAGGCTGTAGACCCCTCAGAGACAGAATGAGGACAGACGGGACTCCGCGCTGAATGCCCAAACGCTCCACATCGCTCTAAATCTTCAGAAACTCTGAAGGACAATCGGGCGACCGGGGAACACTGAGAGCTGCTTTATATTCACGTCAGGGAAGTCCTAAATCTGTTCTCCAGCACAAAGAAGGAGCTGAGGTTTGTTTCTGTGGGTCCACTCTCCGCTCTCATGCATCACAAGTACCCTCACCGAAACTCCAGGCTCGTCCCAGGCTTACTTCTGCTCCAGCTTCATAGGAGAGCGCTGCCGCAGTGCTGACAGAAAGGTCAAAGATGGCCGCTTGTTTCTCACGTTGATCATGGTGAAGCAGGTGAAGCTGTGGAGCACAGGCCCTCTCCATCAGGACAGGAACAGGCTGAGCCCGAGGAGATCTGGCTCCGGGCCCGACGGCAGAAGCCCTGCTGGAGTAACAGATGGCCCGGTGCATCATGGGAGCCACAGGATGTCCACAAATATCTGTTTTAGTCTTAAATAGCTCAGGAGGCTCTGATGAAGGTGAGGAGGTCTGCAGGTTTGATCAGTCACGTGAAGGTCTCAGAGGTTTGAGGTCCCGGCCTGAGGTTTGTTCGTTTAATCCTAAATATACCAAAATATCACTGTTCGTCTCATTTTACTTTATACATTATTAATATGCGATCATCTCCAATGGTATTTCTTCACATGATTAATAACTTATACATTATAAACATGTGATTTTCTCTAACAGTATTTTATTTAATTTATAAATACTTTATAAATGATTAATATGTCATCTTCTCCTGTATTTTCTTCACATTCTTTGGATCTGCAGTGACTTTTATTTTACTTTTCTTAATGATAACTATTTGTATCGCACTTTTAAAAACAGAGGTTTACAAAGTGCTTTGACAAACAGACAAGAACATACAGACAGCAATTACAAAAGCTTCAGCACAAAAGGAAATAAAAACAAAAAGCCCAGTTTAAATCAAGGCGCTGTTACAGAAAATACCTGTTATCGTAAGAACCCAGACAATACAAGGACCATGAGGACTGAAATAAAAGGTAAAAAACATAGAACAAGTAAGAAAAAGTAAAAAGGGGATGAAAGAGACGATATTAGTATTGACAATAGAATAAAATAATAATAATAATAGCAATGATAGAATAAAACAACAGACATGAGCAGGAGATAAAACAATAAAAGTCTAAAAAGGTCTCTGACCTGAGCGAACTTCAGGGAGGACGGATAAAAGGATTAAAAGTGTAACAAAGGTGAAGCATATTTAGATAATCTTCACGCTCTTTGTTCATTTTCTGTTATGTGAGAAAATGAAACTGCTGCAGCTTTTCTTTGTGATGAAAGATTATCCATCCTTCCATCCATCCATTGATCCATCCTACTGTCCATCTGTCCACAGATTCACTCATAACCTTTTTTTCTATCCATCCATCTACTGATCTATGCATAAGACAAAATACCTGCAGCATCAGGACTCCTCCATCACCCTGTCTACAGCGTCAGTAGCTGCCTGAAATAGCAACTTCCCCGACCTCCCTGAATATACCAACCAGCGTAAAGTCCTACGATCGTTTCATCGGCGGTTTAAGCCCTCTGTTTAAAAAGAACAAAAGTGCGTTTTCCCTTTGCTGTTCTGAAAATAATGCCTAAAATGCCACAGAATGGAAAAGAAAAAAAGAAAAAACCATCTGTCCAACTGTCTGTCCATCCATTTGAACATCTGTTTCTTCATCGGTGTATAAAAAGTCTATTTGACTGTCTGTCCGTACGTCAGTCTGTCCATCCATACATCGGTCCATGAGGATCTTTTTCCTCAGGTGTGGATCTTGCTGGTGAAGTTCTGACAGAACCTCTGACCATAAATGAATGAAACTCAGTCCCATCTTCTCCGTGTGCAGATGTTCCTCACCGTGTACCTGAGCACCAACGACCAGCACTTCAGCGAGGTCCCCGTCACGCCGGAGACGCTGTGCCGCGACGTGATCGAGCTCTGCAAGGAGCCTGGAGAGGCCGAGTGTTACCTGGCTGAGATGTGGAGAGGCTCAGGTACGTTCACGCTGTGAGCTCTTAGATCTGAGGAACAGTGAATGGACCTGTGGTGATCTTCTGTTTGACCAATCAGAGCGCGTCGTGGGGGAAGGTGAGCGGATGTTTGAGGCGCTGCAGCGGTGGGGCCAGCAGAGGGGGGAGGTTCGATACCTGCTGAGACACCAGAGAGCTCCGGGCCGGGACACAGGTAAGAAACACCTGCTTCTCTGAACAGTCGAGTTTTCACCAGAGAAATAAAACGATACAACGTTTTCTCAACAAGTAAAATCCAGTTTTCTATGCAATTCTTTGACAAGAAATATTTTGATATTTCTGATTTAAAAATGCCAAAATTCTTTAGAAGAATAACATATCCAAGTTTCTTTTCAAATAAAATCAAGATTATCCCACAAGTATTATTAGCTTGTTAGAAAGAATCAAGATTTATATATATATATATATATATATATATATATGTATATATATATATATATATATATATATATATATATATATATATATATATATATATATATATATATATATATATATATATATATATATATATACATGACCAATTTATCCAACAACTAATACCAGACTTGTCTGGCAAATAATACAAAATATTCTTTCACCAACAAATAATGCCAAATTTTCCTCACAAAAAACTATCATAGTACAAAGTTTGGTTCTGGATTTCCCCTTAAAAAGGTTTCCCTAAGTTTTCCAAAAGAATAATAATAATAATAATTGTTCTCAATAAATAAAACCAAGTTTCCATTTCATAAACAATTTTCCTGATTAAGTTTTCCAGTTTGTCCTAAAATAATATTCCTGAGGGAATATTCCCAGATTATCCTTATTTCATGTAATTCAGTGTTTCTGTTTAACAATGCTGAGTTTTCCTCACAAACACCATTATGACAAATAAAATAATTTTATTAAAACAAATAGTTTTTCTTCTGAGAACTTTTGTCATGAAGGGCTCAGAGGCCACGGCAGGAACATGAGAGACCAACAGATTATTTAGAGATTAACAGGAATTAAACTGCCAAAGGAGTTTATTATTCTGATTTTTTTATCAGCAAGAACTTGATTCCTCCGCCGAGGACGTCGTGTTTTTACCTGTTTGTCCGTTTGTCCGTGAGCAAGAGGACCAAAAAGTTCTGAACAGATTTTGATGAAACTTTAAGGAAAGGAGGACGAGGTGGTCAGAGTTTGGTGATGTGATGTGGATCCAGGACTTTTTCAAGGGTTTGTTAGCAGTGAGGGAGACCAGGTGGATGTCATGTTTCTGTCAATAACCTGCTTCTGTGGAGGTTTGTGTTTCCAGAGGAGCGCGAGTCTTAAAAAACACATTGGAGGTCATTAACTGAAACTAAAGGAACCAAACAGGCGTATGAGGAGAGTCTCGTGGAGCTGGATTAAGGCTGAAAGATTTTTATCGTTTTGGATCAAATCTCAGTTTCAGACAACGCCATCATGTGATCAGCAAAGACTGACCCAGGATCTGTTACGTCAACTATTTTACAAATTTACAGAAGTGCTGGTCAGCAGGTCAACAACACAAAGCCTCTGTTCAGGAGTAGAAGTTGGAGTATCCCTTAAATAATGAAAACAGATTATTGATCATCAGTATTAGATGATGAATAATGTGTTATGTGCTTTAGATCACTGATTTCCTCACTGTTGTCTGTACTGTAACACAGTGAATATTGCACTGAAGCTTGATTTGAAGAAAATCGTGAATCGAATTGAAATCACAAAATCTGCCAGAAAAATCACAGTTAGATCTTTACCTAAAATCATTCAGCCCTAATCCAGATCCAGGTGGTCTCAGTCAGGCTGATTGAATAGACCTCTAGCGCAGGTTTTACAGACGTGAAAAAGATTATTGTTTTCTGCTGATTTAGTCTGAAGTTTGGTGTCGGCTGGACGGATCGACGTGTTTTGTCCTTGGAAATATTAATGCTCACCTTAAAACTGTGATTTTTACTGATCCACAGAATCTCCCTCTGCTGAACTTCTGCTGCTTTAATTATTTTTGTCACAAACCAGTTAAAACATCAGCCCCTCAGAGTTTGTCCTGGTCCACATTAAGACTGGGACGGTTTCTGTGAGAGACAAACGAAGACGTCGGCCTGTAATCGTCTCAGAGCTCGAGGGACTTAATCTTCCAGCAGCTGCTCTCCGAGGGGCTTTTTCAGAGGATTGGGATTTCTCTGTTTTTCACTGCAGCAGCACGTCGCTCTGTTTCAGTGATGGATTAATCCACGTCACATCTCTGACCTGAGCGAACTTCAGAGAGGACGGATAAACCTGAGCTGGTTTCCTCTCATAGATGTGAAGCAGCGGTTTTACTCAGCGGAGTCTTTTTGAGGTGGTTTATCCCACAAAGACAAAGAAGATCTGCTCATTTTTGAGCTTCCTGCTTTCTCGTGACGATATATCTGTTTTTAAAGTACATTTTGCGACATTTTATGCCTTTATTGATCGGAGACACAGTGGACAGGCTTGTGAAAGACAAATGAGCCCCATGACGTCCCTGGTTATCACTCCACCAAACCAGCTCCCCCATCATGAGGAGGTTTTCCCTTAAAAACCTGATAAATAAATATTTGAAAAAAAAGGAAAAATACAGCAAATGACACGGAGAAGCTTCACAGACTGTTACGCACCCGTCTGGGGGGAAGGTACATAACATATTTAAAGGGAAAAAGAAAATCACTCTCGGTCTCCTAATCTTAAATAAACAAACTATTATCAAAAGTTATAAAATTTATCTACAAAATAAAAGAACAACAAGCCAAAGGCTTAAAGGTATTTACAAGGAAACAAACTAAAAAGCCGAGATCTTAAACAAAAGGGTACAAAATCAAAAGGCAGCAAAGGCTGGCCCTCAAAATAAGGATTTACCCGAAACCACGAACGAACTAACTAACACAAAAAAAACCAATAAGAAATACCAATTTACAACAATTACACAGTGATGAGGAGCCACCTCCACCTCCTGACTGAGGCCATTTGGATGTGAAGCCACTGCACTGGGGCCAACAGCAGGGCCGCTGCTTTGGGGCCAACAGCAGGGCCGTTACTCTGGGGCCAACGGCAGGGCCGCCGCTCTGGGGCCAACGGCAGGGCCGCCGCTCCGGGGCCAACGGCAGGGCCGCCGCTCCGGGGCCAACGGCAGGGCCGCCGCTCCGGGGCCAACGGCAGGGCCGCCGCTCCGGGGCCAACAGCAGGGCCGCTGCTCCCTCATCCCGGGCCACCTGAGTGCTGCTGCAAAGATCCTCCTGCAGCAAGAGCACTCACTCCCTCACACACTCTCTCACACAACACACCACAGGAGAGAGCATCTCCACAAATGATAACAGTCATAACTACAACACACGGGCCGTAACACAGATTTTAGAATAGAATAGAATAAACCTTTATTCGCCCCACACGGGGAAATTTGCAATGTTACAGCAGCAAAGGGGACAGCGTTGATAAAGAATAAGTATAAAAATAGCATGAAAAATAGCAGTTTACGCAGCTTATCAGAAATATTGAAGGTCAGTGAGTGACAAAAACGTGGTTGTTCATGGATTATTCTGTTAGTTTTTCAAAATAATCAAATTAAAGGAGAAATAAACACCAGATCGTGTCAGAACAGCAGGTTTGGTCACCGCAAGTAAACAATGGCAAAATGTTATCTCACCAAGTATTTGATCAGAATGTCTAGAGGCAGAATGTTTTACCTGACTGCAGCCATCTATAGGTGAAGTCTGGTTGCATCAACCTGTTGTGTGTTCCTGTGCAGGTGGATCCAGAGCTGCAGACCAGATGATGAAGAGGAACCAGATGAAGTCGTCCATGGAGAGGTGCCTGGAGAACGGGGTGAGCTGATATCATAATGAAGGCTCAGAGAGGCCTCAGGTGTTGTTTCGTGTCTTGCCTCACTCCAGAGTCCATGACAAGCAGGTAGACTCCACTCTTTGAAACGAGTCGAGTCTTTTGAACGGCTCTTTAAAGTGAACGATGAGAATCGATTTGCAGTTATGAGTGAGCCGTTTGTTTGTGAGCCATTATTAAATGCAAATTGCCTGCAAATTTAAGATTGTAAATCAGATCTCATCATTCACTTAAAAGAGCTGTTCAAAAGACTCGACTCGTTCATGAACGTCACATCTTGAGCACAAACCACCGCAGAAGTAGGTCAACAAAACAAAGCCTCTGTTAAGGAGTAGAAGAAGACAATACCCTGATAGTAGAAGATAATATTACATAAAGGGATGGATGGATATTACATAATATTACAGAAACGAGTCACAGCAAGCACACAGGACCGTTTAGAGTTGCTGAAGAGTTTATCTGATGACTGTGGGCAGAGGCAGGCTAACACTTCCCATTGACTCCCAGTGTTTGAGCCAAGCTAATTAGTGATGGGTGAGCTCTGCCCGTCTCTTCCTTGTTACTGCAGCACAGTCTAAAGACTGGAGTCTATCTGCTTGTCATGGACTCTGGAGTGAGGCCAGACACGAAAACAAAAATAGTTGGCGTATTGCTGTAAAAAGATTCACCACAAGTCGCCAAGACGACCATCAACAAATGTTGATACTGTGTCTTTAAAGAAACAAACGAGCTCTGGGCTCTGATTCGCCGCTCCGAGGCTGAACTCTAACTCAGTGTGTGTTCCAGGTGTCACCTCCTCGTCTCGACCTGACGCTGAGTGACCTGCAGGATCTGGCAACCCGACAGCAGCAGCAGATCAACGCCCAGCAGCAGCTCCTGGCCTCCAAGGTGAGAGTGCTGAGGCTGATGCTCACAGAAATATACAGAAATGCTGTGTGGACGTATCTGTCACAGCTCGTGTGGCTGGTTAAGGAGAATAAAGACGAACATTCTGATCAAGACTTTTACGTTTTAGCAGAAAAAAGCTCAAACGGAGGCTGTTTGTGGGTTTGGTGGGGGTCCGTCCTCTGGGCTTTACATAATTTAGTCTCTAAATTGTTTTAATTTTAGTCCAGTTTTAGTCGATGAAATCTGCTGTAAATGTAGTCGACTGAAATATGAAGTGTAAAGGGTAAGGCATTTTTTATGTTTCCCACTTGGATCCCACCACCACCAAGCTAAGGCAGCTGTGATTGGATGTCCCTCTTAACTCATCCAACCTTTCCACACAACCAAAGTAGCTGTGATTGGATATATTCCTAACTTGTCTCTACTTTCTACATGACCAAATTAGGTCTGATTGGATTAAGTCTCTGTCAAACATTTTAGTCTAGTTTTTATTTGTTGATGAAAATGTCAGTTAGTTTAGTTTGAGTTTTTGTCCATGTGCACTTGTTTTTAGGAGTTACTGTCTAGTTTTCATCAGGGGGAAAACGGTTGTTGATGAAAACTATGATAAAAATAATTAGTTGACAACATGGACAGTGCCGCGGACCCCTGGTTGAGAAGCACTGCTCTCCTGGACGATCAGTGTGTTCATTTAAGTGTCCGGAGAGAAAAGGCTGAAGAGAATAAACTCCTCCTCATGTCTCAGAGAAACAGGTGGTGAGGGTGGTGGAGATGTGAGCAGACTGATGAACCTGAAGGTTTCTGATTCAGTCTCACATTTCAGGGCCTCGAACAAGCGCAGATCAATAAAGGGCCGATTGTTTGGGTGTTTCAGGAGCAGCGTCTGCGTTATCTGAAGCTGCAGGACCAGCGTCAGCAGCAGGACGTCTCCGAGCAGGAGCGACTGCAGCAGCTCCGGGACAACGCTCAGAACCAGGAGGCCAAACTACGCCGAGTCCGGGCCCTCAGGGGCCAGGTGGAGCAGAAACGCCTCAGCAACAGCAAACTGGGTAAGAGCTCATCCTCAGTGTTCACTCCAGCCGGATCAGCCATGGAGAGGAGACGCTCTGAGAAGGCTGGCAAGAAACCAGGATTCATAAAAATAGAGCTTTGAGACAGATTAATAACAGACTGTTAAGTCCTCCTCACAGATTGATTTTTGTGATTTTTGGCTACAGAAAATGAAAGAAAGAGAGAAATGCAGAAGATACAGAGATGGTCCATAGAGCAGGAAAATACGAGACAAACATGGTGGACACGTCTTGGTAAAGTTCCCTCCTTGGTGCTCTTTAGTAAACACAATGTGCCTCTGACTGACAAGACTGCATAAAGTTCCTCCTAAGAGACATTTAAGGGTTCCTCCCAGTGGACAGGACCTGGTGAAGTACCTTTGTCAGTGCTCTCTCGATCATAAAACTTGGTTAAAGTGATTTTAAGATTTCCTCCAGTGGACAAGACTTGGTTTGAAGAGCCTCTCCAGTGGGAGTGACAGAGATGCACATAAAGCAGGAAAATAAAAGAGCAAAACATCAAAATAAAAGGCTCAAATTTAAAAGAAAAATAAAAGAAACTGGTAATTTGATCAGTTTTAAAGAATTTACTCTAATTTTTGTAAATGTGCCGCTAAAGGCAAAGATAAACCTTTAGGCCAAACAGAAATATAATTTGATTAATGAATTTAATTTACGGTTAAACTGACTAAAGGAATGATTGTTCATGATTTAAATAATTTGTTAGTACCAATATTTTTAGTCAACATTTAATTTGAAATCATTCGTAAAAGTAATGGGACTAAATTTGACCTGATTATTTTTCATCTTACTGCCCATCCCTGTGTATCCGAGCAGATACGCTGGAGCAAAGCAAAGTCATGTGTGATTCATAAGTTTTGTTTTAAACCCACTCAGCAGTGATTCATGGAAACGTGAAGCCACGCTGTGACTTTAAGCTGAAGTCATAAAAATGCAGCTGAAAGAGTCGATCGTATGATTCTTGTTTGCAGTGAGAGCAGATGGTCATAAATCTGAACCAGGTCGATGAAAACGGCTCAGACGACACAGAAACGATCAGATTAACTAAAATCAGATCACATGGATGTGACCTCGACTCCAGGTCACCGTTATCGAAATCAGAGGATTTATGATGGACTGTTGGTCGCTGTGATAGTTTCATCCTCACGTCTGCTCTGCTGATCAGATGAAGGTCTGCAGGTCTCAGAGCTTTAAAGCAGCTCCTGTTGTGAGACTTTGACGGTTGAAGGTTTGGGTTTTTGGTGTAGGTAAAAACATTTCTGTTTTAGGGCTGTACAAACTCCAAAGGTTTTAATCTTCATCATTAGCAGTGGACGTCCTCCTGTCTCTGTTGACGTGTACTCTGTGTCCGTCCGTCTGTCCGTCAGTGGAGGAGATCGAGCAGATGACCGGTCTGTTCCAGCAGAAGCAGAGGGAGCTGCTGCTCGCCGTGTCCAGGGTGGAGGAGCTGAGCGACCAGCTGGAGGCGCTGAGGAGCAACAGATTTGAGTTTCCTTTCCCTCCGTCGGCTCTCCCTTATCACCACAACGCCTCCTCCGCCGCCGAGCTGGAGCGCCTGTACAAAGAGCTGCAGGTACGCTCGTCCTGTCAGAGCATCGGGGTTAATACTGAGGCCTCAGAGCTGGAGAGGGTGAGGACTTCAAGACTAGTGCCTGTTAAAGGGATACACCACCTTTTCTTTGTTTTCGACACTTTATCCAACCCCAGTTTTTAGGAAAGTTCCCTCCTCACCTGGATCAAACTTGACAAAGTTTCCTCTAAGGTGCCCACAGTGAGTTTGGCTGAGAGCCCCTGTGGAGCCGTCTGAGAGGACAGATGTTTTTTTTTATTCATCTCAAACTTAAAAACAAACAAACAAAAAAAAAACAATTTAGTCAAGGCAACATAATAAATATGTACCTCAGACCTCTGTATATGTCCAACGACCAAACTTACACATGTGAATACAGACACATGAAGGTCACGCAGCGCCCTGTTTGAGAAGGAACAGAACGAAGCTGAGAGCTGATCTAGTCCGGCCCCTTCCTTACTAATCAGCTCCATTACGGAAACAAAAACATCATAACAATAATGATAATTATGATTATTGTTGTCCTTCAGCTGAGGAACAAGCTGAATGCGGATCAGAGCGGCCGTCTTCAGCAGCAGAGAGACAGTCTGAACAAGAGGAACCTGGAGGTGGCAGCGATGGACCGACGGTTAGCCGAGCTGCGCCAGCGACTCTGGAAGAAGAAGGCCGCCCTGCAGCAGAAGGAGAACCTGCCTGTGCGTGTAAATCATGACTAAATCATCAATTAATAGATTAAATATCATAACATATCTGTTCTGTAACACCCAGCAGCTTGTGGAGAGCTTGAACATTCAGCGTTTATGTGGTGATTTAGAGCTAACCAAACCAGAACGTTCTTCCCCGATCAGTCAGCGTTATTTGAGGATCTGGATAAACTGACGTTCTCTGCAGGTGACTTCAGACGGCGTGGCCCCTCAGCACTGTGGGGGCTCCAGAGTGGCGGCGGTGGGGCCGTACATCCAGTCGTCTTCAAACTCAAGCCCCCAGGGGCCCCCAGTACCGGCGCGACAGGAAGCTGTGGTGAAGCCGGCGTACCCAGACGGCACGGCCACCCTCCCCATCCCAGACTCGTCTCTGAAACCGCCTCCAAGACCAGTGAAACCAGCAGCAGGTACTGGACCGCTCGGACCTAATTTTGTCAACATAATCAAGGCTCAGGGGTCAGGGGTCATGTTTACACACAGTAGTTCCAGACATGAAACAGGCTGTGATGATGTAATGATGTCCTCAGGAGGACAATGTCTCTGTCCTGTCAAAGGCTGTCCACTGAGAGCTGTTTTCTTTGTCTTTATATTTGAACTCATGCATCAGGAGCTCTTACTCTCCTGGTAAAGCATGTTGTTTTGGACTTTACAGGTTTCGCCACCACAAAAATCACCAAAGTGTCTGATTGGAGCGGCTCACCCTCTGACCCCAGTGGAGGTCACAGCCACGCGTCCACGCTGCCTCGGATGTCCAGTCACAGCTCAGGTAGGTCTGGTTTAGACGCAGCATAGACGAGGTAATACATGCAAATCAGAAGACAAAGAATAGGAATTCGAGAAAAAGGTTAAAAAAGCTAAAAAGCTGAAGACTAGCTTAAAATGCTAAAACTTTAGGGAGATGCGAAAGACATGAAAAAAAAAGATAACTGGGTTCATACTAGTACATCAAAACAGTGACATTATCTGAGAACACAAAGGAAATACGTCAATATTGTTGCTTCAATTGTCTTAAAAACTCACGTTAAAAACAAGAAGAAGAAGAAGGAAGTTTGTTGTTAGATTGGAGAACCATGGAGAGGAGTTGCTGTGTTTACTCATGTTCCAGTTTACCTTCATTGAAAAGTCATACAGACATTTTTACTTCATCATTTCAAGATCAGATCCTCAAAATTCGCCATTTCCTCTTCTCCTTTTGGCTGTAGACAAACAACAAATCAGTGCATCTGTTAATATTCTGGGGATGTGTACAGACAGGCCACAATCATCAATCCGAATATATGATGTCACACTCACCGTACGGACACTGGTGAACTTGCTGACTGATCAAGCATAAAATGGGCTTTACAGATCACGAAATTTCAGAAAAATCAATCAAAAAGACATTAAAGTTGCAGACATGACGTTGCTGATGTGTAAGCTAACACTAACTGGCTCCTGGTTGGGAAAACATATTACCTGTGAATTATTCGTGCCAAATAATCCTATCTGGTGTGTCAAGACCTTTTCAGTCTAAATTATCTTTTTGGATTTGTTTAGATTTTAATCCAGAGCACAGAATGCAGAACATTTTGATAGTTAAAGGGGTAGTTTGGGTATTTCAGAGTGGGATGGTGTGAGGTCCATTACCCTGAATATGAGCTACAGTGTCACAGCTCAGTTCTCTCTCTGCTCAGAAGTCTCAGGACTGATGCTAATGCTATACAGCGTAAAAAAAAGAATTGTGTAAGATGCTACAAACTGTTTGTTTACATCTGCTCAATTTTTCACCACCAAGCTACTTTGATTCGACATTATTTAGAGGCTAAAGTTACAAAGGTTGGCGAAAGTCGTAGCATGCAAACGTAAAAGACACTGAATATTTTTGGTGTATGAAATGGTCCTTGTAGAAAAACTGTTAAAGAGTGGAAAGTCTTCTTCACTCTGTTGGACATCATCCCCACAGTCATGTGATGGTCGAGTTTTTACTGCAGTCTTGTTTCCATTCCCTCTGATTTCTGCTCTTAAAGGTGGTAAAAACCTCCTGGATCAGAGATGCCTCTCCGGGTCGGACGTCCCACCCCCTGTCCCGTCACGGACCAATCACAGTGCTGATAACCTGCTCAGAGACAATCAGGTATCAAGCAGAGTTGACCACCATGTTGTTCTGATACAGCTGAGATGTTTGCTCGAGAGTCTTTGACACCTGAAAACAAATTCAGTTTCCTAGTTTAAATAAAGGTGTTACGAACAAACGAACATGAACAGGTAGATTTGTGGATGCGGCAGTGAGCCTGGTGGTTTGTGGAGTCATGGTTCTCTGTTTCCCCTCAGGCTGCAGGTAAAGGTCAATCCAAGATGGCGGCCCCTCCACTTCCCTCCAAGCCCAAACCGTTCTCTCCCTCCGGCCCTCCGACCTTCTCGAAGCCCGCCTACAGCACCGGGACCTTCCCTGGTAAGGCGCGGCAGGTGGGGGGTCACCTGAGCAGGGCGTCGGCGGGGGTCCTCTTCACCCACAGCAGCACGCTCCCTCTGCCACACAAACAGGAGAGTCCGCCAGCCGCCGCCGTGCGCCCGTACACCCCCGAGCTCTCGGATGCTCCGCCCCCTCTGCTGCAGAAGCCTCAGACTGTGGCGGCCTCGTCCATCTACTCCATGTACACCCAGCAGGCCACGCCGGGGAAGGGCTACCAGCCGGGGGGCCAGGGGACCCTGACCAGGACGACCAGAGGTGATGAACCACACCGGCGATGTCTCAGGCACTGTTTTCACAGCGATGTTGTCAAGAGAAACCGAAAAGTTTTTCCTTTACGTTTTCAAAAGCACTCCGCGTTCACACGCAGACGATTTGAAAACAATGCGCGTTCACACGGATCTACAAGAACGACTGAAAACGTGGTAGTGTGCCTGCCAGGCCAGTAGTTGGCGATGTTGACACTTCCCGGTGAAGACAAACTTTTCAGTTGTATTCGCCAAGGATTCAGTCCTTATAACATAATATAACAGATGTGTCTCTGCTGGTCAGAGTATTGATGCAGTAAATCCACATTTTGTTGGAGAAGCGATAACAAACCGAGCACAGCTAGCAGTATGCATGTTGCTCAGTAGCTGTAGTTGTTGTTTCTAGGTGTTAGGCCTGTGCTTTAAATATCGATACGGCAAAAACATCCCCACTCACTCCTTGGCGATACGTGTATCGATAATGATTCTACAGAATCGATACGGCCTCAGTGTTTGGACAGCTGTTGTCAGTCCACTTTGGGTAATGGTAACAATGGCACAGTTCAAAGTAGAAGCCAAACTACATGATGAAGCACATGGTCCACATCTTAATGTTAATCTACCATCTTCGTGGACCTGAATTTAAGTGTCTTAAGTTGTAGAATCATTGAAAGCTCAGCCTTGTTCTTTTTCCTCTTGCAATAAGAAACAAAACTTGTCGGGAATTCTGTTAAAAGCGTAGTCAATGTACACAATTTACATGTATCAGGATACATATCGTATCGTGGCCTCAGTGTCGGGATATGTATCATATCGTGATGTTGCTGGAAATACCCAGCCTGACTAAGTGCATGCCTAACCTTTATCTGAAAGAGTCCTGCACATGGCGCCTCGCGTCACCGTTTTCCCTGACAACGCTGATTCCTGTTTACACAGAGACAAAAACATTTTAAAGCTTTTCACTTTGTCCCTGGTTTCAAAAGTTTGCAGATTCAAGCATTTCCGGGCCCCGTTCTCGTATAAATGAAAGACGCAAACGCAACGAAAACTCTCAGTTTTCAGTCGTTTTAATGGTTGTGTAAACGGAGCCTCAGTCAGTTAGGACGTCAAAGACAAAAATGTCCTCAAGTCCAGACCAAGATAAAACCCTTAAATCAAACTTTATGTGGTGGTTATTGATCAAGTTACTGATAATCGATTGTTCCCTCTGACACACTGATGTTGGTTTGTTAATCCTCACTGACGTTAGCGTCTCGCTCTGTTTTCAGTTTACGGTAAACCAAAGAAGCCCCCCCCCTCCTCAGACGCCGGCTCCTCTGTGTCTGACGGCAGCGAGGCCGACAGCGGTTGCCTTGTTACCAGTGAAGGTGCCACCGTGGAGACATCGGAGCGCTCCACCCCTCGCCCCCTCAGCCCCACCAAGCTCCTCCCCTTCCTCTCCAACCCTCACAGGAACCCCAGCGACGCCGACCTGGAGGCCCTGCGCCGCCGTCTGCACCACGCCCCCAGGCCCCTGAAGAAACGCAGCTCCATCACGGAGCCCGAGGGCCCTGCGGGACCCAACATCCAGAAGCTGCTGTACCAGAAGACCACCCTGGCTGCCATGGAAACCATCCCCATGGAGACGGTCGGGCCGGGGGGGACGCTGATGCAGCCTGGGGTTCAGGAGGACGGAACGCCAAAGGTGGACCAGCTACCGGATAGTAGCCCAGAGGATAGCCTGACTCCGCCCCCTCTGCCTCCACGCTCACCCATCCCTGACCCCACGACCTCACGTCCCCAACCTGCTCATGTGGAGGACAAGACAGAGGACAAGGGTCCACCTACCTTGGTCTCAGATGAGTTTCCCCCGTACCCGCCCCCACCTTACCCCTCCAGCGGAGAGAGCGAGCAGGGAGACGATGGCCCCCTGCAGCCGGAGGCCCCGGGACAGACCGCACTGCCCCAGGTGAGCAACACAAACAATCAGTAAAAACAGATTCTGAATGAATGATTATCAAAAACTTTCCATGAACTCTCCGCAGGCGAAGAAGTCCATCCTCCGTAAGGCCGGCTCGGAGCGGGCGGACCGCAGCGTCCGGGTCAAGTTCAACCCTCTGGCCCTGCTGCTGGACTCGTCCCTGGAGGGCGAGTACGACCTGGTCCAGAGGGTCATCTATGACGTGAGTCATCCTCCATCTGATCACATGATCAGATCCAACAGGGCAGCTCCAGGATAGATCGTCTTAACCCACGTGTGACCTGCTGAATGTTAGGAACAGCTACACAGCAGACCAGTGCTTCCCAAAGTGTGGCCCCAGCCCTCTGCTGGGCCCTGAAAGTATTGCAAGTGGACCACGAGAGGTCTTTACACAGAGTGAAGAGGTGTCTCCTCTAGTTTACTTTATACGTCCAGCTCTCTGTTAAGATAACAGATGATCAGATGGCCAGGGGGGTTTGTCTCAGAATGAGGGCTGGTCAGGCGCAAAGCTGGCATGTTCCTAACTTGATAATTCAGAAAATGGCGACACTTAAGACCATCAGGTTTACATCAGGTTTAAAGAGCATCAAAACTCAGATTCAAGTTCATAACTGTACAGAGAGCTGAGTAAAAGCCTTGACTTTATGTACCTGAACAGGTGGAAGACCCAAGCATGCCAAACGATGAGGGGATCACAGCTCTGCACAACGCCGTCTGTGCCGGTCACACCGAGATCGTCAAGTTCCTGGTCCAGTTTGGAGTCAACGCCAACGCTGCTGACAGCGACGGCTGGTGAGTTGGAGTCAGTGGCACAAGACACCGCTAATATCAAACCGAACTCTGGTGGCACACCATGTTCAAAATAACAGAAAATAGAACCTACGACATCTATCAATCAATCGATCGATCAATTAAGCCTTATTTATTTAACACATTTTATACAAATTCAATTGTAGGTCAAATGGCTTTACAAGGAGGAAGAGTGACTGATAGAGAGATTAAGATTGAAACAATAAAATCAAGATGAGAAACAAGAAAAAAGGCAAAGCAATAAAACAAAAGATCAACTGACGAGAATTTAGAAAAAGGTAAAATACTTAAACACTTTCAAAGAGATGAAAGAAAATCTGAGATGATGAAGTATAAAGAAATAAAAAATATATTTTGTGGTAAGAAATACAAATGATTGCTACAAAGATAATTCAAACATCAAACCTGCAGCTGCTGTATATTTTGGAATTTCCCCCTGTGGGACTAATAAAGGATATCTTATCTTATCTTATCTTATAAAAATCTAATTTAATAATAAAACAGGGTACATTTTAACAGCGTATGGGTCTGTCAAATCAAAGGTCTAATCAAATCCAATAGAAAATGGTACCACTTTTGAAATCGCAGTAAAATTTAAAAAAATTCAGCACACAAACTTGATAGATCACATTTTAATAAAACCAGGACTTCTATAAATCGTGGAGAAACCTTATTACGTCCTCCATCATTTATTCCTGATAACTGCAAGCAAGTGCGTTCCTATAAACGGTTTAGAACTGAAGCTTCATCATAAAAATGAAAGCATGGTTGTAAGGTCAAGGCCCCGTTTGAGAACCTCTGGTTGGAGTGTTATGAGGAGAGGTCACTAAAGGTTCCCACCACCGAGGTTAACGGGATACAGAATTTAAACGTTCACGCATTTATTACTGCTCAGTTTCTTTGAATAAAATGGAGTAATCATTGGCATGAAATCCATGAGTCTCATAACCAGTGATAATTTTGACAGCACTTTATAATTCAGTTTTAGTTATAGTCTTTTGCCTAAAATATCTTTTAGTTTTAGTCATAATTTAGTCCTCTAAATAGTTTTGATTTTAGTCTGGTTCTAGTTGATGAAATTTCACAACATTTGTTGATGAAAATGTCAGTTAATTTAGTTTGAGTTTTTGTCCATGTGCACTTGTGTTTATTAGTTACTGTCTAGTTTTCGTCAGAGGAACAAGGTTGTTGATGAAAACGATGACAAAGATGATTAGTCAACAAAATGAACACTGCCCACAACTTGAAAAATCAAAAGCCTGACACCGAGCCTTTGGGTGAGTTTGACTCCTTGGTTGAAGCTGAGATGTTGGAGTGATCCAGTCGTCCAGGATTAAAGTTCTGTGTCTTTATATTTCTTCTTCTTCTGTCTCCAGGACCCCCCTCCACTGCGCCGCCTCCTGCAACAATGTTCAGGTCTGCAAGTTCCTGGTGGAGTCGGGGGCGGCGGTGTTCGCCACGACGTACAGCGACAACCAGACGGCTGCAGACAAATGTGAGGAGATGGAGGAAGGCTACGCCCAGTGCTCGCAGTTCCTCTACGGTGAGACAAAAAGACCTCCTGCAGCTCCTCAGGATGGGTTTAGGACATCAGGCCCTGTCCTCAGAGACATTTTTGTTTTTATAACATTTTTGGTAAAGATGGCATCGTTTCAGCAAATGTGTCCATCCACACGAAAACACTGAAAACACTGTAGTACATATGCCAGGCCTGTAAGTGGCGCTGTAACACTGCTGTAGACATATACCAATACCAGAGAAGAAGACATGCAGCGCGCACACGCGTCATTAGAAAGGTAAACGAACATGGACCACATTTACAGAAGATCACATCGACTAAAATGTTGTGAAATTTCATCAACTTAAACTAGACTAAAATCAAAACTATTTAGATGACTAAATTATGACTAAAACTAAAAGATATTTTTATTTTTTATTTTTTTTTCTAAAGACATTTTAAGTAGCTGATGATTGGTGGATCCAAATCAGGTGGGAACCTCCAAGGCTGAAAGTGGAGGCCCAGAAATCTGTGGCATGTACGTCTGTGCGCGGGTTGAACTAAAATTCGGTTGAGGTGCTATAAAGCATGACAGCGTCCATAACAAGGCCTCAACAACGCTCCAAAGGCTCCGTCCTTAATCAAACGGCTTACGTCACGTCTTCATCCACGTCTTTTTACAGTCTATGGTCCAAAGTGGATTTTAAGAAATACTGGAAAGGTAGTCCCATGAAACAAAGTATAGATGGGTTATTTAAACTGATGTGATTCTGTTGGCCCAGTTTCCTATCCCTCTCTGTGCCGCACACGTTTAACGTGAGAACGACCATTTAACATAAACCAACGTAAGATTATTCAAAGGTAAACGCTAAATCAGAAGCAACTAAACTCAGAAAGAGGAAACATGAACAACTGATAACAACATGTAATAAAGTTCAGGAGACTGAAACACATTTTAACAAAATATTTGTTTTTTAAGATTAAACCAACAAAATTAGACAAATAAATATATATTTTCTAAAACAATCGGGACAAAAAATTGTTTTAATTACCAAATGACTTTAAGTCTCTTTCAGTTCATCAAAATAAAAAACAATCTTTAGGTTCAGTTCTGGTTTCCTACTCACAGGTAGGCGATAAGGAAAAAATCCTGGCCTGTATGAAACAGACCAGAATCATTAGATTCTCTGTGGTAACACGTGATTCACTTAAGTTCATCAACATTGGTTTGCCCCACACTGTGAATAAGAGCTACTTTCTGCACAACATTAAACGTTTTTTACAACTTGTGGTTTGTTACAAAAGTTTGATTTCAAGCATGGAGTCATTCAAAGTCCAGCATTATGATTAAACTACCGATTCAACTATTTAAATGTGACCAGGGTGACATCTGTCTGTGTCCCCGCAGGCGTCCAGGAGAAGATGGGTGTGATGAACCGCGGCGTGGTCTACGCTCTGTGGGACTACGAGCCTCAGAACGAGGACGAGCTCGGCTTCAGCGAGGGCGACTGCATGACGGTGCTGCGGCGTGACAACGACCAGGAGACGGAGTGGTGGTGGGCGAGATGTGGCGACCAGGAGGGCTACATCCCCCGCAACCTGCTCGGGGTGAGCTACACGTTTGACCTCCTGAAATTTAACACAGGCCACTGCTCCGGCAAACCGAGCCCTCCAACATCCCGAACAAGGCACAGGCCGCACAAAGCGTTTGGTGTGCAGTGCAGGTGTCTTTCCTGTTTTACACCCAAGACGAGTGTCACTTCTGTTCCTGGTGATTTCCAATCGGCATGTTTTCACTTCCTGCCCCCCCCCCCCCCCATCTCACTTTTGCACGTCACCAGAATCACATGACCTAGAGCAGCTTATAAAAGGAGAGGTACTAAATGATCCAACCAGAGTTCAGACCAAACTATGAAACCTGCAGCGTTAATAACCAAACACCATCAGGACAGAGGTCTTGACCAGTGATAAATTTGACAGCACTTTTTAATTTAGTTTTATAGTCTTCTGTATAAAATATCTTTTAGTTTAAGTCATAATTTAGTCATCTAAATTGTTTTAATTTTAGTCTAGTTTAGATGAAATCTGATGTAAATTCAGTCGACTAAAATATGAAGTGTAAAGGGTAAGGCATTTTTGTTTCCTTGAATTTCTGAAGTCATGTTTTACACTTGGATAAAATCAAACATCTAATAATCCTTTATTGAATGCTAGTAAAGTCTGAATGTATAAATGAACAGAAACAAATTGAACTTTTGTGTGAAATGCAGTCACCTTTATTTAGGCTACCTGGCAGAGCATCTCAGTTACAATACCAGAACTGACAACAAACAGTGAACCTGCTCTACATGAATATATCAATTCATAAAGAGAGGAGCTCTGATTGGATCGCTCCACAACTTATCCCACCACCACCAAGCTAAGGCAGCTGTGATTGGATGTCCCTCTGAACTCATCCAACCTTTCCACACAACCAAAGTAGCTGTGATTGGATATATTCCTAACTTGTCTCTACTTTCTACATGACCAAATTAGGTCTCTGTCAAACATTTTAGTCTAGTTTTTATTTGTCGATGAAAATGTCAGTTAATTAAGTTTGAGTTTTTGTCCATGTACACTTGTTTTTATTAGTTACTGTCTAGTTTTGGTCAGGGGAAAAAGGTTGTTGATGAAAACTATGATGAAAATAATCAGTCAACAACATTAACGCTGGTCTTGACCCTCTCAGTTGCATTTAAAGACAAACCTCAAACCACGGCCTGCCCCTCACTCTGCAGCCTGATCAGAGTTAAAGTTTACTTCCCTACTCCGACCCTGCGGTGCAGATAAACCTCAGATTTGAAGAAACGTTTGTGCTGCTCATTAAGCTCTAAAGTTAAAAACCTTCAGTCACAAACTCTGGTCTGTTTTAATCAGGTTTAGAAGAATCCTGTTACTCAACACGGTTATGTAACAGCACTCAGTTTGTTTCTTCGTGCTCTTTAATGAGACTTTTTTATCTCACAGCTGTATCTGAGGATCAAGCCGCGGCAGAGGAGCCTGGCTTAGCCGACCACGGACAAATCCTTCAAAGACCAGAACGCTCTGAGAGGGGATAACCTCTGGACCCGAGGAGGCACAAAACACCAGCTGATGTTAAAAAGAGACTCACGGAGGTTTGAGTTCTGTTCAGAGTCCTGTGGGAACATCTACGCCTGATTCATGAAGCAGATTTAACAGCTTCGTGTTTTGACTTTCGTTGTTTTGAGTTTTTTTTCTCTTGATCCCCTCCAGCAGTGAGGACGGCACAAGTTAGGAAACAAATATTAATCAACAATTCTGAGTTATTTTTTATTTACTGAATCACCATAAATCTCATTTGAACACAAACTTGTCTGCGTCGCATTGGCGGCTTTCGGTTCATTTACACCGAAACTGGGACTTACGCCACATCCCAGCCAGACGTGTCCTGCTTCGGAGCTGATGATTGGATTATTCCCACCAAAGGGGGCGTCCCAGTGACATTTTCTAGTTTGTAACTTGGACCATCCCTGTTTGAGATAAGCTGTGTGGGCTCAGGGCTACGGGGACCTAGGGCTGGGCGATATGTCTGAAAAATAAAATCCCTATATTTTTTCACAAAACTCGATTTTCAATTTTTATCGATTTTTCCCCTTTTAGAGACAAAATTTCCACGACAAAGACACAACATTAAAAAGTTAATTTTGTTGAAATACATCTCAGAACTTTTCTAAATTTCCCTCTTATGACTAAAGCACATGCTGTCATTATGTTATCAGATGTCCATTATGTAGTTTGGGCGTAGGCAGGCTTGTCTACATGAATACTGAACTCTTTTATCAGTGTTAATCTCATTTAAAAAAAAAAAGCCCAAAAATGTGCTTGTGGAAAAATGGCAGTGCCTACCATTTAGAAGAATGTGAATTTTTAATATTTATATTTTCAAACAGTGCCACAACTTGCAAGTTGAGTAAGAGTAAGTAAAGGAACAAAATTGTAATTTGCTATTTTTAAATCTTATCTTAATCTTAAAATAATTAAAATGTATTAATTTAATCCATATATTTCCCAGCCCTATGTGGACCTAAAGCATTGGCATAATTCACTGAAAAGTCTAAATCAGGTCTTGAACCCCCAAACATGTTAAAAAAGACCCAAATCTGTTAAAGTACTGACGAGTTACTTTATTTATTTCATTTTTATTATTTTAAACCTTGTGACTGAATTCAGCTCGACCCTCCTGATGTGACGTCTGCCATGTTGGTCTCCTGTTTGAGTCGTAATCGTCACTGAAGCACAAACATGATTGTAAAAGCACTTGTTTGAATGAACGTTTTGCCCTGACGTTGTTGTTTCTGCTGTTTTTGTTGTTTTTAAGAACTTGATTGTCTTGAGGTCATTCATTGATTTGTAAAATGTGTTGAAACTGAGATCTTACGGTGCTTTTCCATCATCGTCTCAACTCTGCTCGAATTTTTTTTATCATCAGTGATGGCAGTGGTTCCCTCGAACGTCTTCTGCTCAAAGGTAAAACACAAATTCTCTGACAAAATGAACAAACCCTCTGCTGAGGTTCATACTAAAGCGTGACGTAAACACACTGCCCACCACTGATTTGTCACAGAGTAACGTTACAACAGGCGTCCAACACGAGAGTCAAACCCCTCCTCCTGAATTCTGGACTTTTCAGTCGTTTTCTTGCTCTGTTAGCGTCTCTGTAACCAAACTTGTTTCCTTACTGTGACAAAGAGCCACAGACGGAGAGCCAGCAGACAAACGAAGCCCGAGCAGAGTAGAGCTGCACGTGGAAAAGCACCAGGACTTACGAACTCTGATCAGTGAAGGTTCAGATTTTCTTTGACAAACTCGTTTGGCTCGTACACCCCCAGAGCTATCCACCCATCGGAGAATGTGGTTAAGGCTGGCTGCTTCACATCTTTATTTCAGAAACATGGAGACCACAGTTTGGACCAGATTAACGTTATCGTCCTTTGAACACAAACAGGACTTCAGCCGGACCGTGACGCCAGAACAACTTCTGTTTAAGACAAGAAGTCTGAAGATAACGATGTCCCAACAGAGAATTTACAAAACAAATATGAAGGGCGGCCCTCCTCAAAGATTAAAACCTGTTTTCAGCAGAAAACCAAAAATTAAAAAATGGGTGAAATTCTAGTCAAGAGGACAGCATAGTTAGCACCATGCTAAACAAACCCAGACGTGGATGATGGTGCGAGGGCCCATCCAGTGCTGCTTGTAGCTCTGGTTTCATTTCTGTTTGTGAGCTGTAAAAGTACACAACATATTTTTTACATCATTTCACAGTCTGGTTTGGCCATTTGTAATGTCGACATAAACCCCAACATCCAAGACCTTGCAGTGTCCCTTCCAGTGTTTGTTTTGACCATGTTTCCTACGGAAACACCTGAGGATCATTTTCACAGATAACAGGCTGTGATGAGTCCCATATTACATTAGGCCACGTGCAAATGGGACCTGAAATCACACTTAATGTCAATTAGGGACTAATAATGATATGTTTGGGGCGGCAGAGTCTGGATTTAGCTTTAGTGCAGCTATACCACCGCAGTATAAAATAAACCCCAATATGGAAGACCTTACAGGGGCCCTTTCAGTGCTTAAGGTGCTGGTTGTGATTTGCAACCATGTTTAAGAGCTGTAAAAGCATGTACCGTCCTGCTGGGGACGCTTCACAGTGCAGTTGGTCCCATTTTTCGACACAAGCAGCCTGATTAGATCAGACTGAAAGTTTTAATATTTTCGATTGAGGATCTTGGAGGCTCCAGCTCAATCAAGAGCATTAAAAAAATCATATTTACGTGTCAAACCTAAAACAACCTGCTGCTGCAGACCTCAAATCAGACCACGTCCACAGTTTACTGAGGAAATCAGGACCAGAACTGGACTCTCTGTTCGGCTCACTCTCTCAAGTCTTTTTTGTTGGAGGCTTCCCAATCTCGAATCAACGCTTCTTCTTATTCTCAAATAATCCCATTGATGCCACACACTTTTGTTGTATACATCGTTTTTTCAGCAACTTGAATTTCCTTCAGGGTCCCTGAAATCCCCTTTGGCCCGATTGGGGGCAGAAAAGAAGTTTATCAGGACCACATTCAGGATTACGTTGATAGTTATTGGTTTGGACGGGTCTAAGACCATGCCCTGGCTGGACCTGAAATTGTCTTGTGTGCAGCCAGTCTTACATTTTTATGTTTCTTCTTTGGAGCTAGGCTAGCAGTTTCCATCTGCTTCCAGTCTTTGTGCTAAGCTATGCTAATCACATCCAGGGCCTTATCTCTGTACTGTACACACAGATATGAACCTGCTGTACGTCTTCTGTTCTACATAAACTGATTTTTGGAAATAAACAAACATGTTCTGAAGAAACTGGAGCAGGAACGAGTCATGATGTTTTATTAAAGTTTATTCATCAGCCAGGAGGACGGCGAGGAGAAACAAATCCACTCTGTAAAGTTCGGATCTCCAGCTGCAGCGTCCATGGAGCTGCAGGATGGGCATGCAGAGTTCATAAAAACAAAGTGCAAAGTGGGCGCTAACGCCGCTCGAACAGTAAGCACTTCATAATGCTACACAGGATCCATGAAAGTACATTCAGGTTTACAATTGCACAGAAGCTCGGAAATCAAAAAACTAGAAGCTGTTTCAACACTCGGTACATATTAGATATTTTAAAGAGGAGGTTAAGAGTTCTTACTGCCAGAGCATGCAGGTTATGATTTAGCTGCAAAAGCTGCCGTCACGTCAAACCTACGAAGTTTAATATCAGCGATAAACATGGACAAGAGGAGAGAACCAGAAACCAGATACACCAGAGCAGGTCAAACAGTTTCAGCGTTAAACCAGAAAAATAATCTGAGACATGGAGGGCCAGGAAGAGATGTGGAGGGACGAAAACACGAAAGTGATCCCAAGACATTTTTAAGGTTAAGCTCTGTCCATAGAGGCCAGGAGGTTTTCAAAATAATCTACGATAGGGCTGGGTGATTCCAGCAAACTCCTGTTACACATCATTACACAGAGGCTGCGATGGGTTAAAGAAAAACTGAAGATTCTGATGAAAAACGTAATCTTTTCGTAAGACCAAGGACACGTTTAAAACAGGGACGTCCAAACTTCTTTCAGAGGGAAAAATGTCAGGGCGACCGGGCCGAGGTTGATAAGATTTTATTGATACCAATTCCATTAACGATTCTTCTTATCAATCCTATTTTTCAACAACAACTTTTTTTTTGAGGAAGATGTCGGCCTACTTTAGGTTTTCAGTGGCAACAATGTCAAACACATGGCGCTCCTGATATTTGGTGCCGTGCAGCTCAGTTAAATGCTTAAGAAATATGCTGGTGCCCCCCCTCACTGAAGTCGTGCAGGAAGCGTCTTTAGTCAAAAGTTACCGTAATTTCTCAAATATAACACGCACCCACATTTTGCCCAAACCTTACTCTCTCAAACAACTCAAAAATGACCTTTACTCAAAGTTTTAATCAATGAAATTTCAGTATTTTCACAACAAATATCGTACACGATTTTCTCTCTCAACCAAAAGCGAAAACACCTTTTGATTCACAAGTGCAGTTACTCCATTTCTGCCTGAGCATGCACAGTCGTAGTGTACCGGCCAATCAGAGAGCAGCTATCAACATGTTGATGTCTTCGACCAATCACAGAGCAGCTATTTCGGTCCCCTTGCTCACAAGATGGCAGTGCCCTGTGTTTGCACGTGAGTGGTACCGTAACACTTGAGAATTACACGATCATTACACAAAGGTTAACTAATAAAGACCCAAAATACTGGATTAGAACAGTTTAACAGTCAGTTTAAAGAGAATTACAAAAGTTTGGTGGTAGTGTTTCGCAGAGAGAGAGGGAATATTTTGGATTTTTGTATCAGATGTGTTGTAATCACGATGTTGGTGAGACGAAATATTTTACATATTTTGCTTGTGCTTGTGTATAACACGCACCCGAAAATTAGACCTTATTTAAGGGCAAAAAAATGTGTGTTATATATGAGAAATTACAGTAAGCCACAATTTAGATCACCTCAAAATATTGTTATTGGTGATAATGAGTTTGTAAATATCCAGTATGGTACATCCCTACAACAGAGATCAACATAGACGTTTAAATTGTTGACCATGCACTGAAAAACCATTTACAACACTTCGTCTCCTCAAAAAAATAAAAACATCTGAGGACCTGGCAGAGGCTGGTACGTTCCTCCAGATCTGATCACTTTTTAGGGGACTTAATAATCTGATGGCCTGAGCTGATGGTCAGAGCTGCAGGTCAAAGGCCAGAGGCTCCTCTGCTAACCTTTGGCCCTCAGACCTGCAGCAGCTTTAAGCTCTGAGGCTTCATAAGGATGCTCTAATGTTTACTTCCTCAGGTTTAACTTTGGGCTTCTGGATCATCATGGAGGAACTGTTGTACTGCAGAGTCAAACTCCTTGTATGTGTCGCATACTTGGCCATAAAAAACGATTCTGATTCTCCACCAAGGAGGTCACGTTCGTGCTAACGTGCTAACTCGAAAAGTTCTGTACGGACTTTGATAAAATTTTCAGTGAATGCCTGGACGGAGATTTGTGCTCTTGATTAAATCGAATACTTCAAATAACGTTTTGCAGAAGATTTAAAATTAAAATCAATATTTTATCCTTTACTTATCTTCACTTCATGTGTAAGCTGTGTCACTGTTTGAAAATATAAATACTGAATATCTGAACTCTTCTCAAGAGTTTACTGGGATCTCCCTAAAAAGTTACTTCGGATCGTACAAAACCTCAAAATTTTGCCAAAGTTCTGAAAATCTCGCAGAGCTTCACAGGTTTTTATTAATTTTTGTGTGGATCTGGAAAAAAGTCCTGAAGACAAACGTAAATATTCAGTTTTTCCCTCCATGTCTCTTTAAGAGGTTTTTAGAAAAACACTGAATTTAAATCTGAAGCCTGAAAAAAAAAATCATTATGAAGAAAAACTTTAATTCCAAGAGCTCGTCTGCACCTGGATAAATGAATCTGGAGAGTAAACAGAACCGACAGGATCAAACCTCCATGTTTGTAGTTCATTCGTGTCTGACGGAGACTCCTCCAACAAAAACACTTTAAAGATGGAGGACTGACTCCAGTGACCGGACTAAAAGATTTATCGTTAAGTTTAAAAGTGAATAAAGTGTCAAAAAACAAAATAAAATAAAATAAACTGGTGATAGTTTTCTGTTATCTTAAACCCTATAAGACCACCTGATTTCAGGATTAGAGCACCCAGTAAAAAAGACTCAAGTTCACAAGTTTAACTCAATAACACCTTGATTTTCCCCCAAAAAATGATGATTGAAATAGTTTGTAAATTTTAATAAAGAACAGAAATTTTGATGCTATTAATGATCACAGAAAAGTCAAGATTTATGCAAAAATAATCAGCAATCTGACTTCATTTGTAGGAATATAGTCAAGGATTCTATCAGAGAAATAAAATCCAAATTTATGTCCAAACGGTGAATTTACTCACAAAAGTAAATAAAATCTGAGCAAAAACAAACAAAATTTTCAATAATGAAACCTGCAAAGAAAAGTCTAGTGTTTGTATTTTTAAATGAAAATATAAATTAATTTTTCACATTTGGCCCAAATCTTCCTACAAACTCATTAAATCAATTTTAATGCAAAAGTGATTTTGTATTTTATTATTACATAAAAAGGTGAAATTTGTTGTCCTGAATAAGAATACCAGGGATGCAACAATCCACTTTACCCTCGGTTAAGTATGTATTTTAGTTTTTGGGCCCCAGAATTTATTTTAGTTTGAAGCTCCAGTTTAAGTTCCTCAAAACTGATGTTCACAAAGCTGTGCTGTGACCCCACGACCCCACGACCCCACCTGTGGCAGAGGAGTTTCTTCAGCCCTGCGCGCTGACTCACAGGCACAAACACCAGGGTCAAACAGCTGTTCGTGTTAAAAACCCAAAATACACAATTTCACGAACTGTGGTCCAACTGAACGGGTCAGTATTCAGTGAAATGTTGTTGTATCCTGATAAAAGTCTCTTAATTTTTTACTGGATTAAACAGTTTTTGAATTCTGAGACTGAAGTCAGAATTCTGGCACTTTTTTCAAGTCTGTTTTCTTCTCAGAACTTTAATCTAAAAATCCTGACTTAAATATCAGAATCCTGACTTTAGTTCCAGAAATTTGGTTTTGATCCAAGAATCCTGACTTCAATCTCAGATTTCTGACTTTTTCACTGAATTCTGGTTTTAGTCCCAGAAATATGTCCTTAAATTTCTAGAACGTTGACTTCAATCCTGACTTTTACCTTTGAATTCTGGTTCTAATTCCAGATTTATGACTTCATTCTCCAAATTCTGACTTTTCTCATGTATGTGACTTTTATAGCTTTTAGTAAAATAAAATTTAAATCTCTGAAAATATTCTTTTGCAGGGGCCTTTATCGTCTTCTGTTCATAATAAAAACACACGACAGGATTTTGAGCCTTTTTAACATAATTTAAACCTAAACTTGAAGGTTTTGGACGACAGGTATCATTTTGAGAAAACTATTTTGTAGTTTTGGGGGTTTAAGTGGAAAATTATTAAATGAATCAGCTAAAATTAAACATTTGAAATGTTTTTGGCTTCAGTTTAAACTTCTTTTACCGTTTTTCCGTCTTCGTGAGCTCAGAGATGATTTTTGGGCACAGAAAAAAAAAGGCCGTCATCGTCCTCGTGCTGTTTGACGTTCAGAAGTTAACGAGCTGAGAATGAAGACACCATCGTTAACGCCCCCCCCCCCAAACCTCATGTTCAGTCTGAGCGTGTGCAGAGTGGATTTTGAGGAGGGGTCAATCCTCCTCGACAGTCACATCTTAACCGTTCCTCAAATCCCCCCCAAAATAATCCCACTGCCTTCTCACGTCAAACTGTGTCAGATTAACGGTCCGGGGCTTAAGTCCACGAGGTCGGCCGGCCCGCGTCAGGATACCAACGTCTGCAGGAGGAGGCCACGCCGGCGGCCTCGTGACGGGAGCTATAGGTCCAGGACGGCAGATTAATACGCCCACATGTGGCAAGGGGGGGGGCTCCACATCTGTCAGCGCGTCTTCAGAGCTCCTGCAGGTTCTGGTCCTGGTTCTGGTTCTGGCTCTGGTTCTGGTTCTGGTCATGGTTCTGGTTCTGGGAGGGCGGCAGCAGGCGGGCGACGTGGCCGATGCCCTTGGTGACGCCCTCCCTGAAGAGCAGCTTGGCGCCCAGACGCAGGTACTCGGGGTGTTTGATGAAGCGGAAGCGAACCACGGCCCTCTCACCTGTACGCAGCTCCTCCTGCAGGACGGAGACATGATTACAGCGGCAGGTAGGGGGCGCTGTGACCCATGACCTCAGCACAAACACTGGATATACAACCTACAATTCCAATGAAGTTGGGACGTTGTGTAAAACGTAAATAAAAACTGAATAAAATTATTTCAAATCCTTTCAGACCTTTTTACCTCCGCCAAGGAGGTTACGTTTTTGTTTGTTTGTCTTTTTGTTTGTTTGTTTGTTAGCGAGATTTCACAAAAACTACTGGATGGATTTACGTGAAAATTTTACCAGAGCTGTGGTTTGGTTCAAGAAGAAGCCATTACATTTTGGTGGTGATATGGAATTTTAAAAAATAATCATATCTCTGCCATTTTTAATGGATTTGCTTCCAGTTTCACAGGATAATATGGGGTCCATGTCTCTGTCATCAAGGTAAATTTCATCTGGATCTGATCCAGAGTGATGTCATAAAAAAAACATTGAACTTTATAATGGGAAATCCCATTGACGACATCAATAATTCACATAAAATCAAAATATTAAGTGATGTTCTTTAAACTTGTTGTGTTCATACAGGATAACAACCTCCATGTATGTGCTGAGTTTGGTCTGGATCCTGGCTCTGTTCTGGATCTGGTGATCCAGACTTGTATCTTGCTGTAACTGAGCTGCTTGGCGGAGGTCTGCGCTCTCTGAGTGCTTTTCTAGTTTTCATTTAAATACACGACAAAGACTAAATATTTAGTGTTCAAACTGATAAACTTCGATGTTTATCTGCAGATATTCTCTCAGTTTGAATCTGATGCCAGCAACACGTCCCTTTTTAAGTTTAAAATTACTAAATTTCTTTTAGTAAAATCTGATTAAATAATAAATGAGTCCTTTTTGGTAGACTCTGACGGTCCATCCGTGAGTTAAATTGGAAATATCAAATATTAAATATTCACCTTCCCCTGTAAACACTCCACGATGGCGGTCTGCCTCACGTTGCCGACGTGCACGGTGACCTGCGAGCCCCGGCGGAAGGTCTTGGCGTGGAAGAGCAGCACGATGGCGGCCTCGAACTGACAGCAGATGGTCGGGTTCATCTTGGGACTGACCATCACCATGCCCTGCACCAGCCAATCAGACGTCAGAGTCACAACAGGCCGACACGGAGCCGACATCAGCAGAAAGTCTGACCTCTGCTCACAGAGGTCAGGCTCAGTCACAGGCAGGGTCAAAGGTTAACCTGACATATGCTGTAAGAAGAGCTGTTTAAGTTTTATCACTCTCACCAAAACGAGCCAATCAGAGCCATCAACTTGAGGAGGGTGTGTTTTGATTGGCTGCAGACTTCAGAAACTACACGTCTATAATTCATGAACTGCAGATCCAAAAATATGTGAACGGTTATTTCATCATTTGATCCCTCAGGCGAACGCCTCCTGGTTTTTCCAAATTCAAGGTTCAAAACTGCAGGTGATCAAACTTCCTCCATCAGACGACCTGCCGGAGGAGATAAGGCTGCAGAGTCAGTCACTTTTAAAAACTCACTCTTACAGACTTGTCTTATTTCTGTTTTAGTCTTTTTAGCCTTTTTCTGTCGGTACTGCTCTCATCATTTTACCTCCTACTGCTTTTAGGCTGTTCCTCTTTTATTGAGTTCTTCTATGTTATGTTAACAAATGCTCACCACTCACTTTTAATTCAGATTTTATTAACTTTATGCTTCACCTTATGTTATACTTTTAATCATTTTATAGATTACCTTTTTGGCCTTTTTATTGTTTTATCTCCTGCTCATATCTGTTGTTTTATTTTATCATTACTATTATTATTATTATTATAGCATTGCTATTATTATTATTGTCTTTTTATATCTGTTCCCCTGTTTTCTGCTTGCACCCCTTTTTTATTACCTTTTCTTTTTCCTCCTGATTTTATGTTTTTATCTTTTATTCTGATCCTCATGGTCTCATTTTATGTTGCAGGGTTCTTGTTTTGTCTGGGTTCACTTCATAAAGTTTACTTGCTAGTGTCTGTAAAGTCTTTAGTGTTTGTCTGAGGGTTCTTTGATTTAAATGGACTTTTTTGGCTTTTATTTCCTTTGGTGCGTTGCTGTCTGTATGCTCCTGCGTGTTATTATCAATAATATCATTGTTTAGGAGGATATTCAGAGACGTACAAGATTTAAACATTTTTTCAGTCTTCAGTGTTTTGACTGCGCCGCTCTAACAGAAGTCGTGTGGCTGCAGATCCTCTGACACTAAAACAGGTCGACACTGTGGGGCTGATCTCAGGTCATGTGACCTCTAACCTTGCGCAGCAGCGAGCGGTCGAAGTTTCCCAGGGCGAGCGTGGCGGCCTGTCCCGCCCTCAGCACCCTGCAGGCCGAGCGGTTCCTCTGGATGCTGCCCACCTTCAGACGCAGGAAGCGACCTTCATCCGTGGGGCCGACCACCAGACGCTCGCCCTCGCGGCACACGCCGCTGAAACACGCAAACAACACACGGAGAGTGAACGACGCAGTGCATGCTGGGACTGATTCGGTATGGAAGACGCAGACGGCTTTGGTGTTCTCACCTGTACAGAGTTCCTCCCACCACGGTCCCAACATCAGGCACGGAGTAGATCTCATCCACCTGCAGACACATTCAGGTGTTCAGATCAGCAGAGACTCCACAGTCTGATCCACTCGGACACTTTTCAGAGGCTCAACGGGACGAATATCTGTCCAAACCACCTCATCCTGGAGGACGTTCCTCATGCTTACACCTTGCTTAGTTATGACTGACTTTTTATAAAAAAAAAAAAAATGAAAAATGAAATGTAGGATGCCAATATGATCATTCAGGGTACTTGTTACCACCAATTATTTGTCCGCATAATAAACCTAAGATGTGTGGAGTAAATATGACTGTTTTAGAGGCTTGCAACAACAGAATATTCATCCAAACAAACATGAAATAGGATGTAAATATGTTTGTTTTGGAGACTTGTTAGTAGTGATTATTAGTCAAAATAAATCTGAAATGTGCAGGGTCAGTATGATCATTTTAGGAGCTTGTTACAACCAAATATTTGTCTAAATAAACCTGAAGAAAGACGCATCATTACAAACATTTTAAGGACTTGTTAAGACTGACTATTGGTTCAATAAAACAAATAAACCTGAAGTGTAGGGTGTCAGTACAATCATTTTGGAGGCCTCTGACAACAGAATATTTTCACAAATTAACTTAAAACTTTGGGTGTTGTACGATAATTTTTGAGGCTGTTTGGTGAAGCCTTAACTGATGCACACTTCTCCACATTTTGGTTCATCCCTGGTTCTGTTTTCTTTATTTCAGCAGATTTTCTGTGAGCTTTCTCAGAAAAATGTGTGCATGAATGTGTTGGTACCTGGAACTCGGTGAGCTGCTGCATCAGCTCCTCCTGCTCCTTGCTGTTACTCAGAGGAGGAAGAATGTTCAGGAACACCTTCAGCAGGTCCAGACTCTCTCCAGACACGCTGGACAGGGTGAAGATCGGAGTGATGCTGGAAAAGAAAAGAAACGAAAAGAAAAGAAGAGAAAAGAAAAGAAAAGAAAAGAAAAGAAAAGAAAGTCCCACTGAGATACCTTAAAAACATGTGATCTGTGATATTAACATGTCTGTATGCACCATGCAGACTGAGTTTACTGCATCACCATGACAACAGGAGTATTACTGTATATATTAGAGTATTTCTGGGTACCATGCAGACTGGGTGAACTGCTGCGCGGCCGTCACGGCGTCGTCAGGGTTCGATATCACCATGGGAACCTTGTTGCAGCCCGGTTGCTTCAGGACCCGCTCCAGCTGACGGACCGTCCTGTCCACTGTGCCCCGCGAGCACAGATCCACTTTACTGACCACGATGAAGATGGGAACTTTCAGCGCCATGGCCAGGCCCAGGTGCTCCCGGGTCGTACCGGCTGGATGAAGGAGAGCAGAGACACTGTGAGCGAGCTGAAGTGGAGATCAGACACTTCATTACCCAGAAACCATCAGGCCAGCGCTGGTAAAACACCTTTACCTTATACACAAATCATGTGGTGACGGCGTTGGTGAACATACGCAGTATGAACACTGAGATGATGATTTTTCTCCTTCTGGCTTTATGCAAATCCTTCTGTAAAGCTAGCAGTATTTTTAGTCTTTAAACCCCTTTACACCTGTTTCAGCTACTGTATAAACACTAACCATCTCTCATTATTAATGTTCTGTCATGTCTTCTTCTGTGTTTGAAGAGGGGTGTCATATGTATAGAAATTAAGTATATATATGTACATATATATATATATATATGTGTTAAATATTATGTTTGTAATTGTGTATGAGTAGGTTATAACATTTTTTTGGTCAATACATTATAAGGAACATTGACTCCTAAACAGGTGGCTGAATCTTGTAAATATTATAAATATGTAGAAAATAAAAACATTAAACACGTAGGATGTGGTAATAAAAGGGGTAGAATTAAATAAGTTTAGACTTCTTCCTACTCTTTTTCCAGCGTGTGGACTTGCTGCACGTGCAGGATGTCACCTTGATTGTTTTCTTTTTTTTTTTGGTATACGCAGGCGTTTAAGGCGTGTTTATGGTGACTACCATGTTTGTTTATGGTGACTACCGTGTTTGTTTTTGCATGTTCAAAATAAAGTATTCAAATCAATTAAACCAAAAAATATATCAAATCTGCAGCTGCAGGGTGATTGTTTTTTCAAAGGGTTCACCTTTATCATGCTCTAAACAGCAGCTTAAACTTTGATTTATGAATGTTTGGATCATTTAGATGATTTTCATAATTAGTAAAGCGCGGCTGAGCTCATCGTGCTGTTGTGGTTCACTTCTGACCTCTAGTGGTGAATACACGAAGCTGTTTTTAATTCCTGAATCCTGACAGCCTCTAAATAATTATGTTTTAGTAACAATAAGACTAAAGCCAGACAGAGGCTCTTCATTGGGAAAAAAAAAAAAAAAAAACGACCATTGGATTGTTGGAGCAATCTTCACATATTTTTACTCAAACAGAAATAACGATGCACATTCAAATGTGTTTGGGGAGATTGTTACGGTTGACTTTTTGTCCAAATACAGCTAAAATAAGGGGTGTTGATATGATCGATTTGGGGGCTTGTTACAGCTAATTATTTATCCAAACAAACCTGAAGTGTAGGGCATCAATTCATTCATTTCAGAGTCCTCTAACAACAAACTATTCTTACAAATAAACTCAAAATTTTGTGTTTTAGCATGAGAATTTACGATTAGCAGGCCTCACACTTGTTAAAACTCTGATTTGATTGTCCTCGCCCTCCTCCCTCTACCTGCAGCAGGGGGCACACCTGAGCGTGATCAGCCCTCAGGTGTGGAGGAGCACATGGCTGCTGACACACCTGGACGCAGCGTGGAGGCTCTCTCCTTGGTTTCCTCTGTTAACAGGTATTTTCCCCCCCTTTTCTCCTTTACTCCTCGCTGTTGAGGCTCGTTTTCTTTAGTTTGGTCTGTAGGCGGCCGGTGGTCCAGTTTTCTGATTGCTCTTTGCTGTAATTAGTTTTACTTTGATAGTTCAGGGACGTCGGCCCCTTTAAAGTTCTTTTCCTTTTGCGTTTATCTCAATAAAATCTTTGTCAGCTTTGACTTTTGTGTGGCACAGTTCAAAGTGCCAAGTTCAACACTCGATTTACAATTTAAAGCCATTTTTTCCCTCTTAAAAAAAAAAAAAACTCCCAATGACACAAAAATGACATGAATCAAGTTTTGCTTTATGTTGTCAAAATATATTTCCAAAGCAAACTGGATTCCCCTCTTAAAGTTAAAGTGTTTGTCATAAAATGTTGATTATGTAGTTGAAACGTAGGCAGGTTTGTCTACATAAACATCACAGTATATTAACAAGAAACTCTCACATCAATATTTAACCTCATTTAAAAAACAAATACAAGCCTATAAAAGTGCTTGTGCAAAACCTGACAGGGTCTACATCATTAAACATTACAGCAACTTAAAAAAAGACTAAGTCAAGAAAAAAAATCTCAGTTTCTAATTGTTTAATCTTCTGCAGACAGTAATTTGAATTAAGCAGTGTAATTGATAAATTGCCCAGCTCTGACTTCATGCTGTAAAATAAACTTCATTACCTTTTTTGCTCCTTCAAAATAAAGGTCCCATCAATATTAAAAATAGGGACATTAATTGTGATGCTTTCGAGTCCCAGCGCTGCCTCTGATTCTCTTCTTATGATGCGTTCAGGGTCTATTTTTATTTGGAACAAAGTCAAGGATGTTTTAGATTGCTATGCAATGAGAATGTTGTACTGTTCACTTATAATGCCTTATCTGAGTTACTCATGGGAGGTAATACATATGTGAGTAATATAAAGCCTTTGTTTTTATTGCAGAAAAGAGCAATCAGAAACACCCACAAAGTCAAATTTAGAGAACATATGAATAGTTTATTTATTAAATCAGGGTTATTGAAGCTTTCAGAAATAATAAAACTCCAGAAATTACTAATTATGTTCAAAGCCAAAAACAGAGTTTGACCAGAAAACCTACAAAAGCTGTTTGTGGTTACTTCAGAAGAAGAAAATCATAGAAAAAGATTTGATTTTAAGCACCAAGTTGCTCATACTACTTCAAAACAAATGTGTACTTCGGTTGTGAGTGTAAAAATATGGAATTCCCAACTACAGGACTTAAAGAGTTGTACAGATACTCCTCATTTAAAAAAAATGTACAAATGCAAAAAAATGTGTCAATATGCGCTTAAAACTTAAACTGGATGTTAAGTATCAATTGTTTTGAGCTGTAAATTTGTATATTTCTGGGTTCTTCATTTAATTTTATTTATTTGTATTTGTTTTGCTTGTTGTTGTTGCTATAATCATAGAGTTGTTGGTGTAGGCTATTGAAAATCAACTGTATTTCATGTCAGACCATATTTCTTTTTTTTTAATTGTTCAACTAGGGGCAGACAAACATAAGAGACGTTTCTCTTCCTGCTGCTCCTTTCCTATCATGGATGTGTTTACGTGAAAGTGTAATGTGCACTTATGTACAGATTTTGTTGTCAACTTTCTTATAAGGAACAAAAAAATAAACTAACTAAACTACCAGATGCGGGCCTGTCAGGGACTTTAAAGTGAAAAACAAAACTGGCTGCTCACCGATGCCCGTGTTGGCGCTCACCACCAGCATGGCGAAGTCGGGGCAGTAGCTGGTGAGGCCGAAGATGGTCGTCTTCAGGTACTTGTGGTGTCCGGCCAGATCGATGAAGGTGATCATTTTGGAGGAGCTCTCGCAGATCTCCTCTGCGGTCCGAGACTCGCTGTAGTTCACCACCTGAGGGACATTAGAGAGAGGACATCAGCTGATCTGAGGTGATGGCCTCCTGCCTGTGGTTGGGTGTGTGGAGGTTACAGGAGGGAAGACTGTGGACATGCTTATCTCTGCTGTAACGACATTTTAACACAGGATCCTATGGGGTTGGACTCACTGCAGGGGGCAGCCTCTGGTGGACACTAGAGGAACTGCAGCCTGGCTCTCACCTCTCCTTTGCTGTTGAAGCCGAGGATCTCGAAGCTGATGCTGGAGGTCCGTCCCGTCTGGATCTCATGTAGATGTCTGAAGAGGTTCAGTCTCGCTCGTCCTCGCCCGTTGTCCAGCTCGCCCTGCGTCAGGACGCCCAGCAGGGTCGACTTCCCAGAGTCCACGTTCCCCAGGACTGCCACCCGCAGGTCCAGGAACTGCACCATCAAAACAACACGTTGGTCTTTTTAGCTTTAGGACATTTTTACAGAGGACAATAATGTAGAGGAAATGTCCCTGTCTGTCCCGGTCCTTGGTGTTTATTTATTTCACTGATGGTTTTTTAACCACTGACTCTGGAGCTTCTGCTGCTATAACAGCTGATTTAGCACCGTTGACCACACAGTCCTCATGTCTCGTCTTGAACACTATGTGAGCTTCAACGATGCAGTTCTGAAGTGGTTCAGGTCTGTGTGAATTTTGTTGACTAATTATTTTCGTCATAGTTTTTATAGGTTGTTGTAATAGTCACCAACCTTTTTTCCCCTGACGAAAACTAGACAGTAACTCATAAAAACAAGTGCACATGGACAAAAACTCAAACTTAATTAACTGACATTTTCATCAACGAATAAAAACTAGACGAAAATGTTTGACAGAGACTTAATCCAATCAGACCTAATTTGGTCATGTAGAAAGTAGAGACAAGTTAGGAATATATCCAATCACAGCTGCTTTGGTTGTGTGGAAAGATTGGATGAGTTCAGAGGGACATCCAATCACAGCTGCCTTAGCTTGGTGGTGGTGGGATAAGTTGTGGAGCGATCCAATCAGAGCTCCTCTCTTTATGAATTGATATATTCATGTAGAGCAGGTTCACTGTTTGTTGTCAGTTCTGGTATTGTAACTGAGATGCTCTGCCAGGTAGCCTAAATAAAGGTGACTGCATTTCACACAAAAGGAAAATTTGTTTCTGTTCATTTATACATTCAGACTTTACTAGCATTCAATAAAGGGTTATTAGATGTTTGATTTTATCCAAGTGTAAAACATGACTTCAGAAATTCAAGGAAACATAAAAATGCCTTACCCTTTACACTTCAGATTTTAGTCGACTAAATTTACAGCAGATTTCATCGAGTAAAACTAGACTAAAATTAAAACAACTTAGAGACTAAATAATGACTAAACTAAAACATATTTTAAGACTATAACTAAAGCTAAATTAAAAAGTGCTGTCTAAACTAACACTGCTACAGAATATCCCTTTAAGCTCTAAATGACAAAGAGAACCAGTCTCTCACCTGCTGGTCATCGGGGACTTTTCGGACCAGGACTTCGGCGATCTTCCTCGTGTTCCTGTCCGAGTCGTAGTCCACCTCTCTCTCCCTGAGGAGCGTGATGTCGGCCCCGACTCTGAATCAGAGCAAAAAGAAGCATCATCTCACAGCGGGGGACATACCGCAGTAATCAGAACATGACCATCAGACTCCAGGACCTTGACCTTTGACATGTAACCTGCAAAATCTTAATACTTCACCTCTGCATCTCAACAGGCAACTGTGCAAAGTTTGTTAAAAAATCGTTCCAGGTGTATTTAATCTAAAGTCCTCAAGAGCATTTTTGTGATTTTGCATTCAAGCAAAGAACGATGATGAGCCTTAAGAGCTTGACCTTTGACCCATGGTCTCTAAAGTCTAATCACAGTAATTGTTTGGTTTAAGTGGACATTTGTACAAAGTTTGGATAAAATCAATTAAATAATTCTTGAGAAGTGCAAAAGTAAAAAAAAAAAAAACTCTGAATCATTCCTGTGATGGTGTGATGCTTTTCAAGCAAAGGGTAATCATTAGGCTCTGTGACCCTGACCTTTGACCTGGGATCTTCAAAATCTAATCACAGTAGTTGAATGGTTTAAATGGACATTTGGGCAAATTTGATTTAAATCAATTTAATAATTCTTGCAAAGTGCAAAAGTTAAAAAGCAATGGGTAATCATCTGGCTGGGCAATAAATTGATGAAATCAATTAATTTAAATTATTTTCTGCAAAATATTTAAAAACTAAAAATCAAGATTTTTCTTGACCTACACTTACTCCCATTGTAAGTTGTTGCAATGTTTGAAAATATAAATACTGAAAATGTAAAGTTTTCATGGTGGTAGGCACTGTCTGTATAAGCACTTTCATAGGCTTGTATTTGTTTTTTAAATTACATTAATTTTGTTTCATGTTAATATTCTGTGAAAATAGTTCAGCCGTCAGTGTTTATGTAGACAAACCTGCCCACATTTGAAATACACAACTTTTTATGACACACACTTTAAGAGGAAAATTCTGTTTGGTTTGGGAATATATTTTGATAAAGGCAAAACTGGATTTATTTCATTTTTGTGTCACTTGGAGTTTTTTTTTTAATGTGAAAAAAAAGACAAAAAAACATTAAAATCGAGTGTTGTGGGAAAAAATCGGGGGATTTTATTTTCAGGCCATATCGCCCTGCCCCAGGTAATCATGAGGCACTGTGACTCTGACCTTTGACCTGTGATCCACAAAACTGAACAAGTTCCCCCTTGAGTCACGCTGGATGGTAAAATGACGTTTAACCTTAAACACAGCCAGCTGATGATGCTCGAGTCATGTGACCTACTTCTCTGCCATCCTCTTCAGGGTCTTGAGCGACGCCCTCATGTCGGCCTCGGTCAGACCGACCAGCAGCCCGTTGTCCTCCACTCCGATCTGGTACACGGCCTCGCCGCGGCCCTCTTGCAGACGCCATTTCAGCTGTGTGGCGAGATGCTCGAAGCGGTACTGAGTGGGGTTGACCAGCTTCAGCTAGAGAGACAGACATGGAGGTGTTTATATGGGAATGATCCGGAACAGGACGCCAAGACCAACGCTCCAGGACCACTAAAGAAGTCTGTAAGTCTGCTGATTCCTGTTTCTGTCGTACTTAAAGGGACAGTTCGTGTTTTTGAAGTTTGGTTGGGAGCAGTGCATGAGCCTGAACGTGTGCCACAGTGTCTCAGCTCAGTTTTCTCTCTGTTCAGAAACACTCAGGACAGATGCTGACGCTAAACATGCTGCACATGGAGCCAAACTCTCAGTAAAATAACTTTGGGAGAAAACAAACCACAAAAACAGCACAGGGTCATCACACAGTTTGTTTACATCCTCTTACTCTCCCATTAGCATTAGCGTCTGTCCCGAGATTTCTGAGCAGAGAGAACTGAGATTTCTGAACATTTAAACAAACTCATTGTGATGGCCATGTGCATGGTTGGCTTTGTACTGCTGCCTCTGTCCTCTGTTTCAGGAACAGCTCCATCTGGTGGGGATCAGGTTGGGGTATCTGACACTGCAGTTTGGAGGCAGAGCTCAGTGTGATCACAGAGCAGCTGCACCTGTGTGGAAAGGCATATAAGCTTGAGCCTTTCAGTTGTCTCTCTCTTCCTCTTGGATCGAAGACTGCCAACATCTATCATGATTTGTTTAAGTATACTTCCAAATAAAAGTTAACCTTGTTGAAAAGCTTACCATGTGGACATCCCTTCCTTGTTGTGGCCTAAATCACCTAGCCATAACAAATGGGGGCTCGTCCAAACATTTTAAATGAGGAGGGTTGTCTCATATTAGCTTTTGGGTTTTGATAAATTATTGGTGGCTTTCTTTGGAATTGATTTACATTTTGGTAGTTAAAGTTTATAGTGTTTGAGAGCACCCTGAAGCTTCTGTTGGTTGTTCAAGTGAATTTTTGTTGGTTGTTGGAGTAGACTTCTGGTAAATGGTAACTGGTGTTTTTGGTTAATCAGTATGTTGCTGGAGGGGGTTTTGGCTGGTAAATTTAGTCATTTTTCTGGGAGCATATCTGTTTTTCTCCCCCAGTTAGGTTTAGCGGCGTTACCCCTTTGGGTTTCGTTGGGCACAAATGTGTTAGTGTTGGGGTGAAAGCAGTGGGAGCATGTCCGTGGGCTTTGGGGGGTTGCCAGCCTAGCTGGTCGCTTTTCCATCCCAGCGGTCTCAAGTGCATAAGTACCTGATTGCAAGTAACCTCATGAAGACTAGGGGTTGAGTTAGCCAGTGTTGGTTAGGCAGTTAGGGGGGAGCTCCTTTAAATTGTCATGCCCTCTCTTTGTAGTGTATGGTTAACCATTTCTTTTGTCTTTCTTAAGTATTAGACACGTATTGTTGGTTGATAGGTGTCTGGGGTTTTGTACACAATGTCGACAGAACACCGGAACCCATTGGTTGCTGAGTTTTTGCAACGAGCCTCCCGTACCACATTATCTCAGTTTGCAAAAGCAGATTTGGTTGACTTGGCAGTACATTTGGGCTGGAAAAGGGTAAGTCCAGTGACGTGAAGCTTCCAGGAGTTGTGGAGAAGCTGTCATTTGAGCAGTTTATGCAGTTGGAGAGGGAGAAAGCTAACTTTGAAAGGGAAAGATTGCAATTTCAGTTGGAGCATGAAAGGCTCAGAGCAGAGCAAGCACAGAAAACAAGAGAAGCAGAGGTGCAGGTAGCTTTAGAAAGGGAAAGGTTAAAAATTGAGCAGTTAAAACTAGAGCTGGTGAGAGAAGGGAAAGCCAGTGAGCCATAACACTCATCCCTTTAAATTTTTTTCATATCTCTTTTTATGTATTTATAAGAGCAACTGAAACAACCCAGTTTCCCTTGATTATTAAAGTATTTCTGATTCTGAAATTAGAATACTTTAAGGGTGCCAAAAATATTAAGACATTAGTAATTCCAAAGACTTTGGCGTACATTTCCTTTTAACTACATATATATGTTATTATTATTATTTTTAGAATTTTTATTTACAAAAAGCAACTTACAAGTTGTTACAAGACACTTCTCATAGTTTTGTAAATTTAGGTACATCTGAGCAGATAAAAAATGGAGGTAAGAACTGCAGAGTATCTGTTATTATAATATTATTTTGCTCTTCTTTTTATCCCTTAAATAACTTAACCATTCAATAATAACAAACAAACAACTAAGGTGGAAGCTTTGCCTTAGTCGAACAATGTATTTGTTTTATATACAAAAGGGATCATTCAGGTCACTTCTGTAATTCTTATTATTAGGAATGCACGGTATTGTATTTTTGCCGAGATCCAATATTTCTAAACTTCTTACTGCTGGTACCAATATTCTTTGGCTAGAGAGCGAGGTATCTCCTTTACTAAAATTCGCCTGCTCCTCTCATCGTGGCAGCATATTTCTGTTAGAAATTGAGTAAAACAACTTTTCATTCTCTAACAGAAGACGCTTTTGTTTTTACAGTGAAAAACTTCAGCAATAACGGGGTGAATCTTTGTGCTGCAGTCGTACACTCTGTGGGCATTACAGCCAATATATGATATAAATGGTTAATATGAATGGACAAACCACTCGCTGTAATTATGGTCAGAAGACTGTTGGTGCCCCCTTTGAGTGGTGATTTACACAAAACAATAGTCATAAAGATGTTTTGTCATGGGGCCCAAATTTTCTGGTGGCACCCCTGGTTAGATGACATAATTAATTTCAATTAATAAACAAATACTGGATAATGTCTTAAACTGTGGTCAGAATACCTCTGCTTCAATCTTGGATTTGATTCTAATAAATAAAATACTTGTATGCAGTTATTAAAGTTTTCTGACAAACTCCAGCACACTCTCTAAATTGCACCAAAACAGAAATAACTTGGTAATACTTAAGTCTTACATGTGTATTCACCAGCAAAAGATGTATTTCCTGTCTGCTATAACCTTGTATAGAAATCTAGCCAGCATAAACGAAGAGATAGTTACCTTGTACTCAATGTTTCCTTCTTCAGCCTGAAAAAACAAGAAAGATTAAGATATTTAATACTGTATTATAATGGAAAATACTAAATCAACCAAAAAATTAAGTATATTTCAAGAATTTTTGTCCATGGACACAAAGAAATGCCATTTACAGTTTGTAATGGACATTGGACCTCATGATCTTTTGCTTCAAGGTAAAAGTAAAAAACATAAAGCATTTTGTCACCCTTAAGAAGCTTGCTGTGGATCCAGAGACATTATAGGATTTTTATTATTTTGTAAACAAACCCTGCTCAGGAGTTAGCTTCAGGGTACGTTTCATAAGAATACAAGGTTAAATTTCACACAATGACCAAAAATACTTCACCTGAACATAAAACTAGGAAAGTGAATTTTATGTTTTACAAAAAATTAAGATCAGACTGTGCGTAGTCAGAAAAAATGATAGTGAGCTCTTACGGGCAAGAAGGGGCCTCAAAAGACTTGTAAACTTTAAATCACAGCGTTGGCTCTAATGTGCAAAGTTTGCAATGACAGTCAGAAGCCTCCTTAACTGGGCCCCATCTGAAAGAACTCAATCTCATTGCGTTTTCAAGTGTTATGCGCATTATCACTGTGAAAAAAACAGTTTGACAATGACATAAAAGAATAAAAAGACAATTTTAAGTAACATTTAACCTTTAATTTTTTTCAGGAGACTGTGACTGTGTGATTTACAGGGGATAAAAACGTAGAGATATTAAACCACTTTCAGTATTTGAAATACTTTAAGGTATTATTGACCATGAGGATCTATACTTCCAGCACTGAAGCTGTCCACTTTGTCTATCACAGGTAAACATACAAGCAATTGTGTGGGACCCCATGGGGGCCCACCAAGAGCTGATAAACTTAAACCACTGTATTGGATTAAAATGCACAAAGTTTGCAATAACAGTAGGAAACCCTCCTATAGGGGCCCCATTCAGCAGAAGCCATTTCTGTAGCACCGAGGGTGCATTTCTGCTGTAAAACCAGTCAAGTCAAAAAGATTAAAGATAAAGATAAATTTCATTCATTATTCACATATTTTATTTTGCTTTAGTTCCATTTTTTCTTTATTAAGTTGGTAGTGGGGTTTTTTCATGCCATTTTTAATGCATATTTTATGTGCAACTGGATTAATAATATTCCTGTGAGACAGTTGCCATATAGTTCATGTGGACTTTATTTAAAATTGAATGTGATATTATTATTCCATTACAGATAAATATATTGACACGTATATCAAATATTTCCATTCACTTAAAAATATCGACATACATTTTAGTTCATATGGCTTAGCCATGGTTGTTCTGCTCAGTCAACTTCAAGGCATCATATTTCATTGGCCCTTAAACTTGACTTTTCAGTTTCAGGGCCATTTTGATGATAAATTATTTTTCATCGACAGAACAGTTTACAATTATTCTAAATCCTTGAGACATACTTTTTCGTTCGGCATGTACTTACACTACATTCTTGATAGTTTTTATCAATTATTTCCACTTTTATTACAGATGTCTTCTACATTAGCGTTGATAAACGGCGCTTTAACGTCGTTTAAGATGGAGGCTAAAATGGTAGAGCTACACATTTATTACAGTGGATTTACGCCGAATTATTTACAGGTCTTTATAGCTTTAGAAAAAGTATTTAAATAGTCACCATACCTCCTAAACCATAAGATTTTATTCAAAATATGTTAAATCGATGGATGTCTGAGTGCAGTTTGGTGTGACGTATTCACTGGTCTGTGGGGCTTGGAAAGTCATACTCTAATGGAGGCTATTTACGCGCCATTTTATGAACGTTTTGTTCACCTGTTATGAAGTAAATGCGACAGATTTTCGCCTTAAACTATCAGATCTCATGCAGAAACTCCGCTAGCTTACTTAGCCGGTGTGCTGATTGAAATAGTGGCCGTGTTAACTGGTGTCCGTCAGCCGAAAATGTCTGCAGTCGTCGTAAAAGCGTATCCAATTAAACCACTGTTGCCGCGACAACCACAGCTCATACGGCTGATAGACACCAGTCAGCACGGTCACAATTCCACTCGTAACATGAGCCGCTTCAGCGGGCTGAGGTCCCGTTAATCCCGGGTTAAAGGCGGATACCTCTGGGGGGAAATACGGCGGTGGCGTTTTGTTGCTCCGGTTGTTCTTTTTGCTCCGTCTCTTCCTGCCCCGCTTGCCTCTCTTCGTTCGGGACTTTTTCGACGTTTTCCTCCCGTTATTACCGGAGCCCTGTCCGTGTCTGGTGTGTCCGGGCGACACTGCACCATTCCCGGTTAGATCCACCATGGCTGAGCGCTGGGAGTCCCCGGCAGATGGAGGCGGGAGATTACCGGGAGAGGTGTGAACTCACGGTGATACCGGATCATACGGTAATAAAGACACTCTGATTTCTGACATTACATCTGTACAAACACAGGGCCTCTCTGAGGGGAGGATGCGCTCTCTCCTCAGCATCATCAGCACCGTCTGCATCACTGCACACCACACTGCATCCGGTCAAACCTTTCAAAGTAAAAGCACCTAACTGGCTCTCAGCAGCTATATACTTCAAAGTAAAAGCACAGCCTTTAGCGGCTTTTAAATTAAAATAAAATCACAAATCCTTTACCAGCCACTGTCACTCTCTCAGTGGCATTTTGCTTCCTCCTGTTATTTGTCATGCCACCGAAAACATGGCATTGCAGTAATAATATGTGGATATAACTGTGTGTGTGTTTAATGCCTAATTACTGCAGTGCCATATTCGTTAACGTAAATGCTTGTTTGTGTCTAAAGCTTTAGTACAACTTTATAAAATCTGTGAACGTAATGCCACATAAGGAGTGGAAAGTGCTGCTAAAAGAGGCCACATGCCACAAAAAGAGTAACTAAACTTAATTGAACCAGAAAAACCTCACTGAGATTAAAAATCTAATTCACACCAGTGTCCTGGTCACAATGGGCAGCAGCACAGTGGCACGCCTAAAGGAAGTGACAGTCTTTTGGCTGTGCGTGCAGTAACAAGGAAGAGACGGGCAGAGCTTGCCCACCACTAATTAACTTGGCTCAAACACCGGGAGTCAATGGGAATAGGTAGCCTGCCCCTGTCTACAGTCATCAGATAAGCTCTTCAGCAACTCTAAACAGTCCTGTGTGCTCGTTGTGACTTGTTTTTTACCCCTTTATGTTACGTTATCTTCTACTATTATCATATTATCTTATTCTACTCCTAAACAGAGGCTTTGTCTTGTTGACCTACTTCCATGGTGTTTCTCGCTACAGGTGTGTGGCTCTTTTAAGTGAACGATGAGATCTGATTCTCAGTGAGTGAGCCGTTCATTTGCAAGTCATTCTTAAATTTGCAGGAAATTTGCATTTAAAAATGGCTCGTAAACAAACGACTCACTCACAACTGCCAATTGGTTCCCATCATTCACTTAAAGGAGCTGTTAAAAAAACTTGATTCGTTCACGAATGTCACATCTCTAGCGCAACACACTGCGGAAGTAGGTCAACGAGACAAAGCCTCTGTTTAGGAGTAGAAGAAGATAATACAATGACAGCTGAGGATAACATAATGCGGTAAAAAAAAGACGACTCACAACAAGCACACAGGACTGTTTAGAGTTGCTGAAGAGTTCATCTGATGACTGTAGGCAGAGCAGGCTAACTCTTCCCATTGATTCCCAGCGTTTGAGCTAAGCTAACTAACGGTGGGCAAGCTCTGCCCGTCTCTTCCTTGTTACTGCAGCACAGTCGAAAGAATGGAGTCTATCTGTTTGTCATGGACTCAGGAGTGAGTCAAGACACGAAAACAAAGAAAATGTTGGCATATCGCTTTAAGTGGTATAACACACAGAAACATGTTAAATCAGTTTATTGAAGGGTTTTAACATAAAAAATAAGATAACATTACTTTAATGATTTATTACACCCAAAACTCAGTTAACCAACAGATCAAGGATTAGAAGCACCAAAATACTGATTAAACCAAAACACCAAAGTCAAAATCAAAACCTTAAGGGGTTAAACACACAAAAACATGTTGAATCAGTTTATTGAAGGATGTTTACACCACAAATAAGATTAAATTAGTTATTTAAAGATGTGTTACACCTAAAACGTATAAAATTGGCAATCAGAAGGTTGTCGCATCTACATAGTTGATATAACGACACTGTACACTTTATTTCATCCAAATATTTGTTCAACTAATAATTCAAATGTTAATTACATAAAATAATATTCATAAATAGTATACTATACAATATACTATACTATAATATACTTTGTACAAGTGGGACTGAAACAACCAAATTTCCCCTTAATATAGTATTTCTTGTTCTGATTCTGATTCTAATTCTGAATCTGATTCTGAACCTGAATCTGATTCTGAATCTGAATCTGATTCTGATTCTGATTCTGAATCAGGATATTTTCTCTTCAACTGACCACTGAAACGTGGTGTTGATGCATTTTTATTATAGATGATCAAGGGTACAGAGTTTTTTCCGTCCTTATCAACTTTCTGTCCACAGGGATTAAAGAAGGGGAAGAGTTTCTCAGTGAACCTGCAGTTCTTAAAGGTGAACATACGAGTTGCAGTACCAGCATCAAAGAAAGAGATCAGACCCTCCTCATAATCTACAAACACCCCCACTCTCTCAGGAGCAGACTTCAGGATGAGGTCTTCAGTAGGGTCATCAAGAGCTTGTAATATCTTTCCATTTTTCAGCCCGATAGCCCAGAAGCCATTTTGAGGACTCAGTGAGGTTTTCCCCTTCACGTTGATGGACTCTGAGGCCATGCCTAAGGTCCAGTCAGTCTTTCCTTGAACCTGAACCTCATAGTAGAACCTCCCTGAGGAGAAGCCCTGCTCTCCCAAAACACCACGAACAGAGGAAAATCTTCTGGAGTTGTTGTGAAACCTCTGAACCTTACCGTAATGTACCTGTTTCCTATCTTCAGACAGGATGAGCTGAGGATGTGCTGTTTCAGGATCCAGAGTTATATGCTTGTTATACCTTTGGACGGCCTTCCCCTCAGCCTGAACTGCCTTCTGCATCTCTCCATTAAAAGTCTCCCACAGGGGAAGCATGGCTTTCCTCAGAGTCCTCTCATAAAACAGTTGACAGACACTGACCTCGGTCCAGTCTTTGGTTAGTGGAGGAACCTTCACAGACGGGACTCTCTGGATCAGATGGAGGTGGTCTTCAGAGCGTGAGAGCTGCTCCACCTCAGTGCTTTTCTTCTCCAGCTCACAGATCTCCTGCTCCAGCCCTTCAATGAGATCTTCAGCCTGTTCCTCTGTGGTCTTCTGCTCCTTTGTGATGGTCTGGATGAGCTGGGCCTGGCCTCTCTCAGCAGACTCCTTCAGAGCGGTGAAGACTCGAACTCCTTCTGCGATCGTTCTGTCTGCAGCTTCCTTACTGAGGTCCACTGAGCGTTTGAGCTCCTGGAGCTTCAGTCGTCTTTTCTGGATCATCTGCTGGATTTCAGCCTCTTTCTCCTCCAGCTCTGTCTTCTTCTCTTCATATTCTTCTCTCAGAGGAACAAACTGGTGCGCCTTGTGGTCCAGAAAGGAGCAGAGCATGCAGACACAGATCTGATCGGTCTTACAGAAGAGCTCCAGAGGTTTATCGTGCTCTGAACACATCCTGTCCTCCAGGTTCTCCACAGGCTCGATCAGCTGGTGTCTTTTCAGACCTGCGGCTGTCAGGTGAGGCTCCAGGTGAGTCTCACAGAAGGATGTCATGCAGTTGAGGCAGGACTTCAGGGCCTTCAGTTTGGGTCCAGAGCAGATGTCACAGGGGACTTCTCCTGGTTTGGCCTCTTGTTGCTGTGAGCTGGCTTCCAGCCGAGCTTTGTCTCTAACCTGATCAACCATCTCAGAGACCAAGGTGTTGACCTTCAGGTCAGGTCTGGTGGTAAAAACTTGTTGACACAGGGGGCACTGGCACTCGTCTCTGAAGTCCCAGTGTTCAGTGATGCAGTTCTTACAGAAGTTGTGTCCACATGGCGTGCTGACAGGATCAGTGAAGACATCCAGACAGATGGAGCACAGGAACTGATCCTTGGACAGAAGACTGCTGGCAGCAAACATCTCGACGTGCTATGAACAGAAGATCAAGAGTTAGAAGTGTTTTGACCAAAAGCAGCACCACATAAAAAATCAGTTTTGTGATTCTTTAGTGACCTTATGAAGGTCTAAGGGAGTAACTGCAGAGAAAATCAATAACGTGTTGTCTGATCAGGCTGGACTCATGCCCAAGACTTTTCCTGCGACTTTAAAGTCGCAGATACATTTCTAACATTGTAGTAAAATTCTGAGGGTCTTGCCAGAGTAGCAGCTCTCTCATGTCTCATGTGGTCATTAGATGTTAGAGGGGTTACTTCCTAGTTTTAGCAGCTTGAGGGGCTGTCCACATGGAGATGAATTCAGGCGTACCTGCTCAAATTTAATTGTATCAAAGTTTTTGAGCCCAAAAACGCACATTTTTGGAAATGGGTCCCAGAGTGGATTAACCTGAGATTGCTGGCGTTTCCATATTGACAACAGATAGCTTAAAAAATGTTGACTTCATAGCCCCTCCTCTCCCTTAACCCCAACATCAACAGAAACATTGTCTGAATACAGTGTCTTGTTGGTCCTGCAAAATAGGGCTGAACGATTTCAGGAGAAGATCTGATCACGATTTTTCCGCAAGATACTGTGATTTTAATTCGATTTACAATTTTCTTCAATTTAAGCTTTAATGCAATATTCACAATGTGTAAAGTAAGACTTACAAACATCACAGAAAATTACAATAACACTTGCTTCCTTGACATCTCTACATCACTCTTTAAAGATTTTTTGTCAAGAAAACCAGCATGTCAACCTTTGACGGTTTCAGACATGAGCGCTGACATGTGACAACATTGCCACTAGCACTAAACAGTCTCTCTGATGGCGAACTGGTGGCTGGTATGCACAGGAATTTATGAGCCAGTTTGCCCAGCCATGGAAAATTAACATTGTGCACTCTCCACCAGGCCAGTGGATCTTCTTCTCCATCGATAGTAGGGGTCATCAGGTAGCTGTCTAGTTCAGCTTTAATGGCATCCTCTAACTGCATAGTGGAGGAAGGAGGGACAGCCTTGCTCTTGAAGAAGCTGCCGAGTGACTGCTTTCCCTTTCCCGTGGGGAATGGCTCTGCCTCTGTTGCACCCTGGGGCATGATATCTGTGGTGCTGACACGAGCCCTCTTTTCCTGCAAAAACACAGAGATAAGTGCTGTCAAAGTTTTGCAGTCTGATGTGATTTTGAGCAAGTGGATATTGTATCTAAGCAAATAAATGCCAATCAGTGTAATAAAAATATCACCTGTCTTGATGTGGCATTTTGTATTACTAAACTTCACAATGAAAAACAAGTTACCTTGGAGATTAACTCCGCTTCTGGTTCTGCTGACGTCATTTCAAAACACGAGAAGCAGGTTAATACTGCTTGGTTGGCATGACCTGTCTACGAGTAGCATCCTGCATGTGATTGGTGAGCTTGGCTGGATTGTAGGGACGTGGCATGTGTGTGAAACAGCTGACACAACAGATCCTGGGTCAGTCAGGGGCACTGCAAAAAAACACAGCTTTGACAATCATGTGATCGCCCTTTATGAAATTGCGGCTTCGATTAGAAAATGATAAACCGTTCAGCCCTGCTGCAGAAGCTCCTGAGATTGTTTTGGCTTTAACCATAAAGTCTTCCTCTATGAGGAGAGAGAGAGAGTGAGACACAAGAGGACACAGAGAACTCTGGAGAGTTTGCTCACATTTCTCATGATGCATGAGCATGCTCCACGTGGTCTCCTCTGGTTTTGGTGTCTGTCTTCAGCAGTGTAACCCCCAATCCATATAGAGTGAATGCGCTGTGCACTGAAGCGCTGCACTTTTGCTTTGATTGAAAGGCAGGCGATAACGTCCACTGGAAGCTCTGCATCGCGGCACACAGCCCTGTGAAGCTAGAAGGGGGAGGGGGCACAACATCTCCAGAAAGCCACAAGCTTGAGTGACTTACGATATCACACGATAACAAAACATGTTATAAACTGAGAAAAGAATAAACAACACCTTACTTCACTTCTTTAAGGTCCCTTTGCTGGTCCCAAACATACAGCTCTGTGATTTGTATCACTTCTATCTGCCTGTATCCTTGTAGAAAGGATGTTTGGTGTCATATGCTATAATGTGATATATTTCTGTACCTCCATGATTAACTTTTCTTCATCCATGGTGTTGTGTTGCTTCTGGGACCCTCTGACCGACTGTTGACCTGATGCTCGTGCCTCTGGTTTTGACGTAATGACAACCTATTGAGGAAAATTTATGTTTGGAGTCTGTGCATTGTTTTATTTTGAAAGTACCGGATACTCCACACATTTGACTTCCCTTTCTGGGCGACAGTGAATTTATGAGGTTGGGCAGGGGCCCCGCTGCAAATAGACCTGCAGCGTATCTCGAGTAAAGTGGAACGCACTGCTGCTGGACTGGAGCGTCGGCTGTGGAAGTGCTCTGATAGATCACAGAGGAAGTGAACTGCTCTGCAGTACGATTGGCGACTGGTTTGCAGCGTGTTCACTTCATGTAGAATTTGGGGGTTACAGTGACACCTACAGGCCTGGCATATGTACTACAGTGTTTTCGTGTGGACAGACACATTTCCTGAAGCAATGCCGTCTTTACAGAGAACATTTTGTCCTGGGAGTTTTTCTCCAGCGGCAGCGTGATGACCAGGGCTTGGCATAAACACCAGCCTCCCTGCCAAGTTCAGGTTGATTTTGAAAGACCAAAAACCCCCACAGACCACTATGGTGGGTTGGATTTATCACAGTACCAAGCAGCACTTCATGGTGCCGCTGGTACCATGAAGTGCTGGCCGCCAACACTCACAGGGCCACATAGAGAGACAGACATCCATTCACACTCACACTCATACCTAAGGGTTAATAACCAGTTAACTAAAAGCTTTGAAAATGTCAGTCTCGGTGCAAACAGGAATCAAAGTTGTCAGGGAAAATGGTGAAGTTAGTGCGCAGTACTCTTTCAGATAAATGTTGTGTGCACACTTAGGAACAACAACAACAACAACAATAGCTCTGGCCAACTACCGAGCAACATGTGTGCTGCTAACTGTGCTGGGTTTGTTATCGCTCCTCCAACTAAAAGTGGATTTGCTGTGCCAATACTCTGACCAGCAGAGACACATTTGTTATGTTCACCAAGGACATTACAAACTTACATCGCCACCTACTGGCCTGGCATGCTCACTACAGTGTTTTCAGTCGTTCTCACAGATCCAGGTGAGCTCGCATCATTATCACATCGTCTCCGTGTTGGTGGCAACGTTGTCGTGTAAACGGCCCTTAATGAGTATAACCCAGGATTCAAATCAGAAACCTTCTCACTGTGAGGCAAGCACACTACCTGCTTCGCCACCGTGCTGCCCTCATTAATGCATGTATATAGTTAAATAGTGTGCAAAAGCAACCCAGAGAAAAAATGCATCTCTAAGTATTTAGCCCCAAAAAGCGATCACGCTAAAGAGCCATCATGTAATAGGGTTCCCTCGCCTCAAAGTCTATGGGATTTCTAGATGTTTCTTGTCAAGTATGTTTTCTGTAGTGACAACATGCATCCAAGATTTTTCTCCATGGCATAAAGTACATCTGGAATTGCACCACTGGTATAATTTAATGTACCATTGCATATGTTAGCTCTTTTTATTGTGGCAGCAGTAGCTTAGTCCAGAAGGACTTGGGTTAGGGACCACAGGTTGGTCAGCTGGTTTGGTCAGAAGTTGGTTTTGGAGCTGGAGAAGTGCCAGCTTACTTCCTGGGCACTGTTGAAGTGCCCCTGAGCAAGGCACTGCACCCCCAAAACTGCTTGGTGTCATGATTCTGTTTTTCTGTTTTAGTTAAGTTACCTGTATTGTGTTCATGTTTTGTGTCTTGTCTTGTGCTTCCTGTTTTATTTTGAAAATTCACCTGTCTTTCCTTGTCTCCATAGGTTTTGCTTCCTGTCTGGCATTGTCACACTTGAATCCCGATTGTTCCTCCCCAGCTATGTCTCATCACCCCCAATCACCTCATGTACACATGTGGACAAAACTTTGATACCATTCTGTTAAAGAAAGAAAAACCCACAATGGTCACTGATACTTGAAACTGAAAAAAATAATAAATAACAATTTACTGAAAATTAACTAATGAAAATCAGACACTGCTTTTGAATTGTGGTTCAGCAGAATCATTTTAAAAAACAAAATAATGAAACTGTTCTGGACAAAAATGATGGTACCCCTAACTTCATATTTTATTGCACAACCTTTTGAGGCAATCACTGCAATCAGGTGATTTCTGTAACTCTCAGTGAGACTTCTGCACCTGTCCACAGGTATTTTGGCCCACTCCTCATGAGCAAACTGCTCCAGCTGTCTCAGGTTTGAAGGGTGTCTTCTCCAGACTGCATGTTTCAGCTCCTTCCACAAATGTTCAATAGGATTTAGATCAGGGCTCATAGAAGGACACTTCAGAATAGTCCAATGTTTGTTCTGAGCCATTCTTGGGTGTTTTTAGCTGTGTGTTTGGGTCATTATCCTGTTGGAGGACCCATGACCTGTGACTGAGACCAAGCTTTCTGACACTGGGCAGCACATTTGGCTCCAGAATGCCTTGATAGTCTTGAGATTTCATTGTACCCTGCACAGATTCAAGACACCCTGTGCCAGATGCAGCAAAGCAGCCCCAGAACATAACTGAGCCTCCTCCATGTTTCACAGTAGACACAGTGCTCTTTTCTTTGTATGCTTCATTTTTGTGTCTGTGAACATAGAGCTGATGTGACTTACCAAAAAGCTCCAGTTTTGTCTCATCTGTCCAAAGGACATTCTCCCTGAAGCTTTGTGGCTTGTCAATATGCATTTGAAGTTTGAAGACACCTGTGATGCTAATTACAGGACACACCTTAGTTTAACATGTCCCTATGGTCAAATCATTTTCAATCTATTCTAGGGGTACCATCATTTTTGTCCAGGTCAGTTTTTTAAAATTATTCTGTTGAACCACAATTCAAAGCAGTGTCTGGTTTTCATTTGTTAATTTTCAGTAAATTTTTATTTATTCTTACTTTTGCCAGTTTCAAGTTATTTCAGTGACCATTGTGGGTTTTTTTTTTTTCCTTTAATGGAAGGGTACCAACGATTTTGTCCACGAGTGTATTTAAACTAGGTGTCTTACCCTGTCTTGTTGCCATTTGGTTTGTACCTCAGTGTCGCGCTCCAGCATTCTTTCTAATTTTGTTCCACGTCTGACCTGATCCTGCTTTGTTTTTTGACCTTGCTGTTACAACCCTGGTTGTATTTGGCTTGTATTGTGCTTCCCTTTTATTTGTTTGGCTGTGTTGGGAGGGTTCTCATCTGCCCTCGGTGTGACTGAGTGTGTGTGTGTGTGCGTCAGTGTGCGAGTTTTAACAGGTGTGCCGCCCCTGCCTCCAGTTGGATGGAGATCGTCATGTGAACACCGGTGATTGGCTGTGGAGGAGGGAATCCCTGGCTCGACCGTATTCCAACCGGTCACGTCAGCTTAGTTGTTTGTGAGCGTGTATTGTTTCGGTTGTTTTAGGTGATGGTAAGCTGAAGGCGAATTAGTCGCCTCGAGGTAATTTAAGTTGGTATTTTTGTTGTTGTACATATTGATTTGTAAAATAAATTGTACCGATTGCCCGGTTAACCTGCTGACAGACTCCAGTGGCTGCTTGGGACTCGATGGATACGGGGAAATTTCATGATATGTCTTGGCCGCCCAAGACACTCTTTTACTTTGTCTTTTTGCCTCAGCGTTTTTTGGTTACCTCTGCGTTGTCTGGCTTCTGTGTACCGAACCTGATCTGTACAATAAACCAAGCCTTTTGGAACTGCTTTACATCTCGTGTCCTGCATTTTGGTCCTTTAACCTGGTCTAGTTTATGTCACTTGGTAGCGCTCCTGCAGAAGCAGAAAGCCACAACAGCCTATTTTCAGCAACAGTCCCAAAAACGATAAATAAAAAATCTTAGAGGCTTGTTGTTGAGAGTCCAGTGCTATGCAAACTTCTGGGTTAGCTTTCACAACACGCCATCCTTGCAACACTTTTTTATGCCTCTAACTTTCCCCCTGGGGAAAATTAGAGGCTCCATCTTTAACGGACTTGGGCCACTGTGCAAAGGTGAAAGAATAAACTCTACTCCCTTATCTCAGGAAACACTCCCTATAAGTCCACAATAACCTGTTATACAACACCATTTGAAGTCATACTGAGTAATAATTCTTGTTCTAAATACATATTTTTTCTGATGTTCTTAAAGTAGTGGCTCCAGGCATTTATCTGTCTTTAGTTATTAAAAATGTTTGGTGAATATGAACCCTCTGAATGTCCCAGATTCCTCTCAGTGATGGGAAGTTCGGCTCTTTTGGTCATCTGGATCTGTTGTCCCAGTGCTGGGATTAAGGTTAGGTCAGGGTCAGGTTTGTCCCGTTTATTGTCCTGTTAGGGAAATTTGTCTTTGGCGTTGTGCTATATTATTGCTTTAAAGGACAGAGAAGATAATAAAAAACAAATATGATCAGATAAGAAACAGACATTGACTAAACCAGGACTAAAAACAGTAAATACATTACAGTGACAACAGAAGAACATACAGAGACACTGGACAATTTGAAGTGCTTGTGTTCATTGCACGTTGCTCTATTGCACTAGTTTTTTGCAGTGTTCAACAGCTTGATTGGAGCTGGGATGATAATTTGAGATGGTTTGTTCTGCACCTTGGTATATGAAATCTTTTCCTGATGGGAGAAGTTTGTATTCTGAGGACAGTGGGTGAGTGGAGTCTGAGGAGATTTCTGTTGCTTGGGTTATAACTGCCTGGCTATACAAGTTCCCTATGGATTGATGTTGTTTCATTATTTCCGCTCTTTCAGTTACCAAATGGCTCCTCATCTAGTGTTGTGTTGGCTTCTTCACATCAGTCAATTTTTGGACTATTTTGACTTATCTCTGCATGTTTATTTACCCTAAAAATAAGCTGTATAGTGTAGGTTTCAATAGGAGGACTGTTCCATTCATTCCGGCACTGATGATCTGGTGATCAGCTGATCAGGGCTGCTTACTTCTGTGTAGATTCTCATTCATCCAGGTCATGGTCATCTTGAACCACTTCACAAGCGTATGGCTCAACACAAGAGAGCCACCTCCTCAGGTCAGGACTCGGCGGTCCACCTTCACTTAAAGGACACGGGACACTCTTTTGAGGACAGCAATGTACAGGTGTTGGCGAGAGAAGATAGATGGTTTGAAAGAGGAGTTAAAGAAGCCATCTTCACCAGACTGGAGAAACCTTCTCTTAACAGAGGTGGTGGACTCAGACACAACCTCTCAGCCACATATAATGCAGTGCTAAGCTCTCTCCCCAGAAAGCTCTCCAAACACTCACACCTGGGCACATGTGACCATAACACCTCACATGACAGGGGGAGTTAATGACCCATTCAGGGTAACGACTCTCAGGGGTTACATCACCCTGGGATAAGTTTCTATGAGTCGTTCTCCAACTCCTCCCTTCCTTTGTTGTTGTTTTTCCTCTAGTAAGATAAATATCTGCTTCCATCACCAGCCATTTGGAACTGAAGAAGCTTCTTGGAAGTGAAACGTCTTCCCAACAAACTCTACACAGTCCAGTTGCCTTGTTTTTGAATCTTCAAGAGGGCTGCTTACTCACTGAGGCTTTGATCCATCCAGATTCTGCCATGGTCTTGCCTGGCTCAACCATGCCACATTCAGTCCCTTAAATCACCTTTCTTCTCCACTCTGATGCTTGGTTTGAACTGCTGGTCGTCTTGACTATGTCTACATGCTTCCATGCATTGAGTTTCTGCCATGTGATTGGCTCTTGAACGCTGTGACAAAATAACATTTTCAAGCATACTGGCTTACCTGTAAAGGTGATAAACCCTGCATTAATGTTCATTTGGGTCATATGAACTTAATTTTGGATTAAAAGACCATCCAGGGGCACAGATAACAGGTTTATCTTGACAACTCAGCAGTTTTAAAGGGTACTTTTTCATCATCATTTCAGTTTTTCATATTTTTAGTCTCTTCCTGATGATTTTCTGAACATTAAAGGCATGTATTTAAGCCTGACTTACATTATGAAGCTGGATTTAAAGCTCAGTAAACATCAGCTGTACTCACCAGTGTTCAGATGTTAGGAGAAGACCTGTTGAGCCTGGTTAGATCCTGTCTTCAGTTAGAAACACGATGTTGACTGACATGCAGCTCTTAAAATGTGAGGATTTATCCCTGCTGTCAGTCTGTCCCCCCTCCCTTCCTGCTCCTCTGCCTGCAGAGGGCGTGGTTACCTCACTCTCTCCTGCTCTCCTACTACACACCTGCTGAGACTCAGCTAATCAGCGCTCCCTATTTAAGCTGCCTGGATTCACCTTCTCGCCGGTGGATTCCTCACCTTGGGTGGTTTGTTGGCCATATCTTCTCTAAGCTCTTCTCTGGCTTTTAGCCTTTATATCCTTCTCTAAGGATTTTTGCCCTCTTTATGATCGTGTTTTGGACTGTTCTTGCTTTTTGCTCTGCTTATACTTACCTCTGTTTTCTGCTTTCTCTCTTCTAGTGTCTCCTGAAGCTCTCACCCAGCCACTGTACATACTCACCTGAATCTATGAACTCCCCTCACGAGCAGTAGACTTTCCCACCTTGTTGTGTGGAACTGCTGTAAAATAAAACTGTTAAAACTGTTGTTTGCCTCAGGCTTCAGCTTTTGGGTCCAACCATATATTGAGGAGAAACAATTCCTTGACATAAAGTTCACTTTTATTTCTTCAGAAATGAAACAGGGTTTCTTCACTGTGCTCCACCTTCCTGCTGCTCCTCCTTAAAATAAACAACTCCAGGTTCAATCAAAGTCAGACTTAATCCCAGTCATGTAATTCTTGCTTTAATTTTACAGTGAGGCCAGAAATCTGAGAATAAAGTCAGAATTCTGAATTTATTCTTAGAAATCTAGGAGTTGAATCAGATTTCTGACCCTGTCCTCAGATTTCTTGCTTATTACTGGATTAAAATTAGCTGAAGAGTTAGGATCCTGATCTAAGGATTCTGAGTTTCATCTTACTGTGAAGTCAAAATTAGACTTCTTGCTTAAATCTCATGAATCTGACTGTGAACTTTGAATTTGATTTTCTGGGATTTAAGTCAGAATTCTGGCTTTAATCAAAGACTTTTGTCTGTTAGCAAAAAATTCAAGAGCAAAGTCGATAGTCTGAGAACAAAAAACGGATCCCTCAGATTTATGGTCAGAATTCTGAGTCAGCATCTTAAGATTAATCAGAATTCTGATTTAATATTCTCTTGGGATCAGGGCTAGAATTCTAAATGTAATCTAAGAAACATTAAATTAATAATTATAAAATTGTAGTCAGACATCTAATTTGGTCGCTCTAATGTAGAGGTCATACTCGTTACCTGTACAAGGTGATAAACCCAGCATCAGTGTTTTCCAGGGTCATATGAACTTAATTTTGGATTAAAAGACCATCCAGGGGCACAGATAACAGGTTTATCTTGACAACTCAGCAGTTTTAAAGGGTACTTTTTCATCATCATTTCAGTTTTTCATATTTTTAGTCTCTTCCTGATGATTTTCTGAACATTAAAGGCATGTATTTAAGCCTGACTTACATTATGAAGCTGGATTTAAAGCTCAGTAAACATCAGCTGTACTCACCAGTGTTCAGATGTTGTAGGAGAAGACTTGATGAGCCTGGTTTAGATCCTGTCTTCAGTTAGAAACACGATGTCGACTGACGTGCAGCTGTCAATTGGGAAGCCACCATAGGTGCATCAGACCATAACAATGTGTTTTTACTCCCCTCTTACAGACAAAAATTGAAAACTGAGAAAATTAAATTAAGATCAGTGAAAGTATGGGATGAAAACAGCAAGCTTGCCTTGTAAGGGTGTTTTGATTGTATGGAGGTGTTTGAAAGCACAGACATCAATGAATACGCATAAATATATGCAAAAAAGACAAGCCCCACAGAGTTGATTTTAGACCAATTGCTTTAACATCAGTTGATATGAAATGTTTTGGACGTGGTGTTTTAGCTCACATAAAAAGGAAACTGACAGTCATATGGATCCCTTCCAGTTTGCATATAGAGTGAACAGAGACGTTGAGGACGTAACAGTCACATTACTCAACCAAATTTACAAACATCTAGAAACTCAGTCATCTTATGTGCATGTACCTTTTGCTGATTTCTCTTCCGCCTTTAACACAGTCAGAGCAGATACTTTGGCTGTAAAGCTGTGTGGTATGGGAGTTAATCACACTTTTATCAGGTGGATATTTAACTTCCTTACCAACAGAAAACAGTTTGTTAAAGTCAATGGACAACAGTCATCTTTAATCAGCACTTGCACTGGGGTGCCACAAAGTTGTGTCTTCTCACCTCTTTTGTTCACATTGTATACCAATGACTGCATCAGTAAAAATAATAATTGTAAATTGATTAAGTTCGCTGATGATGTTGCTCTGATTGGTCTTCTAAGCGATAAAAATTTAGAGAGCAGTTACAGAGCAGAGATGAATCACTTTTTTAACTGGTGTCTGGATAATTCATTTATTTTAAACACAAATAAAAAAAAGAAATTATTATTATTTTAGGAGATCTTCATCTTTTTCTCTTGTAATGTTGAATAATTCAGCAATTGAAGTTGTACAAGAGTACATATATCTGGGTACAATAACTGACAACAAATTAACATGGAATGCTAAAACTAATGCAAGATTTGCAAAGGCTCAACAGCGTTTTTATTTATTAAGGAAACTGAGGAGCTTTAATGTGGACTGCACTACGCTGAAACTCTTTTATAAAAGCTTTATTGAAAGTGTTTGAATTTTTTGTATTCAGTTTTGGGGCGGAGCACTACCCCTACAAAATAAGAACAAATTAGACGACATTGTTAAAATCGGCACAAAGATAACCAGGGAACAAATGAGCAGCATCTCCCGCCTGACAGACAGACACACACTGACCCCCGCAAACAAGATCACAGCAGACCCAACGCACCCTCTTCGGTCTGAATTTGAACTCCTAAACTCAGGACACAAGTGTAGGACGCCCAGAATGAGGACTAAAAGAGGCCTCACGTTCTTTATACCACAGAGCATCCAGCTGCTAAATAAACTCTGATCTCACAACATGAACTTGGCACACTGCACTTTTAAGACTGCTTAGTGGTCTTTTTTATCTACTAATTTATTATTACAACTGTATTTTTAGATTTTATTCTTGACTAACTGTTAAACATTATTATGTGCTGTCTCGTGTGTTTGTTGGCGTTATATGTAGTTTGTGTTTTTTTATGCTCTCTGTGCAAGACCAATTCCTTTAGGGGCAATAAAGATTTCATTCATTCAAAGTTCACTTTTATTTCTCCAGAAATGAAACAGGGTTTCTTCACTGTGCCCCACCTCCCTGCTGCTCCTCCTTACATAAAAAGCTGACAGATTACTTATAAACAGGCTTGTTGTGCGTGAGTTTATATCAAATTAAATCCACACTTATATAAATAACATTCTGGTGAGCAGAGAAACCTCCTCTTTCAGCTCTGCCAAAGGCTGCAAACACAGATTCACCCTTTTAAATTCCAGTACTCTCTTGAATAAAGGCTGATCTCTCTCTCTCTCTTATTCTTTTTCTGCTAGTGCTGGATAAGGGGAGAGGAGCAGAGCCTGTGTGCTTTGTATTTTATGTTTTTATCCTGTGGGAAGAAAATCAGACAGAATTCTTACTCTATTCAAAATCTGGAGAAGAGCTCTAAAGAAAAAATCATTTTTTTGACTAAAATCTCAGAAATCCAAGATTGAAATGGAAATCTGAACTAGACCACGTAACTTTGAGTGTTGTGGCTACTTGACAGAAGTTCAACAAATAAAGAAAAACTTTCCTGCTTTCATCAAATGGCCATCAATGCACCATTCCAGCTGTCTGTACTCTGCCTAAAAGACAACAGTCACTGTTAACTCTGACACTGACTTTAAAATTAATTGTCTGACATAAAGGTCAAAATTTTGTGAACAATGTCAGAAATCTGACATTGTTCACAAATTTCTGGCTTTAAATAAGTCAAAGTCAGACTTAATCCTATAGTCTTAGAATTCTGTCCTTAATCACAGAGTTAAGTCTGAAAAAGGCTTTTGACTTTTGATTTAATAATCTGACTTGAAGTTTGGACATTCAGGGATTAACATCAGAATTCAGAAAAAAAGTCAGAATTCTGAGTTTATTCTTTGAAATCTAGGAGTTGAATCAGGTTTCTGACAGTGTTCTCTGACCACTTGCTTAATCCTGGATTAAAGTTCAGAGTTAGAATTTTGATCTAAGGATTCTGATCTTGATCTTATTTTGAAGTCATAATTAGAAATTTGACTTCATCTCCTAAATCTCATCATAAATCCTGAATTTGATTTCCTGGGATTAAAGTCAGAGTTTGGAAAACAAAGTCAGAATTCTGGCTTTAATCAAAGACTTTTGTCTATTATCAAAGAGTTGCAAGAGCAAAGTTGATAGTCTGAGACAAAAAGACAGACCTCTAAGATTAATGGTCAGAATTCTGAGTCAGAATTTTAAGATTAATCGGAATTCTGATTTAATATTCTCTTGGGACCAGAGCCAGAATTCTGAATGTAATCTAAGAAATCGAACATTTAAGTTATAATTACAATGCTTTAGCAAGACATCTAAGACTAATTTGAGTACTCTAATGTAGAGGGCAAATTTCTGTTTTTTTTTTTTTTTAGGTTGAAGTCAGAAATAGAGGTTAAGTTAAAACTCTGAGAGAGATTGAACATTTTCAGATTTCATGACTTTCATCTTGAAAAGAAAATCTTCAAAGAACAGGCAACAAAAAACTTAAATATTCTTTTTCGTGGCCCTGTTCCTTTTCCAGCAGTGTGAGAGTATTAAACCCCCTGACTGATGTGAGCTCTTGTTCACCGTGGCGGATACAGGAAATGATTTCATCTCGTTGAAGAGAGAAAACATTTAAATTTCAAAATAAAAACACTTTCCATAAAAACTTTTTTGAGTTTGACGTCAGCTTTTTTTTTTTCATTTTCAGTGTATTTTTAGATGACTGTTGATTTAAAAAACAAAAACATGAAACTTACATGTTGTTCATCACGTTAATCTTTACGAATTAAAACAATTTCATTATTTATCCGGATTTCTAATTTTATTCTGACTGTTACTATTTTTAAAAACAGAATTGAAATTGAATACTGGGCTGTATTGTGAGAGATGAAGGGCCATAGATGATCCCCGAGCTGCGACATGCACATCCCTGACATATGGAGATGTGTTTGTATAGACCGGTGTATTATTATTAGTGCATTGTTATGATTTTTGTCTGTCTCTATATGTTGCCCTGCAATCGACTGGCGACCGGTTCAGGGTGTACCCCGCCTCTCGCCCAATGACAGCTGGGATAGGCTCCCGCCCCCCGCAACCCCCAAAGGGATAGTCGGTATAGAAAATGAATGAATGTTATGATTTTATGGTCATATGTAATTTATTTTATTTTGAAAGTCTTAACCGGAAATCACTTAATTTATGTTGTCCCAACTTTATCTTGGAGGAAGCGTCTGTCGGACCCAAACTTCTCCAGTTATGTCCTCGTTTGGACGATGACTGCGGTTCTCTGAGGGGAGACAGAGGCCTGCCTGTCCGTGTGAGGGTGTCCGTGCCGCGGCCTGCTCTGTTAGCTGACCCCGCTCTCCTTAAACAGCCTCCGTTAGCCTGCGGATGCTAACTCCAGCTAGCCTGAAGCTACCGTGGCTCCGTAACCGAGGAGACAGACCGACGAGCTGCCGTTTCCCCGCTGTTCTGACCGGCCACCGGCTCACGGAGGGATGTGGAGGGTCACAGTCCAGGCGTTCGCGGTCCTGCTGTCGGCCTGGTTCTTCGGAAACTTCGTGCTCGGCTGGTTCCGACAAAATGCCGTAAAAACCCGAACGGAGCAAAGAGAGCAGCCGAGCGGAGCCGCGTCCAGCCCGGAGCAGAGCTGCTTCTGCCATGTAAGTCTAAGGAGAGGGGGTCCCGGGCTTTAATTAGGCTTTAATTAGGCTTTTAATCATTTTACTACAGCCACAACTCCGGGGGTCTTCTAGCATGTTCCACTGTCTACTCATTGTGACGTCACAATGTGATGCAAGGTAGCATCAACATCATCTCCAGTGATTTCCAATCTGAGCAGCATCTCCACAGCAGATAAGCAGGGCTCTAGTGGCATGAATGTGGGCTTTTTTTTTGCCAAAGCTTTTTATTTACATCAAAGATAAAAACATAAAATATCTGAAGTAAAAGGGAAATAGTTCATGATGTTTATAAAAATTAGTATTGTGAGGAGAAAGGTTGAAAAAATTAGGTAAAAAGTCTCTGATTGGATATATATGAAAAAAATGTTCTCAGTGATCTTAATTCTATACCTCAATCTACCATAGACATCAATAAAAGTTGTCTGATATTCAGTTTTTTTAAAAAAATCTTTTAAGATTTCTTAAAAGAAAACACACTTTTGTTGACATTGAATTAATAACTTAAATAATGTTTGAGGAACTTTTACTTTTTTCATTCATTTTGAACAAAAAATTATTACCTACGCCAAGGAGGGTATGTTTTTCCCAGCGTTTATCTGTCTGTCTTTCTGTTTGTGTTCAAAATAACTAGAAAAGTTATGAACGGATTTGGATTAAATTTTCAGGAATTGTCGGAAATGGGATATGGAAGAACTGATTAAATTTTGGGACTGATCCAGATCACTGTCTGGATCCAGGAATTCTTCAAAGGATTCTTTAACATTGCTAGATAGGACCATTTTTGCCAAAGTGGACTGAAGCTGCTTGGTGGAGGTCTGCGCTCTCTGAGTGCTTTTCTAGTTTTTTATTGCCTCAATCTTTTCTTGAACTTATATTTATTGTGATGTGTGCTGCAGACCTCTTGGCTTGTAAATAAGATTCTGATCGCAATTGGAATTATTTGGTTAAATAATAAAGATAATAATAAAAAAAAAAATTTAAGTATGATATTGGTACTGACTAACTGTAATATCGGCAAAATACACAAACACCATGTTGCTGCATCTTATCATCACTGCATGGGCACATTTAAAAATCAAAAGTTTATTTTTTTTTTCAGTTCCTTACTTAAATAGATTTTCACAATGAAAGCAACAAGTCCATTTTTCAAAGCAAAGACTTTGGGCTCTTGAGCAAAAATATTGATATCAGCGATGACTGGTTCAGAAATATCGGTATTGGATATTATATACCAGCAAAAATCCATCACTGTGCATTCCTATTTTTTAGTGATTAAATGAGCAAGAAAAAAAAAAAATGAATGTAGAAATATTTGAATTTTCTCTCAAAGAAATATATGTTGAATAAATACGATCATTATAGAATAGGGAGGGATACATAATTAATTTACTGTGTGGGACCTAATTTTGCATCTTTTTTTATTTTTTTGTCCCTCTGCTTGTAATTTTGGCATCATTGTTTGTAACTGGATTAAGTAGAGATGTTCTGCTGCTTGTGTTATGCCGATAGATAATTAACCATTAAAATAACCTACAAAACTGAATTACTGTAGAGTCCAGGATGTTGATCACAAACAACAAAAAGTTGCAACCCTCAAGACTCCTATATTCCATCATTTGTTTAAGTTTTGTCATATTAATAATGTTAAATAAGAATAATGATAATGACATGATATAGTCTAAAAATGTTTTATTTTATTGCAGGGATCATCAACTACATATACTACATATATATATATATATATATATATAAGTGCCAGTGTTTTCCTTGGCTTTGGGGGCCAGATTTAAGAGAAAAGTAATAAAAATAAAAATATTTTGGTCCAGTTAAAATATTATTAGTTGAATATCTGAATAAATAACTTGTATCGACTGTTTTAGAGCTTTTAAAAGACATTAGTCCCTATTGGCCATCCTGCAGCTCCCTTCTGAGGTGGTCATATTTGACTCTTTTGTAAATGCTTTCAGAGTTTTGGATAATCTGAGCTGGATTTCTGTCAAACATAAAGGCATAACAGTTTAAACTTTTAAAGTCAAGATTGTTGTTAGGGTTTCAGTGACAAGAGATTCAGATTTATCCTAGAACTTTGACTTTGATTTTATGATTGCATCTTTTAACCTAAGTATTTCAGACTTTAATCTCATCCTGACTTGAATCTAGGAATCCTGACTTAAGTCTCATACCGAGTCTGATCCCAGAATTCTCACTTTAATCTCATTCTGCCTTTAACCACAAAATTCAGACTTTAATGTCATTCTGATCTTAAACTCAGAATTATGACTTTAATCTCTGAATTTTAACTTTAATCTATACCAGACTTTAATCTTTTTCTGAGTTTAATCTCAACATTTATTTGTAATCTTTGAATTCTGACTTTAAACTCAGAATTCTGATTGAAATCTCTTTCTGACTTTTAATCTAGAAATTCTGTGAATAAATCTTAAATTCTGACTTATATCTAAAAAATCTGACTCTGATTTCGTTCTGACTTTAATCTCAGAATTCTGATTTTTGTCTCAGAATTCTGTCACAGACATATGAAAAGGTCAGTCTCTAAAATACTGTCTTTACAGTGGCCTGTCCTGTAGGATAACAATAAGGGGGCCGCATGAAAAGCTTTGTGGGGCCTTATGTGGCCCCTGGGCCACCAGTTGATGATTACTGAAGTAATGTAATCTGTTTCTGAAATGCTACAACAGAAGTTTCAAGTTTAATAAGAATAGATTAATGTAGAACATTAGTATCCATTAAATGATATAGATGGAGGATCTGACTGGATTAATAACAATAAAACGTAAAAGTTGGGTTTAAAATCATTTTTTTGACATGTTTAACTTTATGCATCTGTTGTTTTAAAATGTTATTATTTTGTTACTCTGCAGGCTTGTAGACATATTCATCCTTTAATGCAAAACATATTCTTCCTTTACTAATCGTCAAACAAGGCTGAAAAATAATTCTAAATAGATATCATTGTTTCAGATGGTTTACTACAGTTATTTTACCGTCTGGGCACCTAATTTGGCATTTGTGTCTTTTATTTGTAAATTTGCATTGCTTTTTATCTGTCAGCTTGTTTTTAAGTATTTTATTTGTAATTTATGGTGGTATGGTGATGGTCGACACAAGGTTTTCCAAGTTAAATCAAATCAAAGCAAATCTTTTACATATCTCCGCATATATTTTCACATAAATATTATCCCTTCGTCGACCTCTGTCTGTAAAAGTGTCTTTAACGTGGACTGTGATGAAGGGACTGTGAGAAGCTCACAAACCTCGGCTGTAACGTCCTAAACTCGAGCACGGAGGAGTATTTCTCAGACTAACCGCTGCTGTTTCACCGCCGAGAAGAAAAGCGTGGTGTAATCTGATTGGCTGTGGCGAAGTTCCCGCCTTCTTCCGCCCCCTGGGACTTGTAGTCTTTTCTGCCGTAGGTGTTATCGCTCTGAACGGGAGAGAGACTACAGGCCGTCAGGGAGGCGGGGCTTAGTTTGACAGCTCGTTGTTTGGAGGCGGGGCCACGGACTTTCATGGGGACTGGAGGTGTGTGTGGAGCACTGGCCCACAGACAGAGCTGCTGCGGGGACACATGAGGACGCTGAGGGGGATTAAATTAAATTAACAGGCGATCTGATAGAAATTAGGACGTAATAAAGAAGCAGCAGCATGTTGAGATGGATCTGTATCTTTATTTCTTTCCTGGCTCTGCGAGGACTGCTGCACTCTGAGGTCAGCTGTGTGATATGCTATTTTGTTATTATTATTATTATTATTCATTAATTTATTTATTTACCTAATTGAGATTTGGTTACATACAATTGTACTCAAAAGTTAAGAAGGATCCTATGGTATAAAAGCCTGTTCTTCAAGTTTTAACTTTCATTGTGTGTAAAGTTGTAACCATATGCTTGGTCATATATATGCTTGATAATGTTACGGAGTTTTTTTTATATAGAAGTGTTTCAGTGATGCTTAAAAAGACAATGCTGCTTCATTAATTAAGTCTGCATGTTTTTAACTAGTACCACTAAGGTTAATTTAAAAAATGAACCGTATACTGCCTTCGTCCATAGTTCATCAGTTTTACCCTGTTTGTTTGAGACCTTCTTGTTTAAAATCAGATACTTTTAGGAAAATAAAGTTTTAAGTTTTTAAAAAAAATGGCCATACTTTGATACTTTCCAAAACCATTTGCTTCAAAATGATATCATTTCTGATATTGTACTAATAGACCTTAGAGCAGGGGTGGGCAACTGTCGGCCTGGGGGCCACATGCGGCCCTCCACCACACTCAATGCAGCCTGTCAACCAAAGAAAAACTCAAATTGTAATTATGAAGAAAAATTAAAAAAAACTGCTAGATATGATATAATGACATAGTGGTCAATTTAGGTTAGGTATAGATTGCTAGTACATGTTTTGTTTTTTGCAAGTCATTAAAGAACGCACTTTGCTATGATTGTGTCCCTAAATATCTTTAATGAGGCATTAAAATATAATATATAGTGGTAGTAAAAACTATATATGAAAACAATGGTAAATATAATATATTTGTGCTTTAAGAACAGCTAAACATTCATTCTTGTATTGCATTATAGAGAAGCTTAAAATTGGCTTTAGTTATATGTCATTAAATTGTGAACTTTTAATTGTGTTTGAGTTAAATAGATTGATATTGGTAAAATGATTTTTGAAGCTTAGATTTGCTTTTTTTGTGTATTTATATATTTTTTCCTCAATAAGGCTGCCCAACAATATGTAACAGAGTGGCCCTCAGCCAATGAAAAAAAAAATGTATGTGGCCCTTGTGGTAATTAAAGTTGCCCACCCCTGCCTTAGAGTGATAGAAAATGTATTTATTTATTTTTTGCACAACTATGAAATACACAAAAGACAAAGATAGAAAGTATTAGGCAGTTGGGGATGTACAATGTAATTGGAGCAATGTCATTATCAGCAGATAATTGGCTAAAAATGTGTTTTTTGTATTGGCAGATATAAAATCCTTTAGATGATTGCAGCTGATATTTTAGCCTTACAAGTTGTACATATATATATATATCCCATATATCCAATACACTTTATTTATTTAACACACTTTAAAAATAATCAATTTTATCAAAGTGCTGCACAGTGATGACCAGACCGGACCCAAATAAGTAAAAATACTATAATACAGATGAAGAAAACATAGATGTAGTTTTAAGGTACTTCTCAAATTCTACAGAATAATACTTATTAAAATAAACTGAGGGTTGACACAGGTGATATGGGGAGTATGTAAAGTTTAGACAGAGGACTGAGACGTCATTAAGGTGATTACCTGCTGAATGAGTTAAACCTCCGCTCTGCAAACAGGCGGCGTTAACAGCTCCACCTTTAATAACTCTGTTTACCGAGGGCTGTAATGTTCTCAGATTTACATGGTCGTGGGTGTCGAGTTTCACTGCAGGTCAGACTCGCATCTACAGCTCCCATCAAACAGACGTCTGAGGCAGAGGGGATTTACTGAGCATAGGTGAGTGGGAGGCCTCCGCTGAGGAAAAAACAATATATATGTCAATATGTCCTCAAATGATGTGTTTAGACATGTTTTACAGCCTGAATGTGGGACAGCAGTTGGTCACCACACACTTGGAAAAATCAGTGATGATGTTTGAAAAGAGGCAGAAAAATAATGTTAAACAGTGAAGTGAAAATTCTAAATTCAGTTTGTTTATAAGATTAATGTTGGTCTGGACCAGTTGTCTCTTTACAGCTGGACATACAACAACACCTCTTTTATGTGAGCTGCTCAACAAAAACGTCTTCATCACATTTACGCCTCCCGTTTGCACGAGAATCAGCGTTTTCAGGGAGGACGGGACGTGCGAAGGGAACATGTCAGGAGGGGGCAGGTGGACGTTGTTGATGTAAAATGGCCTTAACGCTGTCTCTGTGTCTCTGCTGCAGCTGACCGGCGTCCTGGACGACTGCTTCTGTGACGTGGAGAGCATCGACGTCTTCAACAACTACAAGATCTACCCTCGGATCAAGAGGCTGACGGAGAAGGACTACTTCAGATACTACAGGGTGAGAGCTGCCCGTCCTGAGATCACCTCACCTGGGCTGCACTTCAGATCATAACACCTTTAAATACACCTGTGGTTACATATAAATTACATCTCCACCGGGCTGCAGTCAAAGAAAGACCTGATCAGCTGAAACTGGACCCACTCATTAACCAGTTGGCAGGTTTCAGCTGATAAAAACACCTCCCTGCTGTCCTCGTCCTCAACTACCTTTTAACTGGGCTCATCTTTTTAAATTTTATTTATTTATTTATTTTAATGAAAGAAAAGGAATGCACAATATTATTGGGCCGATGTCTGTATTGGCAGATATTTGCCTAAAAAGTAGATTATTATTATCGGCAGATAGGGCTGGGCGATATGACCTAAAAATAAAATCCATGATTTTTTTCCACAAAACTCAATTTAGGATTTTAGTCAATATTTTTCCTCTAAAAAAAAATAACACCCTCCAAGTGACACAAACATTATATAAATCAAGTTTTGCCTATGTTATCAAAATATGTTCCAAAAGTAAACAGACTTTCCTTCTTGCAGTTTAAGTGCATGCTGTAATTTTGTCATAAAATATTGATTACGTAGTTTGAACTTAGACAGGCTTGTCTACATGAACACTGAAGGCTGAGCTTTTTTTCACAGCATATTAACAAGGAGCTCTTTGATCAAAATATAATCCATTTAAAGAACAAATACAAGCCTGAACACATGCTTGTGCAAAACCTATAAAGGCCTACCACCATGAAAACTACATTTTCAGTTTTTATAATTTCAAACATTACAACAACTTATGATTGGAGTAAAAGTAGGATGACAAAAAAAATCTAAATTTTTTATTTTTAAATGTTCTGCAGAAAGCAATTCAAATGATTGATTTAATCCATATATTTCCCAGCCCTATCGGCAGATATGAACATTTTTGTAGCTATTTACAGCTGATATTTTGACCATAAAATTTTCCATAAACATCCCATTTCTTGGCTACAGTTGTACCATGATGGTTACCTCATCACTCAGTATCTGCTATTGTAAATCAAAAATATAATTTTAGAATAAAATGTTGTTTTTCTACCTTTACATCTGTTTTTAGCACAAAAAGACATGAAAGGAGCAGGACGATTATAATAAAGCAAGGGCTTTGAGCTCTTGGCAAAAACTATCGGTATCTGCAATCATGAGTTTGAAAATATCAGCATTTCTGTGTCGACTATCTGAACTGCTGATCACAAAATTAACTCGGTGTTCACTACATAGAGCCCGCATAGATAGTTTGCAGGATGGTGCTCACATCAGTAAAAACTATAAAAGCTCTCAGAGAGCGTAGACCTCCTCCAAGCAGCTCAGTCCTGCAGTGGCTTTTCCACAACCCCTGTAAAAGATCCAAGTCTGGATCACCAGATCCAGAACAGAGCCAGGATCCAGACCAAACTCAGCACATACATGGAGGTTGTTATCCTGTACACAACAAGTTTAGGGAACATCACCTAATATTTTGATTTAATATGAATTATTGAATGTCATCGATGGGATTTCCTGTTATAAAATTCAGTGTTTTTTGTGACATCAGTCTGGATCAGATCCAGATGAAATTTACCCTGATGATCGAGACATGGACCCCGTATTATCCTGTAAAATTGGAAGCGAATCTGTAAAAAAAATGGCAGAGATACAGGTTTTTAAAATTCCCCACAATGTTAACTTATCAGATTTTTTGCAATGAGGGGATTTTTTGCATCCAGACAAATATACATATCACCACCAAAATCTAATCATTTCTAAGTTGGGTCATTACCAACATCTCCTGAAAATTTCAGCAAAATCTGTGCAGTTGTTTTTAAGTAATCTCGCTAACACACAAACAAACAGACAAAGAAACATGGGGAGGAGTGAGTCACAGTAATTGATCCGGGATGTGACCTATAACTGACCTGTAGTGTTGGTGAGTAAGAGTCACCCAGACTCTTAACCTGTGTGGAGGGAGGAGCCGAGGAGTTACCAAAGCTGAGTGAGAAACCGTCTGGATTTAACACCAACAAGAAGAACCTGTTTGATCAGTTTAGTTTGAGGAAGTTGCAGAAAAACCAGGACTTAATTTCCTGTAGATGATCTGTGGGGGAAGATTTAGTTTGGTGGAAATGTAGAGCTGGGCATCATCGGGGTAGCAAAGAAAATTGATGTTAAATCTGCTGAAGAGTGGAAACAGGTAGATAGATGGTAAACAAAAGGGGGCCGAGGACAGAACCCTGGGGAACTCCAGAAGGGACCGGAGAAGGCTGTGAACTGAAGGATTTGGGTTGGATGAACTGCGTTGAATTTGAGCCAGTCAAGATGTGTGTGTAGAAACTAGTCTGTGAAGAAGGGCATTATGGGAGATGGTGTCAAAGGTCGCACTCAGATGGAGGAGGTTGGGTGAAGTTATCAAACGGGTCAGCTGCAGTGAGGAGATGTTTTTTTTTGTGACATCACGTGAAATTTACCCTGATGATAGAGACATATTTTTATAATCCTGTAAAATTTTGAAGTGAATCCATCAAGTGATGTCAGAGATATGATTTTTCAAAATTCAACCCAGTGTTTACCCATGGGATTTATAGGAAGTGTTGGGAATTTTTTGCATGCAGTGGCAATGGCTTTTTCCTTGGACCAAACCACACCTCTGGTAAAATTTTCATGTTAATCCATCCAGTTGTTTTTACGTAATCATGCTAACAGACAAATAAACATATGCCGGCAAAAACCTAACCTCCTTGGTAGAGGTGATAAATGAAAAGGAGCAGAAAGAAGAACAATCTTATATCATCTGCCCTGTTTTACCAGACACTCATTAACACTGAACATAATAAAACAGAAAAACTTTAAATCAAAAAACTGCAGGGCCAAGGAAGCCCTCACTTCCCTGCATAAGAAACATGAATTCAATATACACTTTGTCTAAAAGAAGGTAAAAAAAGTAAGGAACCCAAAGATACTACACAGACAGACAAAACTTTGCTTTCAGATCTCATCAGAAACATAAAAATCAAGAATTAACTGATATAAATGTCTACATGAACTTAACTAGACGAACACTCTTTAAGGGTCTTTACTTATCTTTAGAGTTTGATTTGCTGTTTTAATAAGATTTCCTTTGTTTAAGACCAGTTTTATGATATAAAAATCTAAAAGGAAGTACAGCAGATATTCATCTCAAACATCAGATTTATTACTGAGTGACTGTTTCTGTTTGTTTCCTCTTAAACTTTGAGGAACTGGCTTTTCCTCTGAGCAACCACTTCCTCATTTCGTCACAGAGAGTTCTGTGATTAGAAATCCATTTTCCGTTGTAGCCTGGATGAGAATAAAACTCTTCTGTCTTTGTAGACTCAGCCTCAGCGTTTCCTTTCCCTCGTGTGAAGCGTCTCTGCTGTAAACAGCTCTGGGAGAGGACACTCCCTGTTTTGATGCTCCACGCTCGTCCTAAACAAAAGAACCCGTCTGTGCAGATGCTTCGCTCGGCGCTCCGAGTCCTCCTGCAGAGAGCTGACGTCATAGCTGACAGAAAAGGAAACTGGATACAGCAGTTTGATCACTCGCTCTCATTTAGCCTCGATTAATCAGTCTGAGCTGTTACACAACAGGAAGTACTTCAGCGTACGTCAGTCAGCGTTTACTGAGGAGAAGAAGAAGATAATTTTAGAGCACGTCTGTCATTCTGACTTTAAAAATCCAGTCATTTTACCCCTTCAATCAAAAATCACTTTGTTTATTTTCAGCAGTGTTGCAGGTTTATTGGACAATGTTGCCCATCCCATGACAAACATCAATAAAAATATTTGACAACTAGAAAAGCACGCTGAGAGCGCAGACCTCCGCCAAGCAGCTCAGTTCCACCTGTAAATATTCCTGAATCCAGACAGTGATCCAGATCAGCCTCAAAGTCTAATCATTTGTTCCTTGTCCCATTTTTGACACTTCGTGAAAATTTCATTAAAATCCGTCCACAGCTCATTTAGTGATGTGTCTAACAGACAAACAGACAAACAGACAGACAGACCCTGGCAAAAACATAACCTCCTTGGTGGAGGTAAAAAGAACTGTAACTATCTGCCAATACAGATATCAGACCAAAAGTGTTGTGTATCCTTACTTCTTGAATTTACCCCAAAGTTCCAACTTCCAAAGAAATGGAAACTAACAGATGATTTTGTAAGTTTTTATTTTATGTTAAATTAAAAACAAGTGTTGTCTGTACTAGGGCTGACAAATTTATCGTTTTTCAGATTGAAATCGCAATTTCAGACAAAGTTGCAATTTTTTGCAGCAGTCCTGACTGACCCAGGATCTGTTATGTCAACTATGTTACACAAACTGTTTTACAAATTAGCATTAAGAATGGCTCGCAAATGAACGGTTTACTCACAACTGTGAATCAGCTGTCATTGTTCACTCAGAAGAGTCGACTTGTTCGTGAACGTCACGTCTCCACCGCAGAAAGCAAGTAAGCAGGTCAACGACACAAGAAAAAGAAAATCACGGTTAGGTCTTCTCCTGAAATCATTCAGCCCTGGTCTGAACACCGTGCTGTATCACTGAATCTCTCCTGAAGTGTGACGCCTCCTCACAAACCGGATTTTAATGTTTCTGTTTGTCTCCGTCCTCTGCAGGTGAATCTGAAGCGACCCTGTCCTTTCTGGCCCGATGACGGACACTGTGCCATCAAGGACTGTCACGTGGAGCCCTGTCCCGAGGTCAGACACCCGCCACAAACCAGATCAGACCCTCAGGATGCAGTTTGACTGCGTCCTAACTAGGGCTGGGCAATATGCCCCCGTCTAGGAGGAAGGTGCACAACATATTAAGGGAGAAAAAAGGGATGTCACTTCTCGGTCCCCAAAACTAAACATTAGACCAGAAATCTAAAATGACAATATTTGTTACAAAACGAAGGCAAAATGGATGTACAAAATAAACTGATACAAAAGCAAAAGGCAGCAAAAGCTTGCACACAAACTAAGAGATTACCTAAAAAACGAACTAATACAAAAACTAAACTAAAAAATAACAATCACAAAGTTTCACAAAGTTAATCAACACTCGCTTTGGAGGTTGAGAGCGACGAGCTGCTGCTGCTGTCACAGGACGCCATCTGTGCCGTGGCTTCTCTCAGCCAATGGGAGGGCCGCGTCTCCCTCCACCGAACCTGCTTCCTCAGCCAATCACAGGAGGCCACCTGAATTTCTGCAGAGATCCTCCTGTTGAAAGAGCACTCACTCTTCACTCACACACACAGCAGCAGAAAGAGCATCTCCCCAGATACAAATAATCATAAACACAACACATAACCACAAGATACGGCCAGGGCTGGAACAACAAATTATACCAATATTTTAGATATTAGATATAAAATATATCGACTTATCTTAAAAACTCAATGTCGCCCAGCTCTAGTCCTGACTTAACACAAGCGTAGGATGTTGCGTCGCATTGTGCAGCGCTGCACGCCTGCCGTCCACTCTGCATATTGAAATGTGATCCTGGTGTAATCCGTGGAGTTTGTTGTACTTAAAAATTCATCTATGAGGCAGACGTAGTTTCTCCTGGTTGTTAAAAGTGAACGTAAAACAGAGATTAATGAACTCTGCTGAGTGAGTCCGTCTGCCTGAACTCTGATGAGAGGAAACTTAACCCAGATGTTGCCTAACATCAGTTTGATAAGATAAGATAAAGTTATTAATCCCTTGGGAAGACTCCTTCAGGGAAATTAAGACTCCAGCAGCATTGTATAGTACACAAGTATAAAAGAACACAAGATATCAAAAAAGTAAAAAAAAAAAATTAGCAGATAAAAAAAACATAGCATTAATAAAGCTAAATAATAAATAATAAAAAAATTAAAATAAAAAAACCAAAGAAATGAAAACAAAAAATCATTTTAAAGAATAAAACTGTGATGTGCCATATCCCTTTTTTATTTGGTTATTTTTGTTGTTTATCGTGTTTGCAGAGTAAGATCCCAGTGGGCATCAAGTCTGGAAACTACAACAAGGTGAGACTTTCTCATTTTTCTGTTTTGTTTTCGTTGCCTTGGCTACAGTCAGACTGAAGTACCTGCTTTAGCCCAGGTTTTGTTTCCCTGTCACCTGTGATCATTTGTCTTATTGTGTCACATTAGAAACACACTTACCTAAAGGTTTCTGCTTCAGTATTTCACTTTTAACCCTGACACTAGGACGGGTAAGTTCATTCAAATCAATGCAAATTTTCACTTGTCACAGCAGCACAAATATTAAAATTCACTGATTTACATGTTTTATTATTCAAGCAGACGTTTCACAGCTGCTCCAACTTTTTTACCCTCTGAGAGTTTACTCACAGATGTGAGGCTGTAACAGAGAGGTGCTTTTAGCATCATATCGTTAAGATTTCCCACCCTAGTACAGTCGGGCAGTTTCTTAACCTACTAAAGAATCACAAGAAGCTGAAAGATTTATCGTTTTCAGATCGAAATCGCAATTTCAGACAACACAATCATGTGTGACTGTCCACAGACTGAGCTGATATTTCCAGAACTCTCCGTCTCATCAGCTGATCCATTAAACAAACAAACAGAGTGAAATGTCAGCGTCCTCGTCTTATCACGTCTGATAGTTTCCCCCGAGCTCCGAGT
>JBAMNC010001271.1:0-12500 GCA_037902135.1 Cetoscarus ocellatus | reverse complement strand
TGCGGTTTCAGCATAGTTTTTATTGTTTTTATTATTATCATAGTATTAGCAGTGGCAGTCACAGAAATGTTTGGGCCCCTGGCAGGATTGCTGATAGGCCCCATCGAAGTTCTCAGCTCTCTGATGGAGCTTCAAGTTTCCTTGACTCCAGCTAATTTGCACACCAGCATTCAGTGCCTTCCCTTAATAAATAAAACCATCATTTAAAAACTGCATTTTGTATTTACTCAGGTTATCTTTGTCTAATATTAAAATTTGTGTGATGATCTGAAACATTTAAGAGTGACAAATATGCAAAAAAGTAAGAAATCAGGAAGGGGACAAATACTTTTTCATGGCCCTGTATATACAGCATACAGCCTACTCAGAGTCCAGCCTCTGGTCCATGTGATGAGAGAAACAGCTTCTTCTCAGCGTTGTCCCTCATTGACCTCACTGACCTCATTGACCTCACTGACCTCACAAACACAACGACTCTGTAAAAGTGAACAAACCATGATGGGTCACCTCACAGAGTTATGATGTCAGATTAAATGTCATGAAACAGTGATTTAAACAAAGCTCTGTTAAGTCTGTGCACAAGATGCATCACTGTGTTCAAAATGAGCAACAAGTTTGTTAGCTTGACGCTAACACAATGAAAAATCCTATATACATGCTAACAAAAATTAGCATTGTTACTGAAGGTATTTTACATTAAGTTACGATCGATCTGAGGGGGTTGCCCACTGCGGTGTGGTTTTTAATTAGTGCACTCATGTTTTGAGGCTCCTGTCTCGTGGTCTGGGCTCGAGTCCACATAGCAAGCTGAGAAGAGAGAAAATGTAAGCGTAGCGAAGAAAAAATTGTAATTATGTAAAAGTTTACCACGTGCAGAGTTAATTAAACTCTGGACGGAGCGGCAGTTGTTCTGGTGTAATAATTATTATCCTTTAACTCTCACATAAAGCAAATTTCAAGAACAGCATTTTTTTATCTTCGTAACATCGCTAAAATTAGGCCTATCCTGTCCCAGAGTGATGCTGAAAAGCTAGTCCATGCTTTTGTTACCTCTAGACTGGACTGTTGTAATTCTCTTCTTTCAGGCTGTCCCAGTAAGTCGCTTAAGACGCTTCAGCTGGTTCAAAATGCTGCAGCTCGTGTACTGACTAGAACTAGGAGAAGAGACCACATTACTCCTGTATTAGCCTCTCTGCATTGGCTTCAATAAAATATAGAATAGAATTCAAGATTCTTCTTCTCACCTATAAAGCTCTCAGTGGACAGGCACCAGTTTATCTCAAAGAGCTTGTAGTGCCGTACAACCCCTCTAGAACATTACCCTCCCAAAATGCTGGCCTGCTCGTGGTACCATCAGTCTCTAGAAGTAGTCTGGGAGGTAGAGCCTTCAGTTATCAGGCTCCTCTTCTCTGGAACCATTTACCGACCACGGTTCGGGAGGCAGACACCCTCTCTACCTTTAAGGCTAGACTTAAAACATTCCTCTTTGATAAAGCTTTCAGTTAGGGACCAGCTCATAGTCCATAGTTTAGACACATAGTTAAGATGCAATAGGCTTAGACTGCCGGGGGGATCTGGCACACTGGGCTCTATCCCTCTCTCTCTCACACTCTCTCTCCATATCTGCCTCTGCCCCTTTCTGTTTGCTCCTGTACTCGTCTCTGGCTCTGGTCTTGTAGGTGGTCTGGGATCCTTGGTGTAGACTGCCTGCTGCTGTGGAGTCACGAAGCCTCAATAACTACAATTACAGACATAACACATATTTGGCCATCTCACTCCAGTTCATAATCATTATAGCTGTTAATGTAGATATTAGCATGATCTTTCTATCCATGGTTGATAAATCTATAGTAACTATCTCTAGCTCCACATGGACATGAGATCCCTCTTGAAAATGAGGTGTCACATCTCAAGAGGTCTACCATTAATACATTTATACTTAACGGAGACAAATATGGTAGGGATGCACTTGTGGTCTGGGCACCCATGAGTTCGTCACTACCATAAATTCTTACTTCCAGTAAGACTTTTATTGATTGTACTTCTATAAAATTATCACCACAACCACACAGACATGAGGACCCTCCTGAAAACAAGATGTAGCATCTCAAGAGGCTAACCTCTAATAAATTTGTTTGCAGCAGAAACAAATTTGACGACAACAGGTCTATGATTGGTCCATTGATCTGTCTCTAGCTTTAGTTCTTACTTTAGTCCACTTGTCTCCACTTACCTCCCTCCCTTTGCCCACACACCCAACACAGCATCGTGTGGATTTGCTGTTCATCATGAGACTGGGGTCCACATTCAAGATTTACTGCTGCTTAACAGAAGGTTTTTTCTTGCCGCCATGATGGAGGGATTCATGATTGGCTATATGGATTCATGTTGGGTGTTGGATGTATATATTTGTATATATATGTATATGTGTATTTTATTTATGTATATATGTATCTATGCATATATGTGTATCCATAATATGAAGAGCTTTGTGCTCTGTTGTAAAGTGTCTTGAGATAACACTTGTTATGAATTGGCGCTATACAAATAAAGACTGATTGATTGATTGATTGATGAATGATGTTGCAGTTGGCCTAAATCAGACCCACAGGGGTCGCTGTGGGATCTTTGACTCTGAACTTTTCACTCTGAACTCTGAACCAGGAAGGGACACCTAGAGAGTCAATCATAAACAAAAAAAGACTTAATAAAAATAAATAAGAATGTGTTAAAAAGATTAAAAGAAAATCTAAAACGGTACAGGGCCTACACTCTGCTGTGACAGCACTTACTATACCCTGTGTTTCTTGTAATGTACAGAATCAGTAAATCTAAATCTAGTCTACATGTAAAAGGATTAAACTATAATCATGATAGCAACACAAATGAACGCAAAACTATTACTAAATATCAACATTAAAATTTTAAACTTAAATTTATCATTTTAACAAAGTAAAATGATAGTCATAAATAAATAAATAAATGATGAAAAAAAGATAAAGTTCTACATTCAAGATGATGATGACTGAAGTTTTGTTCTTTTTTTGAATTTAATCTCATCATGTGCTTTTTCTCCCAACTATTCACCATTTTGACACAGTAAAGGATAAAATATAAAAAATACTTTAGAGAAAATTCAAAGTTCACCCATGAGAGAAACGTCTCCTGAACACTGGCGCCACCTTGTGTTCATTTGGGGTCATTACAGGCTGGAGCAGTGAAGGGCCAAAACAAAGTGACCATCATCAGACTTTTTAAATTCTGCTTTTATAAATAAAGTGGAGAGGATGAAACACACTCATTTATGCCCAGAGTCCTCCACATCAGAGAGTCCACAGGAAATACTGCCTAATACCTGGACAATGGCCGCCGCCTCATCAATCATCCAATGAGAAGTGGACTGAGGCGCCCCGCCCCCTAAAGATGTCCCGCCCCCTAAAGATGTCCCGCCCTCAACAAACAAACTCTAGAATAAAAGGGTCTTTAATTTTAGTCAAAAAGTCGGAGTTAGAAGAAAATGTGATAGAATTTTAAATTTAAAGTTTAGGAAAATATTATGAAGAAGAGATAAAACTGATATTAACCTTTAATCACATGAAAACATTATCACTGTTATTATTATTTTTATTAATTATTATTATTATTGTTAACGTTTTTAATGTTCAGCAGGTGTGTCAATTTTTTTTGTCCAAGTTTTTTAATTTGCATAATTTAAAGTAATATGTTGGGATTCTTTTAACCTGAAGAAGACATTTCAGTGTTTGATGTTCAAGTGTGAAAATGTTCTTTTGTACCACAAATTTGATAATCTGGCACACCAGATGTTCAGAATATCTCACTCATCCATCTGGGAAAGAGCCCATAGAGAGAGTTTGGGAGGGCAGAACCTTCCAGAAGAGTATCCAGCAGGTGACTGATTCTTTACTTTTAAATAACTAGCTTCGGCATCAACAGAGATCATACATGCTAATTTAGCATGAGGACAGTCAGCTCAGGTAGACAAAACACCTGGGGCCACGTGCTCAGAGGGGTCTTACCTCTCTGACGTCAGAGTGGGCGTGTTTCACCTGACTGCGTCCTGGTGCTGTTTTTATGTTGTTGGAGGGTTTTCATGTTTCTTTGGATTTTTACTTTGACTTTTGTAATGGCTTTAAAATAAAGTACAAACGTACGAGCCTGCAGAGTCTTGAAGGACAAATGATGTTATGATACAGAATCACATGTTCAGGTAAATTTACCTGAAAGACAAAAACTCTCTGAGCACAGGTACGAAACATCAGCCTCAGAGGGTGGCAGGATATATATCTATATATATATATATATATATATATATATATATATATATATATATATATATATATATGATAACCTCTTTTTGTCTCTTGTCACCTTGATAAGTGAATGTGCAGCAGGGGGCTGAAAAGTTTGACACATGTCAGCATGGTGACCGAGGGTAAAGAGTGAGTTTTACTTTAACAGTGTTAAGTATTTAACTTCACGTTTCTGCCTGTAATTAATGTCATACATGTGGTTGCAGGGTTTGCATACAGCTGCCATTCACAGTCCTGTTGTTTGTTTTTCCTGCTACTGCTGACATCTCTTACTGATTTGTCTTTTATGGCAGCCTTTAACTTCAGCTGCAAAATCACTTCAGCAAATAAACACCCAAAATAAAACTAAACAGAATAAAATTAAACAGAATAAAAAACACAAAACAAATGCGCTTGAGATGTCTTGGAGAAACAAAAATAGAAATGAAACCCTTTTTAAAACAAACATCTTATGATGTGAAATGCAAAAACAGTACATTTGACATCTGAACAATCAAATATTGCAAAAATGTAATATAATGAAATGTAAATAGATATGCCAGAATTGAAAAAAAGGTCCATAAAATATGCCATCATAATTTTTGCAGGGACATTAAAAAAAGAAAATCAAAAATTAACACAAAAATGGGGTGCAGATGGCCTAGTGGTTTAGGTCGCGCCCCAAGAGGTTCGCCCTCGAGCAGGTGGCCTGTTTCCAGCATGTCATTCCCCACTCTTACCCTGTTTCCTACTCTATCCACTGTACTCTCTTCTATCTGACTAAAGGCATAAAAAGCCCCAAAAAACTTTTTAAAAAATTAACAAAAATAAAACCAATTCTTGCAGGTACATGCTGCACATTCAAATTTCAGAGACACAAAAAAATATTAAATGAAATACAAACATTGTGCAAACCGCAAATAAAAACACTTTACAAACCCCCCAAACATGATTGAATGCAAAAACATTTGTAAAAAATGAGATTTATCACAAAACATTTATGAAGTGCAAAAACAAAAACTTAATCACATATAAACTTAAAAAAACCCTTAACCTTAAACTTAAATCCAAACCTTTTTGTAAATGCTGTGTCTTGACCTTCAGGGCCACCGTAGATCTGCACACTGCTCCTGTTTGACTCTGAGATGTTTATTATGATGATCTTCATAACTGTTATGATTCTGTAACAGCACGTGACTCTGCAGTCCTTCGGGTCTGACGTCACCCGCCCCCTCCCCCTTCCCCCCCCCCTCCTCTCTCTCTCCCCCTCCTCTCTCTCTTCCTCTCTCTCTCTCTCCCCCCTCCTCTCTCTCTTCCTCTCTCTCTCTCCCCCTCCTCTCTCTCTTCCTCTCTCTCTCTCTCTCTTCCTCCCTCTCTCTCTCACCCCTCCTCTCTCTCTTCCTCCCTCTCTCTCCCCCCTCCTCTCTCTCTCTCCCTCCCTCTCTCTCGATCCAACATGGAGTAAGGAGGAGATGGGGCTCTTGCGGGGCCATCCTCACCGACAGCAGAGCTCCGTTCTCGGTCACCGTGCTCCAGTCCGGCCCGGCGGGGGAGGAGGAAGAGGAGGCGGCGGAGGACGAGGAGGAGGAATAGGAGACGTGGGAGGAGGAGAGGAGGTGATCTGGAGCTTCTTCTGATGCGTTCTGGTGACTGAGGAGTCAAAGGAGAAGAAGAGGAGGAGGAGGAGGAGACCCGAGGACTCATCGCGTCTGTCGGGGGTTCGGCGCCGCGGAGAGAACCGGATCCTTCGCCGCGTCTGCCGCTGCCGCTGCAGGGCGCGGAAACATGAAGACACCGCACCGCGCTGCCGCGGCGGGAGCTCCTTATCATCGGAGGTGAAACGGAAAACATGAGCGAGGACACGCGCCCAGACGAGTGAGTACCCCCCCATAACGACACCCACCTCATCGATATCGGTATGGATACTGATCAGGCTCAGGTGGACTGCTTCCTGGGGCCTCGTGCTCCAGGGGGCCTCAAGATGTAGTCATCATAGGTGAGCATCAAATAGGAGGAACACATCCAGGCTCCTCCGTGCGCGCGGCGTGCATGTAAATGCACTGCACGCTGTTCTAGTCTGATGGTGAACCCGGTGGTAAATATAATACAATATATTCTTTATATATATGATATAATATAATATAATATATACTTTGTACATATATATATAAAATATACTTTTAAAATCCTGCTTCTCTGGACGCTCTGCTGGGACACGGGCCCAAACGGGGGGCCCCTCGCCTCAGGGTAGATTCACCCCGTCCAAATAGCTCCAGACACGGTCAGCAGAACTGATTCAGATCTGTTTCTGCGAATACGTATTTATCCACCCATCCATCCATCCTGTGCTGTTTATCCAAGGTTTGGTTGCAGTGGCCTCAGCAGGTCATCCCAGACATCAGTAATCCAGATCCCAGGGTGATCCAAGGCTCCCTCTATCTGGTCCTGGGTCTGACCATAGACCACATAAAGACCTGGACGAGGTCATGTGTGGTCAGGAGCTTTGGGAGAGTTGCTGCTGCGTGGTTATGGATGCTGCCAGTCTGTCATGCTGCTTTCCAGTCGATCTCAGAACTTTGATTCCACCAGATGCAAATTAGATTGATGACTGAGAGCGCCCCCTTTGGTCTGGATTATCCTCTGGGAAGTCCAACAATCTTCAGCTACTCAGACTTCACTGGGATGTGACGTACGTACTTCCTTGTCTGTCGCTGAGGTAAATGGACACATGATCAGCTAAACCTACTCGGGCGTTGAGGCCGCGTTGAGGAGCGATTTGAGGCTGTGTGACCAGCAGAGACTCCCCGCCAGTGTGCAGCCACATCAATCGTGTCTCGACTGCTGAAATCAGAGATAAACTTGTTCAATATAAAATTAAAACAGATATGAAAACTCTCTCAGGCTCTGAAGGTGTTTATTTACGCCCTTAAAACCGTCCACAGTCAGCAGCCAGCCTCAGGGGGACACTGGAGGAACGACAGCTTTTGGATCTTCTGCAGGGCCCTCCTTTTTCAGCCCACTTGGGTCTGAGGACCCATCTTCATCGCTGCAAAGACTGACCTCACGTGGCTTTGTCTGGTTCTGTCTTCAGTCTGTTGGCTGATGTGGAGACCCTGTTGACCTCTGGATGGTCAGGTCATTTCTTCGAGATGGGGGACATAAAAAATGAAGTGCCCTCCCATTGCTGGTCCCAGGATGCTGTATGACTTCCCACTTCTCTGCTTAAATAGCATGTTGTTGTTCTGCGTTTGTTGGTCTTTGGTACGACATTTATCTCCTTACTGTAACAAAAGGGCAGGCAGCTCTATCAACTCTGTTTCCTTTCTTCCCGTAGTGTCGTGCAGTGAGCCAGTGGCATCCCGCCTACCTTAAAGAGGCACTGATACAGTCTGTGCTGAGAAGCTCGCCCTGGTCTCTTTAGCTCCGCCTTCAAAGCTCAGCTAGCTCTTCGCCATGGCGGTGCTTCAACAATCAGTCATCTTTGTCTGTAGATCATCAGTTCATAACAGAGTTATCTCAAAGCATTTTACAACAGAGCAGGCTGAAGACAAACTCTTCGTTTATAGATACACATACAAATACGTATAATAAATATATTTGTACATACACATACATGGATCCATCCAGGCAGAGACAGAGGGACTAAAAATAAGAAATTATGACAGAGACAAACCCATGGACACCCAGATCATAAATCTGTCCTCATCACATTTGTCTCTGCTGAATATAGATTCAATGAATCTTTATTGATATAGCACCATATTTGTCTTTGTTGAATATAAATGTGTTAAAGCTAAGCCCCTTCAGATGTGGCATCTCATTTTCAGAGGGTCCTCGTGTCTACATGGCTGTAAAGAGAGTTATTATGGATGAATAATCAACACGACCCTGCTGCTACCCAACCAACCAACCAACCGACCCAACCCACAGCCGACCTCCTGGTCCATCTCACCCTCACCTGTGAACCACGCTTACCCCCGTTTGTCTCTTAGTCCCTTTCTGTGCACCATTACAGAACCAGGACTTCCTGACGGTGTCATGCTGGATGTATTTTAGCCATGAGGGTTCATGGGTGGTCTTACTTTGACGGTCATGTTATCAGAGCTGTAACTGAGAACATATTTAACTTTATCAGCACGTCTGTCTGTCCACACCTGGACAATATGTCACAGAGAAGATAGACACAGTTCCGTTACACTTCCTGTTTGTGCATTTCAAAGTAAAAGCTGAATTTCCTTTTGTTGGCTTAACATCCATGAGGAGAATCTCCTGCTCCACCACATGCCAAAAGCTGCTCTACTGGACTGAGATCTGATGACTGTGGAGGCCACTGGAGTACAGTGAAGAAACCAGTGTGAGATGATCTGAGCTCTGAGACATGGAGCTGCTGAAGTCTCCATCAGAAGATGGTCCACTGTGGTCATAAAGGGATGGACATGGTCAGAAACAATCCTCAGGTAGGCTGTGGGGTTTGAACCATGCTCAGGTGGGACTAAGGGACCACCAGCAGCAGCCTGAACCGCTGATCCAAGGCAGGATGGATCCATGCTTTATGATGTTCACACCAAACTCTGAGCCTACATCTGAATGTGGAGCAGAGATCCAGACTCATCAGACCAGGAGACACTTTTACAGTCTTCTGTGGTCCAGTTCTGGAGAGTCAGACCCTCAGGTTCTGTTCTCAGCTGACAGGAGTGGACCCTGGTGTGGTCTCCTGCTGCTGTGGACCATCTGGACAAAAAAAAAAAAGACAGAATATCTGAAGTCTGGAGGTGTGAATAAAACTTGATTTTTACTACCGACATAAATTATTCTTAGACTGATAAAACAATAAACCCATGGAGACAGTTCGAGTAGATCTTGTGGTCAGTAAGGTTATTATTGTCAGTTGATTTCTTTTCACAAATCAATATTAAAAAAGCATAAACAATATCGTCCTCCTCTAAATCCTGTTTGAAATATGCTGACCATTGCCCAACCCTATCCCCTGGGGGGAGGGGGCTGCTGTTCCTGCAGCAGTGAGGCGTCCTGACCCTGTGACTCATCATCCGGCTGCTCATGTCTGCAGGTTCAGACCAGTTCAATCAAACCAGGATTATTCCCTCTGTTCATATGGGACGACCAAAATAACCCGAACTAACATTTTTGTTAACTGAGCTGTGGTCATGTGATCGAGGAACAGCAGAGATATTCTCAGGTATACCTGATGAAATCTGTTTTAGTCCAGATTATGATTAATTATATTTTACCAATTACATTTAAAAACTCTGTTAATTTTCAAACTTCCAGATTTAATTCCTGTTAATTCTCCTGAAAAGTTTCCAACTTCAAAACTCCCAGGAATTTTGCAGCTCTACCTGTGCGGCCCTTTTTCTGTCCACAAAAAGAGTTGGACTGATTTCCAGAATCAAGTAAGGTACTAGTATTAATAAAATAGTATCAGATCCACTGGGCTCCACTGTTTACTGTGTAATGTTTAAAGCCATGACTAAAGACAGAGCAGATCCTTCATGCTTAGTTACTTAATGCTGCTGCTGCTGTTAGGACATCAGAAACACCAAAACCACCACAGCTGATCTTCTGCTCCTTCATGACCGGCCTGACACCAGACAGAGCCCACACTTCACTGTCTTCACCCCTCAATCCTCTAGATTGTTTGTTTGTGTCTATCAGAGCTACATCTGCAGACTTGGGATAAACCGCGCTGCACGAGAATGCATCATGGGTCCTGATCCAGACTCTTCAGCTAATCAGCCTCTTTGTCTGAGGTGCAGAGCGTAGGCAGTAGTAGGTAACCTGACGGAGCCTCGTGCTGCTCACACCCCTGCAGGTAAACACATGAGTCATCACAGCGCGTAGTGCCAGATAATAGACCAAGCCCATGAACTGTTTACTCAGAGAGGCTGCAGAGAGGTGAGCAGCCGGCTCACCTGTCCTCAGGACTGAGGTGTGAAGTCCAGCAGGTCACTGATAATGTCATCAGGTCATTTCCTTTGTTTATTTCCTTTTGTCACTTCCTTTGGTCATATCCTTAAGTTATTTCCTTTTGTCATTTCCTTTGGTTATTTCTTACATTCAGCAGAATAAAACACTTTAACTGCCATATTTCTTTGATAGATTCATTTTTACAGTGCGAGCAGAGTCCAGCCCAAAGGGTTTTACGTCATTAAGTCACATCCTATGAGTACGAGTTACGCAGGCCATCATGGGAAGGAAGCAGGCAGGTTAAACTTCCCACAAAATGATAATATAATGATGATAAAATAGGATATTAAACGTCTAATGTAAGATTATACAGATGAGCATATTTATCAATGTGGGACACGCCTCAGGATAAGAGTGTAAAACTGTGCACGGAGAAGGTTGAACACTCGCTGGTGAACCCTATGGGACACCAGATAGCATGGGAACCTGTAGCAACATGACACCTGCAGAGGTGTCCACAGAGAAACTGTCAGCGATGAGGGAAGTCAGAGACCAGCTTTAACCTGTTTGAATGAGCTGGGACAACACAGTCCGTGAGACCTGCTCTTTCCTTTTGTTACTTTGGATTTAAAACGATTTATGAATGTGTTCATAATCATACCTGTGCAGAACGCCCACTCATGTTGGAACATCTCCTAAAAAAACTGGAGCAGGTCTGGAGGGCCGGTGTGAAACTTCTTCCACAGTCTGACAGCTAAAATGATTAGACCTGTAAAGCAGATGAACTCACCTGATCCACAGGTAGGTGGAACAAATCTGACCAGTGATGACAGGTATAGCTGCATGTCATCATTCAACCGCTGGCTATCGAGGTGGTGTCCAGCAAACAATGTGGGCTTCACTGATAATTGGACATCCTTCTGGGGAAAACCTGGTCTGATAGGAAGAGATGGCATCCATCCTACTTTGGCTGGAGCATCTCTCTTATCTAAAAACATGGCAGAGTCTGACCTATGACCTCTCAGAGATGAGACCATGTTGCAGAGCTGCAGTCCTCCACGCTCCTCTGCGCTTACTTTAGGACAGTTTTCCACCCATTACTGTTATGACAATTGTGTTCATCACTATGGTAACTGCTTTGACAGTTGTAATAGTGATGAATATTATTCTATAGAGACTGTGTCTGTCCCCTGACCCAAACCTCACATAGATGTTAGCACAAAAACAAATAAAAAAGGTGTCAGTCATAGAAATCTGGTTAAAATCAAAACCTCAAATGTAGAAGCTTCAAAACATCAGATAATTAGATGTGGTCTCTTAAATATTTGATCACTGAGATCCAAATCTTTACTAGTGAATGACCTTATATCAGAAAATCACATTGATTTATTCTGTCTAACAGAAACGTGGCTGTGCCAGGAGGAATATGTCAGTTTAAATGAGTCCACTCTTCCTAGTCACTCAAATACTCATATACCCCGCGACACGGGCCGTGGTGGTGGTGTAGCAGCTATTTATCATTCTTCTCTCCAAATCAATCCTAGACCAAAGGCTAATTACTCTTCTTTTGAAAGCCTTGTTCTAAATTTATCTCATACTGACTCAAAAACCTGCCAGCCTGTCCTATTTGTGATAATTTACCATCCTCCAGGCCCTTATTCTGAATTCTTATCAGAATTTTCTGAGTTCGTATCAAACTTGGTCCTTAGCTCTGATAAAATACTCATTGTAGGTGATTTTAATATCCATGTTGACAAAGACAGTGATAGCCTTAGCTCAGCTTTTATGTCCTTAATAGACTCAGTTGGTTTTATTCAGGCTGTTCGTGAAGCTACTCATCATTTCAATCACACTCTTGATTTGGTTCTAGCATATGGCCTTGATGTTAATAGACTAAAAGTTTTTCCTGAGAATCCTTTATTATCTGATCACTTCTTAGTAACTTTTAACATCTTCTTAGAGGATTTTGTGCTTTGTAACAAAATTGTGAAGAGTAGAAATCTGTCCAATAGTGCCGTGGCTAAATTTAAAGAAGCGATTCCTGCTGCCTTAAACTCAATAAATTGGCCAACTGATTACTGTGATATTAGCTATAGCCCCTCTCAGCTGGATTAGCTTGTCGATGACTCTGCCAGTCTACTAAGATCCACTTTGGACTCAATTGCGCCACTGAGACAAAAAACTATTAAACGTCAGAGGGCGGCTCCTTGGTTTACTTCTGAAACTCGTGAACTTAAACAAGCATCCCGTAAATTAGAGAGAATA
>JBAMNC010001280.1:600000-992500 GCA_037902135.1 Cetoscarus ocellatus | reverse complement strand
CCGTACCTCCTGAAAATCATGTCTTTACACCTCATTATTAAACTCTTTGGATATTCCTTTATCTCACCCTATTTTACTTTATATGGAAACACAAAAACTATTTCTTGTTCTCCTTACAGTCAAGGTCTTGAAAGTAAATTTCCCCCTAAACTGAACCCCCTCTCTTCCTTTTTAACAAACAATCTTCAACAGTTTCCAGGTAACAGATTATTATTTTTGTAGTTATTGCAGTTTGAAATTCAAACTGAGTGGTAAATTTTGTAATTTTGAGACAGCCTTGTGTATGATCTAAACTGTAGAATATGTAATAACTGTACTGTAGTTTTATAGTTATTGCCCCAAACCTCTGCACAGTAACTACAACATGGAAGAACTATGGGACAGAGTAGAAGGTGGAGTGATCTGGTGTCCAGAATATGCTCTGCTCAGTAAAATACTGTGATGCCTCTTGTTTTAACTGAACATGTCTGATGTGACCTGATCACTGTGATGCTGCTGTAAACAAATAAAACACTGCAGATGTTCAGAATGAGGCTGGGTGTTACTGTTTCACTGTGCTGACTGGTGACTCATGGCCTCCTGCGTCTGTGGTTGCCGAGGCAACAACAGATGTTGAAACAGAGGAATCATGAATGCTTTTATAGAACAGGATTTGATCAAGATTAATGGATATGAGTCAGGGTGAAATGTTTACTCAAAACTAACACCTGGTAACATAGCTACAAGTTAAAACATAACACCAGTGGATGGATATGAAAATGAAACTGCTATTTAATTGAAAAAAAAGCACATTACAGCTTTTACATTACACTTTTGCATTTTTTTAGGAGTTTTGATTCGGAAAATTCTTTTTTGAAAACTGAGGAAGTAAAACTTGATTGCTGATTAAACCTGCCTATGTGTGGACATGGCCTGAGATCACAGCTGGAGGCACTGAGAATGTTAAAACTCTGTGTATCTCTCTTTTTGTGAATATATATTTAATATGAAAATATATTTATCTTTATGTATGTGTAATTATTCATACTTCTTTTGACGAAAATATTTTGTTTGCAATGTCCCAGCAAGAAATTAGTGTGAATGAACACAGTTATTTATGAGTATGTGCATGTACAGTATGTGCATAACATCTGCTTTGGTTAGTTAGTAATTCTTTTCAAATATTTTGGTTTGATATTGTCTTTTTTTGTTTTGTTTTTTCTTCTGTCTTTGACAGTGATTTTATTTTAACTTTGAATTTGAAATAAATGATGAAAGAAAGACAGAAAACTAGAAGGTTCTTTGAACATTAGTGGCAGTGAACGTACTCAGTCATCATAATGGAAAATTTGAAGCCGAGTAATGACAAATATAAGCTCTTAAAATCAATGTTGGAATGACTGAAGTTTGAGGACTTACAGACATGTCAGTGGTGCAGCGGGTCATGCTGGTGCCACACACCAAGAAGGCTGCTGGTTTAATGCCTTGGTCAGCCGGGTTCTTTCTGTGTGGAGATTATATGCCCTCCTTTTGCATGCTTGGGTTTTTTTCAGGTATTCTAGTATCCTGCTACAGATCAAAAAAAAAAAGGTTTGGTGACTCTAAATTGTCCGCAACCCCAAAAGAGAAATGTTAGGATAGTCAACGCAATATCAAGAATGAAAGTCAGAGAAAAATTAGAGCTCAGTTTAAAGTTTAACTCACTCACTTTGTCATTTTGCAGAAGATTTAAAACAATATTTGACCCTTAAATGCAAGCTGTTGTTACACTTAAGGCTGATAATTGTGATCTCAAGATAACCAATGATCTTGGGACACAGGCGGACGTCTTTGAAAGACAATTAGGATGAAAATTTAGACATAAATTTCCATTAAGATACAACAGCTAAAGAGTTTAAAACTCATTTATTTGACTTTATGGGATTAGATTTACATGTTGATATTTTTGCAGCCTCTCGGTCCAGTTTTGTTCTTGATATATTAACAGGATTGTGCCGCACTGCTATCTAGTGGTCATGAAGGAGTATCACAGAAACGTTCAGTCAAAGCTCTGTGGATGGATGTGAAAACTCTTTCCCATCTCACGCTGAACTTTACTTGAAACTACAAAAAAGGAGAACTGTGATTCACAAAATGTTCAGCTCGTGACCATGTTGCCAGATTTTTGACTGAAATAAGCAAAAAAAAAAACAAGCCCAAAACAAGCCACCTAAAGCTATTTTTTTCTAATGTGATACATTACTGTTTTTTAGAAGAGAAATCTACATAAAGTGTTTTGATTTTCATCTACATTACATTCTAATTTCACAGTGACATTTTTTTTCTCTTAATTTACTTCTTCAACACCTTTTTGTTTGGAGGTGGAACATCCTTTTCTTTATATAGAAGTGAAGGGAGGGACTACTGCTATTTATAACTCTGTTATCACTAAACAGTCTGACTAACCTTGATTTCTGTAACCAAACAGACATAGTCAGGCTTTTATTTAAGTTTTATGTTGATCATCTACAGCTTTATTATGGTGAAAACAGCAATAGCTACATCAGAAATAAACTTAATTCTGGCTATAAGGATTTATTTTTGTTGGAAGCATAATGTTGTCCCTCTTTTTACAGTAAAATTTACATTTGTGTTTAGAGTGGGACAAAATAGTTTGTGTACCTGCTGAACTGAGTTTATATTGGTAGTAGAGTGAGCATCAGGTCCCTCCTGGGTTTGGGGGCACAACAAGCCCAAATGAGAGACTGCAAAAAAAAAAAACACAACCCACAACTGCAAATGTTTACAGACCACTTTTTTAAAAAAAGAAGCCCAACGTTGCTTATAATAAGCAGACCTGACAACTATGCCCGTGACCCCCAGAATAGCTGTGTCAGGGACTTGGGACCCCCGCTATCCCTTTAGAAGACCCCTGTATTATTCCTGTCACTAGGGCAATCCTAAATTATAGATTTTAGTTCCGTTCAGTTCAGTTCAGACAAATGTATTTATCCCACAAGGGGCAGTTCATTTGTAGCTTTCCAGTGTACATTCATGCATACAGTCAGTCAACAACATAAATAAATAATCAATCTATCAATCTGTCAAAGAAACATATTTAAGCATGGGACAGGTAGAGATGTCCGGACATTATAAGTAGCCTACGTATACGAATCTTAGAGCAAGATAAAAACAAGATAAGATAAGGATAAAAGCAAGTGGGGTAAAAAACAAGACAGTGTCAAAACTGTAAAATACTAGTAATAGATCAATAAATAAATAAAAACACTAGGTAAGACAAGAAATAAATAATGTCCTCTAAATAAGAGTCATCTAAAATGGGTGTGGTCTGTGTTTAGGAGCTATACTAAACACATATACTACTATTACTATTGTATTACTTACAATAAATAATCCTCCTTCTGATTCTGAAATTTTATGCATATCTTTTTACTAAAATTTACTAAAATAAATCATTTAAAACCATTCACACTTGTTTTTGTTTTACAGTGTTTTACAAGGACGACTACCTGATAAGACACATTTACCATGTTTCACCCTCCACGAGGGCACCCGGGTGGGCACCTCATCCTTCATCATGTTTTACCAACCTTACTCTAACCCTAACTTTTCTTTAAAAACAGAGATATGATGTTGCTTAGTGTGTTGACTCCTGTCGTCAGTGGTTTTTTAAGCTTGATTGGGATACCACTAAGCACTGAGAGAGAAGACAGAAAATACTGAAAATTTAACTTATCATGAATTGTATGGTTACTCTGTTATTATATAGGTAAAAAAAACTTAATCCAACAATTCTGAAAAATTCGTTTATTTGAATTATTGAATTAAATACTTCCCCCGGCTGCTGTGGCCTATTCATGGAGACAGGCTTGCCCACAGAAATGGCTGGGCCCCTGAAAGGGCCTGTAAATGGACTCCTCTCTGTTTTCATCAAGCAATATCAACATATAAACTATCCTGGCCAAAACACTCTCACTACACTGCAAAAACTCAGATCTAGGCAAGTGTGCTTGTCTATTTTCAAGTCAAAAATATCCAAAACACTTATTCTAATCCAGATAAATATCTTACTTTCAGGAATAAAAGGCAAAATTAAGGCATTGGATTGCTTGTAATGAAGAGAAAATATCTGCCAATGAAACAAGGAGAGTTTGACTCAGTGAGGGTCTTAAATTAAGGTTTAATACCTGCTCAAGTTAAATTTATCTTGTCTCATTGGCAGATTATTTTACTTCTTATTATATGCAACTCAGGCCTTATTTTTAGATTTTATACCTTCAAATAAGATCTTAATCCAGACATGCCAGCAAATTGTGGCTTATAACAAGTCTAGTGAGATTTTATTGTCTTGAAATTGGACAAATACTCTCACCTAGATCTGAGTTTTTGCAGTGTAACGTGACTGGTGATTCTAAATTGCCTTGTTGTGACTCTTTTTTTTTTTTACATTGTTATGTTATGTTATCTATTTTTAGACTGAGTTTAGTGCTTATGTAATTTTTGAAAGAAATACAGACAAAACTAAACAGCAGGGCACATGCTTAAACCAACAATGAAGTGCTTTGTTTTGTTGACCTACAATCTTTGGAAAATTACATAAAGTGCTAATCTTAGTCTAAAAAGTAGATAACATAACAAAACGCAGTTAAAACGAGTCACAACAAGCACACAGGACCATTTTGAGTTGCTGGAGTCTATCTGATGACTGTAGGCAGAGGGAGGCTAACACTACCCATTGACTCCCAGTGTTTGAGCTAAGCTAATTAGCAGTGAGCAAGTTTTACCCATCTCTTCCTTGTTACTGCACACACAGTCGAAAGAATGGTGTCTATCTGCTTTTCATGGACTTAGGAATGAGGCAAGACATGAAAACAAAAAAATGTTGAAGTATCCTTTTAAGTATTTATAGTCTTTGCATAACAAAGGAATGAAAAGGTGAATAATTGATGAAGAGGGCCCCATGCCTGATTTTTCTTGGGCCCCAAATTTCCTAAGTCTGCCACTGGATTGCTGTGTGTGTCTGTGTGTGTGGGGGTGTGAGTGTGCAAACACATGCTTGATTGAAAATGTGCAAGCAAACAAAAGAGGAAGTTCAGAGCAGGCCTCAGAGTTATAGTGTCTGCGTCTTCCTCTTTTCAGAACTCCATTTCGCAGCTCTGAGCTGTCGCAACTTTTTCCACATCATCTCCCTCCTCTGCTGTTCACCTCTCTTACCTTCTTTTAACCTTCCTGCACTGTGTTTGCATAAGTTCTGTCTTTAAGAGGAAGCAAACAGCAGAACTGAGGGGGAGAAAATTGAACAAAAATGAAGGGAGAGAGAGAAAGAGAGAGAGAAGAAAAAAAAGAGGCAGTGAAGGGTGGGGAGCGAGGGAGGTGTAAGAGTTTCCTGTCGCTGCACGCTGATCTTCCTCTCTGAGTCTGTTTCTGTCACAGAGAGGAGCACAGACGAAGCTGAGCGGAACAGGATGCAGGCTATCAAATGTGTGGTCGTGGGAGATGGGTATGACATATTTAATTTCCTATATTATTACTGCTTTAGTTGACCCTCGGCTTTAAATCTAGAGTTGTTACGCTGCTTCATGCCGTATAAAGATATTTGGCCCCAGGCTATGAATTTTGGGATACTTGGTTTAAAGGTCAAAGAGTTACAGAAGGCTTTCAGAGCTCTGAGATGCAGTTTTTGAACCCCTGAAAGTTGTGTAATGTGATTTTGTTTGTTAAAAAAAAGGTTTGTGAAGGCTCAAACATGTCAGAATCAGTTTAATGTTCAGCTTTAAGGCGGGTGTTTGACAGCGCTGATTCAGAGTGAGAGTGCTGCATGGAGCAGGCCACAACATGCAGGAAAATTCTGCAGCAAGCTCAGAGCGCTGCCTCTCCAGAGCAGGTGAAAATACAAGAAATTCAACAACAGAAGAGACAGGAAGGACAAAAAAAAAAGAGAGGGGATAAAATGGACACAGATCAGGCTGTGAGAGTTTGTCCTCAGTGCTGAATGTGAAATTAGATGGAGCTTGCTCAGCACAGGGAGTTTTTAATGTGCTCTAAAACAAGTTGAGACAACGTGAAATCAACCAAATAAGAAAAACTATAATCCTTGAGGTGATGCAATAGAGGTGAGGCAGTCATGATGGAGGAAATGGTGACACGGAAGTGCTGTAGTGTTGCTCTAAGAGATTAGAGTACAGTTGAAGAAAAAAAATGAACCTCCACAGTTTGGAGTTCCTTGTGTGTTCAGAGCTCCTCTGTGTCCTGTGGTGTTACTAAAGTCTGTTGAGGCTCTAGGTCTTAATCAAAGTACACAGAAGACATTTCTAAATACACATTAAAGCTGAAGTAGATGGGCTCAAGCAGCAGAGGACCACACCGGGTGTCACTCCTGTTGGCCACGGTTTACACAAGCTCACCAGACTGAATAATCGAGGATCAAGCTCTTTGGACTGTAGGTCAGAATTTAACGTAAACAGCAGAAGCATGGATCCATCCTGCCTTGTATCAACCATTCCAGCGCATTACCTTTAAATGTGCGGACTGCAAATAGCCTCTCTACTATTAAAACACGGCTAAAGACACACTTGTTCACATCGGCCTTTGGCAGAGTATAGCCACTTTAATTGGGTTTTTATTGGTTTTACTGGTTATTGAACACATTTATATTGTGTTTTTTTTTCTTTTTTCTTTTAATTGTTTTTTTTATTACTCTTATTGGTTTTATTGTTTTACTGTTTTTATTGTTTCTGTCTTTTTTACTGACACTGACATTGACATTCACGCTGCTGCTGGTGTGATGGTGCAGGGGATGTTTTCCCTTGGCACACTTTTTTTTTTATTGTTTGTTTTATGGTCCAAAAAATTTTTGTTGGACCATACAGTCCAACAAAAATCCAAAAGCAAAAAACAGATAAAAGGTCAAAATAAACCCTGGAAACCAGACATTAATATATATATATATATATATATATATATATATATATATATATATATATATATATATATCTACATATATATATACATATATTCATAACACAGATTACACCTATTGTCAGATATCATAAAACATAGAACCACTGCAATGAAAATAAATTTCTTTACACTATATTTTCAGCATCCATATCTTCCACAAAACTCAGGAAAGGCTGCCAGATGTTATAAAATGTCTCAGTAGATCCCCTGACAGTGTACCTGATCTTTTCCAGTTTGAGATGACACAGTCCCTCCATTTGAGCAAAATCAGTCTCCTAGCTAAGAGAGAGCAGAAGGCCATCGTGGTGGTTTCCCACTGCCGAAACAGAGGAGAGTCCACTCTAAAAAGAGCAATAGATGGTGACGGCTCAACTGTTTTCCCACATATCCTACAAAAAGTTCCAAAAATGTTTTTCCAGAATGAATGAAGCCTAGGACAGGTCCAAAATGTGCAGAAGAGTGGCAGGGGCCTGGCTGCATCTACCACATATGGTATCAATATCAGCATTAATCCTAGCAAGCCTGACTCTGGACCATCATAAACGATGAACAACTTCGAACTGGATGACAGCATATTCTTAGCACACTTTGAGGGCTTTCACACCAGCACGGTTCTGGTTCTGGAACCGGTTCCGTTCTAGATTCTCAGACCCTTGGTGCTTTCAAGTGAACCAGCCCGCGTTCATACCAGTTTAAGCGGAAGGAAAGTGGGAGCACGTTATTCTGTGTTACTCAAGTAAACAACACACCAGCAAAATGGCGGATTGCATCCATATTCTCAAAGCGTTTGTTGCTTTACTTAAGGTTTTTGTTTTCATCCAGCAATCAAGCGTGAGGAGACGTTGAAGACGATTCTGGCAATGCCCAAATTACCATCAAACTTTTCTTCTCATTCGACCACCGCACGCTCTTCTTCTCCATTTTCCTCTACTTCCTCTACTTCGTTTTATCAACACAGAATACCACACGCCAACTGATGATGTCACAGTTCACTGCTGGAATCGAACTTTTTTTGTTTCCAGCCGTGAACCAACTTTTCAGGTTTTGAACCAATTTTCTCCTGGTCTGAACACAATGGCTGGTATAAAATTAAGTTTGGAAACCTGAGTATTGCTCAAACACCACAGCCTCCCAGCAGGATAATGTCACAAGGCTCAGATCTTCTCAAACTGGTTTCTTAAACATGACAGTTAGTTCGCTGTACTCCAGTGGCCTCCACAGTCTCCACGTCTCAATCCAATAGAGCACCTCTGGGATGCTGGGGAACAGAAGATTCCCATCATGGATGTGCAGTGACTCATTTCAGTATGGACCAAAATCTGGATGTTCCAGCTCCTTGTTGAATTTTGTTTTGAGGAGTTAAAACAGTGAGTCTAAAACAGAGGGGATGTTTTAGCAGTTGAGAGGATGTGACCTTTAGGCCTTTGCAGCTGACCCTGAATAGACACGTGTGGAACTGCAGATATTTGCCCTTGGGTTCAATTTCAGCCTCAAACCCCAAACCTAATCTTACCCTAAAGAGTGATCAAGTTTCAATCACAATGCTGTGATGTGCGTGAAGTTTTGACTTTTAATGCTTTTGGTTTGAAAGTAACATTGAAGCAGAAATCAATGCCTTAACTTTTTAATATATATACATATATATATAATTTTACATCTGTTTTCAGTAAGCTGGCTTGTTTTATCCCCAGGACCATTAGTGTGAGGTTTTTCTATATAAACTAGCACTGCAAAAATAAAATAGAATAAAATAAAAATAAAATAATGCATCAAAATCAATGCTACTGCCAGTCATCATCCCACCTCAGGATCTTATAACAATAATGATCAAATACTCATTGAAATGTATTTTATGGAAATTATTTTTGTGGAGCTATGTTAACACACTGGTCTTTAAAAGGGTTTTAACCCTAAAAATATAATTAGTATTTGATATGTGTATGTCAGGCTGAAGTAGTTTTAAAAGAATTACTCATTTATGGGGGGAAAAAATGGTATATGTTATTTTTAAAGCAGTTATTGGGAAGGTGACATTTTTGTTATAAGTGAAAAATTAGTAAGTTTATTATAGGAACTTTTAAGACTTAAAAACCTCAAAGCTTCTGTGTCTTTTCTGGGGTTTTAGTTAAAGTTCTTCATTTAATCCAGGCTTGGTCTTGGTTGTTCTGTTAAAATGATTATCAGTGTCAAAGCCATTTTTTTTTCCCAAATTTGGCTCTTTTAGTTTCAGTCTAGATTCATTTGAGAAACACAAAATATGCTAGTTCAATTTAACCAGAGTTTTTTTTCTTAACCAAATAAAAGGATGAGAAATGTTTGTGAACAACCTTTTTTATGATGACTAAAATGGCACGGTGAGAAGCTAAAAACAGGTAATTCATGGTAAAAACTTTGATGAACATATGTTCAGCTTTTAGATGACACAAGAATTTAGTGACAGGCAGTCAGAATGTAAAAGTCATGACATTTGCCCCCCAAGTAAAGGGCAAACAAGAATCTGAACATTTATGATTTTGAAGTCTCTCAGCGCATCAGGTGGGAAAAAAACTAAAAAGACTAGCAGTGCTCCGAGAGCACAAACCACAAAAATCCTGGATCTACATCCAGATTCAGATCATCACTCAAATCAAATCAACTCACTCTTGTCATGAACAACACTCCCTGAAAATGTCATGAAAATCTGTTGAGAGCTTTTTGAGTTATTAGTAAATATGTGGAAAACGGCTGTAATGTTTACAAATCCAATAAAAAAATTCTTGGATCAGGATTTGGATCACAACCAATTGATTGGTCGGTGGCATATTTCTGACCTACCCTTAAATTTCATCAAATTTATTCAGAGCTTTTTGAGTCATCTTGTTCGCAAACAAACGTCAAATGTTGACAAAAGCATAGCCTCCTTGGTTCAGGTAATAAAATATGAGATAGAGAAACAAATCTCACTGGCCCGTTTTTGCAGCATTTTGTCCCCATTCTTCTAACATTACTTCTCACTTGTTTTCTTTTTCCCATTTTCATACCACTTTCACTACTAAACAGGCCATTTATTGTTCTTTTTCTTGTCTTTTATTGACAAACTCAAAATGCTAGCATTGCAAAGATGATCATTTCCATCAGACAGGGCCCCCAAGAGGGGGTTTTCTACTGTCACTGCAAACTTCATCCAGTTTGAGTCCATGTTGTGGTACAACATTTGTCTGCTTTCAAGGAATCCTTACTGGCTTTGGACCCCAAGAACTGGCCTTTCTGGTCTGACGAAAGCAGCCCCTGTCTGTCAGAACAGTAGCAGGATAAGAGGATGGAGACGTCTTTAAAGGCAGTGTTATTTAGGCCTGATACTGACCAAATGGACTGTTTTGAATGGTGGCTCAAGCCTGATTGTGTTGGCTCTGTTCATTAAGGTGTAACATGCTCAGAGAGCACAAGCAGTGGAGGAAGTAATGTGAGGAATGTGAAGAGGAGCTCTGCAGGTTTTAAACCTGTGAACACCTGGCCAGTCACTGCTGACTGTTGGCTGTAATATTGTATTTAAGCAGCTTTAAATGTCTCAAAAGACTTGGCTGAAATGTAGAACTTTACAAACTTAACTTCTTCTTATGGCTGTCAGTAATCACACATTTATCCTGATGTGGTACAGGTCTATGATTAGTGCATTGTTATTATTGAAATCAGATTAGTACCATGCTATATTGGACACTAACGTGTGCCCAATACAAACTGTTTTTACATACAACACAGCCTTTTGTATCCTCCTCCTGATCTGTAAATAACAAAGCAGCAGCCTACAGGCGACCTTTCCTTTTGAAGGAGATGTGAGGGCTGGAACTGATTGGTTTAATTCTTAGTTTGCCCAACATGCACCTGTAATAATCAGGTGACTTAACCTTTTTAATCCATGCTTTGCTTTGTGCCTTGATTGAGCACTTTCTAGATAGCAGAATTTTCGGTTTAATGTTTATTATTTTGTCATTTATGCCTTTCCCATCAGTACAGGCCCTTCAGACACTGCTTTGTCATAATTTTGCAATACATTCTCATAAATAATGTAAAAAAGCTTTACGTATGAAAAAATACTAGAGCAAATGAATAGATAAATAAATAAATGTTGCAGCTCTCAGTTTAATTGCTTGCATAATAGCACACAAAATAGTAGCAAACTGTCGATTTATAAGTACCACATGCCAATCATAAACCAGAAGAATTCACTTCAGCTTTGTTAAGACTTTCTTAAGACTGTAGTCCGACACCATCTCACAGCTACAGACAAACTGTCTTTGAGTCTGAGCTAATAGAGTGGTGCAGGAATGAGTCCAAAACTGCAGACATGAGTTAGCATTTAGCAATTCCTGGTTCCCAAGCTCAAAAGTAAATGAGATTTAGAATACTGGTTTCGGATAAGTGCCTGAAATAAGGTTTGTGGTGAACACACACATGAGATATTTACTACAAGCATTTCTGATCACTTTTTCAAAAGTCAATTATTCATACTCTATGGCCACAGCCATGAGAACCAGCTTGATTAGGTCTTTATACACTGGAAATATTGCTTCATAGTTGAACTGCGATGTTGTAGTTCTATAGTGGCTTAATAATAGCTTTCGCGCTTGACAATCACACTTAAGTTTAAAAAATCGTAAATTGGTTCTTTGGTTACGATTTCAGAAAGAGCAGAACGTGAAAGTCTCATTAGTTTTTGTTCTCCGCAGAACTTATTATCAGCAGAGATCCAAAACCCAGTCAATAATCCCAGAGGCCTTTGAGAGGTTTGCACGATGCTAACCTCTGCCCTTGCCTACAAAATAGGTCATCCCTGCACCTCTCCATAGTCTCATACTGAATATTACAAAGGCTGCAAATCTTAGAGGGACTAAGAACAGGATGCTCCCCTTTGATAATATTACTGTTACCACTGGCCCCAGTACTCACAGGTTTTATCATAGTAAGCTAATATTTACATTATGAGTGCAGTATGCTTGTGGGAACAGTGTGAGGGGGTTTCAGTGTGTGAGACTGACATGGGATGGAGGAGTCAAATATCAGGACAGAAACTGCAGAAAGGCTCCAAATCTGAGTAGCTATAGTTCGCTAGCTGAGGAGCAAATCACTGTCCTGAATGGGGCTGCTGTTACTATGCTTAGCTTACAAACTAGCAGAATATTTTGGTGAATGCTGTGCATGCTGTGTTTATGAATGAAGCATTTTAGACAATTTCAAGCATTACATTTATAGTATTTTAGGTAACGTTTGTGCTTTTATTTATTAATTTTCTCATTACTGTGTAACTGCAATTAAACAAGCGTGAAAAAGACACTTTGAATAAGGCCACGCAGTCATACAAAGACTTAATTATAGGTATTTAGATATTACTCAGACTTTAAGCTTGTGATTTGTTTTGTAAGAATGGATAATTTCCATTATTACGAAATATAAAGAACAACTGTTCATGTAACTGTATTACTTTATAAGTCTAATACAAAGCAATGCTAATTAAAATCAAAAAATCAAAATTGATCCTTTGTTGGCTCTCTGATTGGTAATGAGCCCAATGTCAAAGCAGCTGTTACTCCGGTTGGACAGCCTTTGTGTTGGTAGAGTCTATTTTAATGTTTTGTGGTGAAATATTATCTTAATGATGTTACTTCAAAACAGACAATCAGAAGAGAACCTACTTGCACTCAAAGTAAGTGATAAATTATAATATTGACAGCAACTGGTGCTCTGAGAGTTTTTAGAGGAAATAATAAAACATTTCTGATGTGAACAGCTGATATTAGATGACATAACGAAGTTCATTGACCCTTAATATTTTCATTATTTTGACAGATTAATAGAGATTTCGAGTTTTTTTCAAACATCCTACTGTAGTTTTGAAATGACTCTTTCATTTAGGCCAACTTTTAGAAAGAATCAAATTAATGTTAGTCAAACGGTCATTTTCAACTGTTTCAAATGGGAAAGAGGCAACAACAGAGTTTGTCTAACCTAGCAAAAAATGTTAGGGCAAAGGCTCAGTTAGCTATTTTTATGGTCAATGCTGTCAATTGCTTTAACCCAAATACTTAAGATGCCCATCAGAAAACAGAAACACATTTATAGCTTAAGTTTTTGCTTTTACTTTGGTCCTCGTGGTCTCATTTTACATTGCAGGGTTCTTGTATTTTCATGGTTCTTATGACATATGGAAAGGGCCTTTGAGTCATGGGGCTGGAGTCACTAGAGGGTCGCACCCGTGCATGTTGGTTTGCACCTTCAGGGTGTAGTCGCACTTGTGTGTTGCTGTGTCTTGGTGTGGTGTGGGCCGACGCACATTGGTGTAGTTTTTTGTGTCTCTGGCCCCATGGGGTCAGGACCTCCTGTGTTCCCATGTTCAGTGACTGGGACTGGATTGTTGTGTCTAATTTTTGGGTTTTAAGTTTTCCTTCATGTTTTGTGAAACTTTCTCAATGTCATTTTGCCTTTTGTGTATGTCTGAAATGTTCTTTGATTTACATTGACCTTTTTCGGTTGTTTTTTCCCTTTGTGCTTGAGCTCTTGTGCTTCGCTGTCTGTATTTTCCTGCCTGTTTGTCAAAGCACTTTGTAAACCTCTGTTTTTAAAAGTGCTATACAAATAAAGTTTATTATAGTTTATAACAACAACAGCTATGGCCGACTACCAAGCAACATGTGTGCTGCTAACTGTGCTAGGTTTGTTATTGCTCCTCCAACAAAATGTGGATTTGCTGCATCAATACTCTGACACTACAAACCTACATCAACAACTACTGGCCTGGCATGCATACCACCGCTTTTTCAGTTATTCTTGCAGATCTGTGTGAACGCTTTTGAAAACACAAATGAAAAAACCTTTCTATTCCTGGTGACAATGTTGTCGTGTAAACGAGCCCTAAATCACTTCTAAAGGGGCCCTTACTGGGTCTTTCAGGGGCCCATTCATATCTTTTTGTGACCCTGATTATGGTCTAATGGAGTTAGGTAATAACAATCTCTTAATAATTACTATTAAGCACCCAGTATGCTACTAATTAGAACCTCAAAAGCCACTAGTTAATGGTACAAATTGGGACCATAAAGGCCTGGATGCCCACACATGTATTTAATAATCATTCAGACTGATAAGCCCAGGAGAAGGAGACAGAAGGTAGGAAACATTGTGATGTCATAAATTTGAAGGACCAGTTAAAATGAAGACAGATCAAAAAGTCCTCCAGTCAAAACAGGATCTACAAATTCCAACAGGTTGTGAAGCTGTCTTGAAAAAACCATCTCCAACACCGACAACCCTGAGAAGAGATCTAACCCGAGCTTTTTTACTAACACCCGTGTAGGTGTCAGGGCCATAATGTTACCACAGTTACTTTTTTCACCTGAGTTGTGATATTTGTCACATTAGAGGCTTTTTTTCAGGGCTGCATCTGCATGTGGGTCACAGATACAGTCTCTTAAATTTAAACCCAGCAGCTGATTCGTCTGATTAACACGCGAGCACGTGCCTGTTTCTTTGTGACTAAACCAAGATGTCTAAAATAGGATATAAAGCTGCCAGTAATGGAGAAAGAAGAGGAAGTAAGTCTGAGGTTAGAGGGAAGTCTGCAGTCATTGAACTCACTGTGTACATACAGACTAACGTGTTAATGATATTTTATCGATTTATTGCAACGGTCTGTAGGAACAATATGGTTTCACCCAACATTTCTCACAGATTGTAGAGAGAGTTCTCCTTTTTGTGAAAGCCATTTAAAGCTACTGAGGAAGTGCCGTCAAAAGGCAAAGACAGGGTGACTCAAACGAGAAGGAAAAGATGTCAAGATGTACGGGCATCAATGCAGACAAGTTAATACACTGTGACAAATTTTGAAACCTGAAAAATCTTGAGACTCAAAGTACTTATCACCTCTTTTTATTTCCGTAGGCAGATCTCAATGTGAACCTTTAGTTTTGCTCTATATTTTCATCTCTGCTCTCTTTTTAAGCAAACTATGTGACTCTGCAAACTTTCTGTGAAACTTTCTTATCTCTAAAAGCATGGACAAATTCCTACATTCAGGAACCAGCACTGTAATGAGAGATTTAATCAAAATGTCTTTAGTAAATGTGTTGCTATGACCACAATTCAACTGTTTATCAGACAGTTTAAATGATTAAAAAAGAGTTTATGTCAGTACTAGGACTTAAATGTCATGTAGCATTTAATGATTATTTATAGTAATTTAATAATGCTCGTGCCTTTTCCTCTCACAGCCCACATGCAGTTCCTTTGCAGCTCAGCAGTGGCATTAGGCAAGAGGCAGGGCACACACTAGAGTGGATGCCAGCCAATCACAGGGCCGAAATAGAGAAACAGACAGACGTTCACACATGCACTCACACCTAAGATCAGTTCAATTAGTATTAAAGTGTTTTATCAGCCTGTTATACATTTTTATTTTCACCCAGAAATGGCTAACAAAAAACTTACGAATGAAGTGTTTAGAAACAATATTACCCAAATTAAAAGTCAGAGTAAACTAGAAGGCACTTAAAGAGTGCTGTTACATCTATAAGCAATAGTTCTATGATAAAGTTACATTCATAATATGATTAATTGGGTCTTTACCAACATCTCCTGAGAATGTAAGCAAAATCTGTCCAGTAGCTTTTGTGTAATCTTGCTAACAAAAAAACAGACAAACAAACATATGCTGGCAAAAACATAACATACTTGGCGGACTAATCAAAAACTGATCAATTAGTTGTTGTTTGGTTGTAAAAAATTCCCAAAACATACCTAGACTCACCGTATGCCTTGACACGTAACTTTAGAACTACTTCCCTAGTTCACAAACATCTTCGACACCAGTTTGGAGTAAAACTCCATGAGTCCACAGTAGTGGAGCACGTTTACTAGTGGTGCTACAAGAAGGGGATAAATTACAGAGGCAAACACAAATGCAGTTCAGATACTGAATAAAAGAAAAACATGCAAGCATCACAATTAAGTCTCCCACAAGAAGCTTTATTGTGCTTCTTCCTAAACTTTCAGCTACCTGATTTATTGATGAACACATACTTTTTGCCCTTTTCTGTAAATAATCTTTTAAATAATAATAATAATAAAAAAAAAACGAATATGAAACATACATGTGTTGTCTTCTGTTTATTGATTTTATTATCGTACAATGTATGAAGAGAGGCAGGACTGTGGCAGCAGGGATATGAAGGTAAAACACACCTGCTTCTGGTCCAAAGGCTTTAAATGTAGATGTAGTGATGAACTGACCCTGAAAATGATGTTCGTTGATGTTGCTCTAAAACTCATATGTAGCTTTCAGTCTTAGTGGTACCCTCACAGATGTGCAAGCTACCCATGCCATGGGCACGAGCAGCCCCCCAAACTACCACAGATGCTGTTTTTTAACTTTGTGCTGATAACAGTCTGAATGGTCCTTTTCCTCTTTAGCCTGGAGGATATCCATGATTAGAAAAACAATTTGAAATGTGTACTCATCAGACCGCAGCAGACTTTTCCACTTTGCGTCAGTCCATCTCAGATGAGTTCAGGTCCAGAGAAGCCGGCGGTGTTTCTGAATATTGCTGATATTTGGCTTTGGCTTTGCGTGGTAGCATTTTAACTTGCACTTGTAGATGTAATGACAAACTTTGTTAGCTTACAGTAGTTTGCTGAAGTGTTCCTGAGCCCAAGTGGTAACATCCTTTACAGAATAATGTCCCTTTTTAATGCAGTGCCACAAGAAGGATCAAAAGTCACAGGCATTCAGTGTTGGTTTTCAGCCTTGCCACTTGCTTGCAGAGATTTCTCTGGATTCTCAGAATCTTTTGATGACTGTTGGACTATTTGCTCCAAAGTTGTTGACAAAGTGGTGAACCTTGTCCCATCCTTGCTTGTGAACGACTGAGCCTTTCAGGGGTGCTTCTTTTTATACCTTTTTATACCTAATCACAACATTTACCTGTATCGTTCACCTGTGGAATTTTTTAAGCATTCCTAAACATTCCCAGTATTTTTACCTCAGCCAAAAAGGTTATGTTTTTGCCCGCGTATATTTGTTAGCAAGATTACGCAAAAACTAATGGACAGATTTTGCTTACATTTTCAGGAGATGTTGGTAATGGCCCAACTTAAAAATGATTAGATTTCAGTGGTGATCCAAATTACCACCATTAGCGAATGATCATTTTTGCTCAGTAACTGTCTAACTAATAATGTTATCAACATGATTCCGAGTGCCAGGTGTGGGTTTTCAGGGTCATGAATCATATTAGGATGGTAACTTTATCATGGAGCTATTACTTATAGATGTAACAGCAATATGTGAGCTACCTTGGTGGAGGTTTGTTGCCCCTGTCCCAGCGTTTTTTGAACCTTTTTCGTGGACATCAAATTCAAAATGAGTGAATGTCTGAAAAAGAAAATACAGAGTTTATCTCTAAATATCTTGTCTTTGTCCTCAATGAACTGAATGTAGGTCATTGGATTCTATTTTTATTTTTACTCAGTGCCCTAACTTGATTGGAAATGGGGTTTGTATGTTAATTAGTTGGAAAACGTATATAATTATTATCATTATTATTTCTTTTCAACTCAAAGCCTGCCCTCACATTGTCTTTCCTGAAAATAATGTCCCTTGTCCAAACGTAGTGGATGAATCTTGCTGTGAACGTTGGACAGGTTCGATTCAGATACTTGTTGTCAAGAGACAGAAAATTAAATACAAAACCAGATGAAGAGATTGAGCAGGGTTTTAGTCTTTTTTTCCTTTCTGCTCATTGGTTCCTGTTTTCGGCTTAAACTGATGCTTCTGAAACAGATCAGTTCCTGTTTGACTCACCCAGCCACAAAAAGCACGCATCTGCAGTGAGACAACACCTTCATAACACTTTGGTGTAATTGCAACAATCAGAAATTCAAACATAATCGAGCTTTCACTTTTTATCTTAACCTTATTCAAACATCAGGACTGTAAAAGACAACCCCAAACCCACTTTTGTCAAAGAGATGACTCGACAAATTTGTAAATAAAAAGGCTTGATACAGAGTCTGACTGTTCCTCAGAGATAAAGACGCATATAAATATGAGGATACACACAAAGCTTTTCTTAGCTGACAGCTGAGCCTCTCGTATGTCTACTAAGTCATGAACTTCCTCCACTCGCCTGACAAAGTGTCAGAATTGTATTTTTTATTCTGAAAGTACTTGATTTGACAGTCATTTTAGGGCTTACAGAGTTTTTACTTGTAATTATTTTGCTTTCACATCTTTTCAGGGGTGAAGTGGCAACATTTTTTAATTTTTCACTCGGTTCAGTCGGCTTTTACGCTGCATTAAGTCAAGCAGACCAAAGCCAAATACTGTTTTACTGAAGCTGTCAGCCACCAGCAGGGGCTGTGGATGCAGGTTTTGTTCCTGCCACTTTCTGTCTGGCTTTCTGAAGGGGATGTATTTGAAGTAAAACCCTCTATAGATGAGAAAAGGTTAAAGGGATAGTTCAGTTTTTTGATGTTGGGTACTTCATTAGTCAAAACAAGCCAGGGCGAATGTACGATTGGGGCAACAAATTTATGAGCACTTAATTTTTCCTCTAGGAAGTCTCTTTGTTTGGCACTATGTTACGTGTTACCATTGCCTTTCTATCATCTTGAACCACTCAGGTCATTCCCCTCTGACCTCTGACCTCAGCAAGGCATACTTGGCCTTGCCCAAAAACTTGCAGCTTACTGGATATTTTCTCTTTTTAAGAGGATTCTCTGAAGAGAGATGGTTGTGTGAAAATTCAAGTCGATTAGCAGTTTGTGAAATACTCACACCAGCACTATGCCATGTTCAAAGTCATCAATCAATCAATCAATCAATCTTCATTTGTATAGTGTCAGTTCATAACAAGTGTTATCTCAAGACACTTTACAATGGGCTGAAGCCATACTGTTAATTTATAGATACACATATATACAAATACATATAAATACATATATTTGTATATACACATACATACATCCAGGCAGAGACAAAAGGATTTGCCTCTGCTGAATATAGACTTAATCAATCAATCTTTATTTGTATAGAGCACAATATTTGTTGAATTTAAATAAATTAATTAAAAAATAAATGGTTTTAGTAAATAATAATAAACCACCTTCTTTCCTCAATCTGATGCTCAGTTTGGACTTCAGCAGGTCTTCTTGACCATGACTGCATGAATGCATTGAGTTTTTGCCATATGATTGGTTGATCTTTAAGTGGTTGAATGGGTGTACTTAATAAACTGGGCAGAGTGTTAATGTGTTGCTATGGTACTGAGACTGTGATCTTTTTACTGACGGGGGTCTTCAGCTGGCCGCAGCTTCATTGTCTGTCCAGGTTTGAAATGTTCTTCACCGTCGCCTCCTGTAGGCCATTAGAGAGAAGACAAGTTTAAGACAAGCTTCACTTTGAAACAAGTTTTCGTTCTTCTTGTACAGTTTTTAGTTTGACTTAAGTGATACTGTGACGAAAAACACAAGAATGTGGATCAACTAATTTCATAACATTCTCCTTCCCAGATGAAAGCTGAATCTTGTTTTCCTTAAGTCAAAGCTCGTGTTTGACGGGGCACAACTTCAAGTGTTGTTGTTGAAGCCCTGAAAGCATATCTCTGGAACAAAATAAGAACAGGACCAGTTGATACTTGTTCGATCGTCTTCTGCATGCAGCCGTGTGGTTTCATCATGGTTGATGTTCAGATAAACTTCTCGCTGAACTCCTGTGATGAAACTTTTCTTGTTTGTCATCCATCTTCTCTTCTTTCAGGTTAAAAGTTGTGAAGCGTGTGTTTTGGTTGATTGAGTCAGAGACAAATGTGATGCGGTTTTGTGACGGTTTTGCCAGTCATAAAACTGAATAACAGAATTTACTAATTCATCCCTGAAAGACTCGGTCGTTAACAAGACCTACCTTTTTTAGCCTGGCTTTTAGCTGACTATTATTGTTACTTCAGCTTATTTATTTATTCATTTTAATCCTCTTAATCTGTTTTATTTCCCCATTTCAGTTCAGATTTATTGTTTTGGAATTTTATCCTCTGTTAATCAGTTTTCTTGTCATTATCCTACTTTAGCAGGTTTTATTATGCATTTGGTGTTTGGTGATCCCATTTCACCATATTATTGTTTGAAATTTATTTTATTTGTTTATTTATGCCCTATAGTAGTTTTTTAATCTTATTTCTTATCATGATTTTTTTGCCATTTTAGTCTTCACTCCTGTGCTCATTTTTAATTCAAGATAGCGTTTCCTTTGTCCTAATCCTTAATCCTAATTCTGTTTTCTGTTAGAATCTCCTCTTAATGTCTTTGTGTGTGTGTGTGAGTACTGTATGTGGATAGCTAGGGTGGGTAGGGTCTTGTATTTTTATTGTATTCAATCTTCTACTTTGTATTTTGTTATTTCCATGTTTTATTTCTTTATGAAAATAACTTTGTGCTATAAGATTTTGAATGAAAAGTGCTCTACAAAAACAGTTTTATTGATTGATAGATTGAACAATCAAGGATGGGTCAAGGTTCACCAGTTTGGGAACAACTGCGTGAGCAAATAGTCCGACAGTTTAAGAATAATGTTTCTCATCCTTCAATTGCAATGCATTTGGGGATTTCACCATCTACAGTCCAAAATATCATCAAAAGATTCATCCAGAGAAATCTCTCTACATAATCGGCAAGGCAGAAAACCAACATTGAATGCCTGTGACTTTCTTTCACTTAGCCTGCATTGCATTAAGAGTGTCAGTGGCCCAGCTCCAATGTGTCCTTGGGGAAGACATTTATCCCTAAGTTGTTCCCACTGCTGCATCAGTGTTGTGTAAATGGGCATGAAAGGGCGTGAATGTGTTAGTTGATACTGATGGACGACTGACGTAGAAACTCCAACCCTGAGTTAGTGAATGGGTGTAAATGGGTAGGTGTGACCTGCAGCGTAAAGCTTCTTTGAGTAGCCAAAAGACTAGAAAAGCGTTATATAAGCTCAAGTCCATTTACCAAGTCCATTAAAAACCAACTTCGTTCTGTAAAGTATATGACCACATGGGCTCAGGCACACATCAGAAACCATTGCCAGTTAACACAGTTCATTACATGTACATTTTTACATATTTATTGGTTATAATTTATTGCCTGAACCTTTGTCTTGAATTTGCATTTAAATGAGATCCTGATCTCAAAGGGACTTATGTGGTTAACTAAATGTTAAATAATTAAAAAAAAAAATCATTACATCTACAAGTGCAAATTAAAACTCGACCCTGCAAAGCAAAAGCCAGATATCAACAACACCCAGAGATGCCACAGTTTTTTCTTCTCTGAGATTGACTGGCACAAAGTGGAAAAGTGTACTGTGGAGTCCACATTTCTGTTATTGGAAAGCATGGACTTCATGTACAGAGAGGAAAAGGACCATCTAAGGTCAAAAGCCAGCATCTGTGATGGTATGGGGGTGTGTCAGTGTCCATGGCATAGGTAACTTGCACATCTGTGAAGGCACCATTAATGCTGATGGGGACATACAGGTTTTAGAGCAACATATTCTGCCATCCAAGTGAAGCCTCATTCAGGGACATCTCTGTTTATTTCAGCAAGACAATGTTCTGGCAAAATACCACAACTGAGACCCCAGACTGTGGAGTCATTGTCCCAGCTTCATTGGCATTGTGGTTTGGAGTCTCATTTCGCACTAATTCTGAACACATTATCTCTATAAACCATAGATAAAAAACTGCATCTCTGTGTGTGTGTCTTATATTCTTGTGGCCTTATGTCAGCTCATGAGCTCTTTCTCCTGTGTTTGTTTTTTTGTTGTGTTATACAGAGCTGTGGGGAAAACATGTCTGCTCATCAGCTACACAACCAACGCCTTTCCCGGAGAGTACATCCCCACTGTGTGAGTAAAACGCACAAACACAAACATATACACTCACGCTCAGTCCATGCAAATTGATGCCAGAAACATTGATTCAGGGAAGGGCTTGGCGATATGGACAAAAAAATCATACATCCCTATTTTTAAGCTGGATTGTGATATGTGACATATATCATGATATTTTTTCCAGAATAAAAATAATGATGCTAAAAGCAAGGATTGTTGCTTTGTCTGTGTGTTACCTTGGCCAGAGGGCTGCAAAGACTTGAAGTTTAGGACTCACCATTTTACAATTATCGTGTTGCGTGTGTAAAAGTTGGAAAGTGTTGGTCAGGCTCTGGTTGGTCAAACTATTTTGCCACCTGCTTTGGCATTCTCAGCAAAACCATCATTATGCCACTTATCTGAGATCTTAAAGAGATAAACAATTGTTTTCTCTACCAATCCAGCCTCGATATCAAGTAAAAATTGATATTTTTATTTGATATCTAGTTTGATATTTTTCAAAAACACTGTTTATCTCTCAGCTCTAATTCACGGGTAAGTAAAGAAGACATTTGTTGTCTTTCTGAGCCACTGTTGAAGACAGTTTTTTGGCCCCTCATCAAGCCCAACCCTCCTTGGCTTACTCCTGAAGCAATGACAAATAGATAGACACCATTATTTCTACTGTGCGTGCAGTAAGAAGGAAGAGAAGGGCACAGCTCGCTTGCCGCCAGTTAGCTTAGCTCAAACACTGGGGGTCAATGGGAAGTGTTAGCCTGCCTCTGCCTACAGTCATCAGATAAACTCTTGTGCTTTTTGTGACTTGTTTTTTATACTGCATTATGTTACGTTATTTTTGACTATCATCATATTATCTTCTTCTACTCATAAACAGAGGCTTTGTTTTGCTGACCTACTTCCATGAGGGTTTGACCTAGATATGTGACATTGGCAAACGAGTCGGGTCTTTTGAACAGCTCTTTAAAGGGAGCAATGAGAACCGATTCGGAGTTGTGAGTGAGCCATTCTTTTGTGAGCCATTAAGAATGGCTTGCTGAAGAGTTTATCTGATGCCTGTAGGCAGAGGCAGGCTAACACTACCCACTGACTCCCAGTTTTTGAGCTAAGCTAATTAGCGGTGGATGATCTCTGCCTGTCTCTCCCTTGTTACTGCACGCACAGTCAAAAGAATGGAGTCTATCTGCTTGTCATGGACTCGGGGGTGAGGCAAGACATGAAAACAAAGAAATGTTGGTGTATCCCTTTAAAATCTGATCAACCTTCTGAATCAAGTGGCCTCATCCTGCCTCATGGTTCAACTGATTTACTGATCGCCTGTGCCATCCGCAGATTCGACAACTACTCAGCTAACGTGATGGTGGACAGCAAGCCGGTCAACCTGGGCCTCTGGGATACAGCTGGGCAGGAGGACTACGACAGGCTCCGCCCCCTGTCCTACCCACAGACGGTATGCTATCAACCACAATTTTTGTCCGATAGTGTAATCCAGTTAAGCATGCAGCCAGACTGAGCTACATCTCTTTAGATTAAAATGTTAAATCTGAGAACAATCTGAGTTCAAAATTATTAACATTTCAGATACTCATTGTGGTTTTATTTTTTTGCATGATTTTAATTGGATCCACATATTTTGACTTTTTTTTTCCATCCATCATTCAACTATACCGCTTTTCCTTTTTGGGGTGTGAGGCCTTGGGCAAGGGGGGATACACCCTAAACCAGTCAATCGCATTGCCACACATAGAGAGACGGACGACCATTTATGCTCACACTCACACCTAAAGGCAATTTGGAGTCACTAGTTAACCTGAAGAGCATGTTTTTGGTCTGTGGGAGGAAGCCGGAGTGTCCAGAGAGATCCCACCTATGCCTGGGAAGATGGTGTCTTGTACTTAAATCATAGTTGTTGTAGTGATAATCTATGTATTTACTGATGAATCTTTCCATCAGCTACAAACTGCTTTTAATGCAAATCAGAAGACTAAACTTTATCCATCATCAAAACTGCTTATCCTTTTGGGGTCGTGGGGGGCTAGAGCCTATTCCAGGTGACATTTGACAAAAGTTACCAGTTACCAGCCAATCACAGGGCCACACACAGAGAGACAGACAACCATCCACACACTCACCCATACCTCAAGAACCTACTGGGAAAATATGGAAACTACACACAGAAAGGCCCTGACCAACCATCTTGCACGTGCGCCACATGCTGCACCGCTGTGTTGCCCAGCCTTTTTCCCCAATTGAATATATTTTTTGTCGATCTGAAGGCCACGTTGAGAGAGAAGGAGGACTGAATGTGGTCCTCAGGCCACCAGTTGCCCATTCCTTCCCTAGAAGAATCAATTAAAACAACAAAAGCTCTTTAAACGAGAGAGAGTTCATTTCATATTTAATCAAAATGATCCATAAAAGTTGCATTAAGAGTTCCCAAACTTTAAAATATAATTCAAAGAAATACATGAATAGCTTTTTTTAATAATATAAAGTTGAAAAGGACAGAATCAACATTTATGTCATTTGCTCTTCTTCCAGGATGTTTTCCTGATCTGTTTCTCTCTTGTGAGCCCAGCGTCCTACGAGAACGTCAGAGCCAAGGTGAGTAACCTGATCAGTTATTGAGGTATTGTAAAAGCTCTCTTAGAATATACCTTTGTGATCTTTAAAGTATCTTAAAACGGTAGAATATCATCACAGAACCAAAAGATTACATTTCCTGTTTTAGATCTGGCTTTGTGAGAGCATGAGTTGTTCCAAACAGCCATCATGTAAGATCATTAGAGGTTAAGTTAATGCAGGGACACTAATACTCTACTGGGCCCAAATGGAAATGTCGACATAAGTATATGGGACGGTCCATCTGGTGTGTCAGGTTAGGACAGAACAGCAGCTGAGTCTTTTTAAACATTATCTGAGGTGTTTTGGGAACACTACATGCCACATGCATGTGTGTTTGAATGGCACAAAAGACATTCAAGATAATGAACGTCCTTGGTGTCCATGCACATAAAAAATTCTGAAAACATTCAACAAACTGAACAAAACGTTAAAAATGATTGATGACTCACAGTAAGAATGAGAGCAGAAACGGTCTCCACTGATAAAGAGACAGTTCAGCAGAAGTCGTCCCAAAACACTTCGTCATCACTTCTTTAAAAAATGTGTTTCCTTCAGTTTTTTCCAAAATGTCTCCGCAAATGTTCTTTTTTCCTTTTGATCAGAAGTTAGAAGCTTTGAATTTGTAAAGCACATTTTTCCTCAACTATCCCTGCCTCTCTCAGTGGTTCCCTGAGGTTCGCCACCACTGCCCCTCCACCCCCATCATCCTGGTGGGCACCAAGCTCGATCTGAGAGACGAGAAGGACACCATTGAGAAGCTGAAGGAGAAGAAACTGGCACCCATCACCTACCCTCAGGGCCTGGCTCTGGCTAAGGAGATAGGTGAGAGAAAAACATTTACAGCCTCTTGTGTCAACGGGGGCTTAAAATCCAGCTCACTCAGTACGACATACAAAAGGGATGTAGCTTTTAAGAAGAAATACTGTCAGCTGAATATGGAAGCAAATATGGGCCATAATCCAAATTAAAATGGATTAACAGAAGTGCTTTGTCATTTTGGGATTAGAGCTACATTTTTGACTCTGATGAATAAAATTAATAAGAAATCATCCAAAATGCATTTTCCTTTTCTCCTTCAAGACAGCTCATTCTGTGACTTAATTACAAAGAAAAAGAAAAGGACATATAAGATTTAATATTCAAAAGATGCCCCAGCAAATAGTTACCAAAATATAATTTGAAATGTCAAATTTGAAAATTAAAATGCATTAACAGAAAGGCTTTTTCATTGTAAGGTTATGGCTGCATTATTTGACTCATATATTAAATTAATACTAAATCATTTCTTCTTCAGGTTACACATTTTATGACTCAACTAAAAAGAAAACAAAGAGCCTTTTTCGCTTTTACGTTCAAAGAGCAGAGACAAGAGGAGAGTGTGATGGTTGTGTTGGTATCACAGACTGTGGTCCATGTTTTCAGAAACATTCACCGCTGTGTCCATCTGCGCCACAGCTGCTGAGGGAGGCCTGAGCTGCCCTGAAACAGCAACAAAATCACCCGCAAACAGCAGGTTTCAACTCAAGTCCGTCTCCCACCACTTTAACAACAAAATCTGCTCACTTGGGTAAAGTCAGACAGATATTCACAGCTTTGGACTTTCCAGGGCAAGAATTCATCAATGAAACAATGTAGTCACAAACCCAACCGCTCTATTTAATCACTGTCATAAAAACTGTGAGCTAAGACCTCGTTTCTTCCAACAGAGCCATCCTCCTAATCAAAAAACTTCAACTGGTCTCAATACGCTTCTAGTCTTGGCTCGACGGCGTAGGGATCATCGGAAAATTACCAAAGCAATGAAATCCTGTGAAAGAAATTTAATAATGTCACCATGAAGAGATGCAACGTCTTCAAAAAACACAGTACACATAAACAACCTTATGCTTTTCATACTACATGTCATAGTATGAAAATTATGGATTAAAACATTTAAAAAAATTTTTTTTTATTGAACATAAAGCCAGTGCCATCAAATTTATGGGATCTACTGACAAATGATCATAAACTATGAATGCTGATACTCTCTACTTTATACTACAGCTCTTACTTTAGAGACTCATGTTTTAACTTAATTTATATGATTTTTTCTCTATTAAATGGTTTTCATTAATAGGTCATGACCACAATAACTGTAATAGCTGGACTGTTGTTAACAGTAGTGACACCAAACTAAACCTGATGATCAAACAGCTTCTCTAGTTTACACTACAGCTCTTACTTTAGAGAAATATATTTGAATTTTATTTATAGGATTTTTTTTAAGACGTTACAGCTCTTCATGGTGAAGTTATTAAATTTCTTTCACAGCATTTCATTGCTATGGTAATTTGCCGACGGTCCCTAAGCTGCCGAGGAAATCGAGGTTGTATGTATGTATTTCATATGTTTTTTGACTAGGAGGACGGCTCTGTTAGAGGAAACAAGGTTGTAGCTCAGTCTATAACACAGTGATTAAGCAGAGGGGTTGGGTTTGTGACTACGTTGTTTCATTGATGTTCTTGTGTTTCAGATACATGGGCCAGACGTGGCCATCGAACAGGCCGGGTGGATCTGGCACTGTGTAGTTCCTCGAGCATGAATCTGTGAATGTCTTTCTAACTTTACCCAAATCAGCAGGTGTTGTTGTTGACGTGGTGGGAGACAGACTTGGGGTGATTCTGTTGCCGTTTGAGGGCAGCTGCGGCCTCCCTCAGCAGCTGTGGCACAGATTTGGACACGGTGGTGAATGTTTCTGAAACATGGACCACAGTCTGTGGCACCAACACAACCATCACACTCTCCTCTTGTCTCTTCTGTAACGTATGTTGTGCAGCACAGTCAGAAGAGGAAGAACGGCCACTGACGTCTCTCTCCTGCGCTGCTTGAGTTATGAACACTTTTCGCGGGGCGGGCATGAAAACGAAAAAGCAATATCCTCTTTGTTTTCCTTTTATTTTATTTGTGTCATAAAATGTATAACCTATAGAAAAATGAAAACACAGTTTGGATGATTTACTATTAATTTAATATATAAGTCAAATAATGAACCTATGCCCTTGAAATGAAAAAGCCTTTCTGTTAATGCATTTTAATTTTCAAATCTGACATTTCAAATTGTATTTTGGTAACTGTTTGCTGGGGCATCTTTTAAAAATTAAATCTTAGACGTCCTTTTCTTTTTCTTTGTAATTAAGTCACAGAATGAGCCATCTTGAAGAAGGAAATAAATGCATTTTGGATGATTTATTATTCATTTTAATTATGAGTCAAATATGCTGCTTTATTCTGAAATGACAAAGCATTTCTGTTAATCCCTTTTAAATTGGATTATGGCCCATATTTGCTTCCATAGCTGAAGGGATGAAAGAGGGAAAAGAGAAATGCCATAATTAAATGAAAATGAGGAAAAAACACCATCTGTGAATTTGTTGGTTTATTTGGAAACCTTTGTAACAGAGTAACAACAAAGATGATATGAATGCATTTAACGTTTTAGCCCTAATTCCTCCCCTTACAGCACCGCAAAGTCTTAAATCTATGGTTTTTCAATTACTCTTTGGCGTATCCCCTCTTCAAGATTAATATTTTTTCTTCCCCTGCCCCCGTAAAGTCACTCAAAGGGAATAGTCAAGATTTACAAATACACTGAAGTATTTGAATCCTACTTTCCCACAAAGTATTGGTGTAAACATAGAAATCAAAAGTTTTTACTCGCCAATTTTGATACAGCAGACATGCTTTGTTTTGTTGACCTACTTACAAGCAGGTCCTCTGTGGTTTGCACATGCACCCTGCGGTTTAGTTTCATATGTATTTTTAACAAAATTTACATAAAGTGCTAATCTAAGTCTAAAGCTAGATAACATAAGATAAGATATCCTTTATTAGTCCCACAGGGGGAAACTAATTTAACGCGCTTTAACACAGCGCGTTAAAGAGTTTATCTGATGACTGTAGAAAGAGGCAGGCTAACACTTCCCATTGACTCCCAGTGTTTGAGTTAAGCTAATAAGCAGTGGGCAAATTCTGCCCGTCTCTTCCTTGTTACTGCACGCACAGTCAAAGAATGGTGTCTATCTGCTTGTCATGGACTTGGGAGTGAGACATGAAAAAAAAGTTGGCGTATCCCTTTAATGTGGACATAACCTACTTCTGTCTTTGTCTTTTGATCCAGATTCAGTGAAGTACCTGGAGTGCTCGGCTTTGACCCAGCGTGGTCTGAAGACTGTGTTTGATGAGGCCATCCGGGCCGTGCTCTGCCCCCAGCCAATCAAAAGCAAGAAGAAGACCTGCTCACTGCTGTAATCAGCAAGAATCATGTAAGTACTCGGGTTCAGGAAGAAGAGGCAGGAGCCAAAAAACGAGTGGAGCAAAGCAGGAGGTTGAGGAGAGTGTTCACAGAGAGGACAGTTTGGTGGGAATGAAGCTACAAACATTTTTTTTATTGTTTTGTTCAAACTTGTTCGTCAGAGAGAGGACAATGGATACTGAAGACCAGAACAGAATGTGATGTTTTCTACAAAGTATTATTAGAAGAGACGTTGACAGTGCTGGCCAAGTGTTGGAGATAATGACAAACTTGGTGGATTTTTTTTTTCGTCAGAGGAGCTGGTGATCAGGATAAATAGATTCTAAAGCCAAAGATGCACTCTAAAAACCACAGAGAATAAAACCTCTGAAGTGGTTTCACAAGTCTCATGTCTGAGATGTGATTTAAAGTATTTTTCTCAGCTCAAGTCGATTAATTCTGAGTCTTCAAGGCAGGTTTCTAATATGCTCAGAAATGCAGACACTCAGTGAAAGTAAGAATAAAAAAAAGTTTGTGAGCCAAAGACCAAAAACTCAAGTACAGGAGAGGATTAGGGCCACTGGAAAAACAACTTTCTAGAGTTTAAAAAATATATAGATCTGTGGGGAAAAAAGTATTCAGAGAATAGCTACAATAATGATTTATCTATTTTTGACTTCTGAAATAAAAAGTCAGCATTCAGCATTAAGATTTAAGTCAGAAATCTGAGGAAAAGGGTGAAACTTTGGAAACAAAAAGCAAGAAATGTGAGGATAAAGTTGGATTTTACAGAATAAAATCAGCATTCTGAGAGAAAAAAAGACAGAATTTTGCAATTTAAAGTCAGAATTAAAGAAGAAAGTGAGAATTCTTTGAATACAGATATAAAAAGTCTGATAAAAAAAAGGCAGAATTATAAGAATTATGAGAGTTTCCCAAGAAAAAAAGTCAAAACTCTTAAAAAAAAAAAAAAAAAAAAAAAGGCAGATTTCTTAAAAGACAATGTCAAATTTTGAGATCTAGGCAGAATTCTACAGAAAAAAGGCCAGAATTCTTGAAACAAATTTGGAATTTAAATTCAGAATTCTGAGATAAAAATCCCAAATCTGAAAAAATTTCATTCAGATTTCTAAGAGTAAGGTCTGAATCTAAAAAAGAAAATCAGAATTCTGAGACAGAAGTCAGTCTCTCTCGATTTTAGTCCGAATTCTGATTTTTTTTTTTTTTTTTTATCAGAACATTTTTCCAGACATTTTTGATGAGCATCACCTTAAATTAAAAAATCACAATGGACGTCATTTTTTTTTTTTTTTAATTTCTTTGTCCTAAAATGCTAAATTATGTCTGACATTTCCTCATGTGTGTTGGTGTCATTGTGGTGTAACAGCCTCATGCTTCTCTTTGTTTCAGATTCTGTCAGGACGTGTAAGAGAAAAGAGGTTCAGACTTCCAGCGCTGGGTTGAAAAAAGACATCAGTATGATATGTTTTTAAATGATATCCTCTCATGTCAAAAAGATTTCACCATCATCAGTTAACAACAGTAAAACTTCCTGTACAGCACACTCAATGACTGATTTTCGAAGTGGATTGTAGCTACTGCACCCTGAAGAGTTAAAGTTTTCAACACGAGGTTATCATATTGAATCTATAAATGTGGATGCAACAGACTGGAAAAGTGCACTTATTATAGATTAGTTTAAATGCACATTCAGGAGGGGCGTGCTTGTCTTATTTTGTGCACCAAAGAGTTTCGTACAGGCTAAAAAGACGATTAGAAAAGTCCACAGCCTTACAAACACTGTTTAAAGAGAGATTAGTGATGTTGAACAAATACAAAAATCTGAGGATCAGGAATGTGACTTTGTGAGGGCAAGGGGCTGATCACTGTGTTTTTAATTAAACTTGTTAACAAATGTTTTATGTATTCATTTAATATTAAAATTAAAGAGATTTGATTGAGAAAAATGTCTGCAGAGAAAGTGTTATTCTTCCAGACTAGCTGAATGGTGCAGTGTGATATGGAGGCACCACAGTACAATACCAGACAGGGGATGTACAAACCGTATTTCCAATGAAGTTGGGAAGCTGTGTAAATAAAAACAGAAAACAATGACTTGCAAATCCTTTCCCACTTTTATTCAATTGGATACACTACAAACATAAGGCATTTAATGTTCAAACAGATAAACTTCTTTTTTTTTCAAGTATTCACTCATTTTAAATTTGATGCCTGCAACATGTTCCAAAAAAGCTGGGACAGGTACATGTTAGCACTGTGTTACATCACCTTCCCTTTTAACAACACTCAATAAGAGTTTGAACTGAGGACACTAATTGTTGAAGCTTTGTTGGTGGAATTCTTTCCTATTATTGCTTTATGTTTAACTTCAGTTGCTCAAAAGTCTGGGGTCTCAGTTGTCATAATTTGTGCTTCAAAATGCACCACACATTTTCAATGAGAGAAAGCTCTGGACTGCAGCAGGTCAGTCTAGTACCTTCACTCTTTTACTATGATGGCCACGCTGTTGTAACAGAATGTGTCTTTGCATTTTCTTACTGAAATAAGCAGGGACCTCCCTGAATAAGATCCTGCTTGGATGGCAGCATTTCAAATCAAATCAAATTTTATTTATAAAGCACTTTTCATACATTAAAAATGCAGCACAAAGTGTTAAATGTTAAAGGTGTTACATGTTAAAAACAGTCTCCATCCCCTCATCCCCCCGTTCTGACTCCACCCCAGCACATACACACATATACACACAAATGCACACAGATAACATGATCTTAAAACAACATAGGCTAAGAATCATAAAACTAAATAAATAAGTAAAGTTAAATAAAATACTAATAAATGGCTAAAATATCATAAAAAGTAATAGCATAAAAATAAGTAAAAAGAGGGCTAAGATATATAAATACATAAAATAAAATAAAAATATAGATAAAAATACGACATTAGTTAAAAGCCAAATTAAATAGGTGGGTCTTGAGCCTACTTTTAAAAATATTAACATTTCTCTGCGGCCCTCAGGTCCTCTGGCAGGCTGTTCCACAGCAGGGGGCCTTAGTGCTGGAAAAATGCCTCACTGTAAGTCCGTGGTCTAGCTTTGGGAATCATTAAGAGGCCAGTGCCAGAGGATGTCAGGGTCCGCGAGGGTTCATATGGCAAAAGCAATTCTGAAAGATAAGAAGCTCCAAGACCCCTAAGACATTTAAAGACCCCCAAGACATTTGTTGCTTCAAAACCTGTATGCATCTTTCAGTATTAATGGTGCCTTCACAGATGTGCAAGTTCCCCGTGCCATGGGCACTAACACACACCCATACCATCACAGATGCTGGCTTTTGACCTTTGCTCTGATAACAGTCTGGATGGTCCTTTACCTCTTTAGCCTGGAGGACACCACGTCCATGATTTCCAAAAAAAAAAGTGAAGTGTGGACTCACACCACAGCAGACTTTTCCACTTTGCCTCAGTCCATCTCAGATGAGCTCGGGCCCAGAGAAGCTGGTGGCGTTTCTGAGTCCATGTGGTAATATCCTTTACAGAATTACAACAGGTGTTTTTGCAGTGCTGCCTGAGAGGTCAAAGGTCATAGGCATTCAAAGTTTATTTTGCCACTTATGTGCAGAGATTTCTCTGTATCCTCTAAATCTTCTAATAATATTACAGACAGAAGGCGGACTGAAATCCCTAAATTCCTGGTGGTCCTTCCTGTGAAAACCTCTGCTCCACTCTCAAAAAAATCCTTTATGATTACAAAAGATCTATGAACTGGTCAGCAGAGGGCGCCATACACTCTGAATACACATGATAGGATCATATAAAACCAGGAAACCAGGCACTGAGGAAAATGAACTTGACAAGAATGTCACACAAAATAATTTCCTCAGTGATTAAGGATGTGTTCCAGCTGAGTTCGGTCACGTGTATACCTACCTTTACCTTTGAGACACCCAAAAATTCAATATACACTGCAAGACTTCTACTACCAAAACAGGTTCTCTCATACTAGTGTAATAAAAATGTTTATATATGTTTTTACGCGCTTATTGTTATAATAACCCCTGGTTTTTCAGTGTCTAAAAACATAAACTATGCAGTGTTTTGCAAACATTAGGTACAAAATGGAATAATTGGGATGAGGTTATCAAAGACTTGACTAGGTCAATGATTGATAACGACATTTATTTTGATCCATTTTTTTTTTTGTTGAGCAAGTTTTCTCAAAAAACTCACACTTAAACCCTTGGTGTACAAAAACACTTCCTCTCATAAAAGTGTAATTCAGAATTTAAATATGAATATATATATATATAGTTTTTTTACTTTCAGTTAGTTTCTAATCCAAGTTTCAAGTAATTAACATTTAAACTGACTGAGATATTGAGACTCAAAAAATAAAACAAGCAGAGTGTATCGATTTGGCTCCCAATGTGCCTCAAGGGTTAAAATGGCCACTCACTAATTCAGACTGAGGAAGAGCAGTACAGCTGGAAACCTCACTGTTTGTTTAATAAATTTCTGAAGGGAGCTCCTTTTGGTGTGCGGATTGTATTGTACTTTTTCATAGGCACACATATTGGCTATATATATATATGTATATTTAATGATGGCTGTAATATTGGCAAATGCATAGGCTAGATTTTTAGTTTAAAGTTTGTTTCTCTACATTGCTGTATAGTATTTGGGATTTCGTTTATTCTGTGAAAACAGTAAATAGCGAAAGGTGTTTAAAACTTGGTCGAGCTTCACCTTTAACTGCCATCGTTGCCTGTAAGACAGCGTTGAGGGCACAAGGCGCCGCGCATCCTCCTGGGGTGGATGACATTGCGGAAGGGCTATTCCTGTATCCTGACCCCTCCTCCTTCACAACAACACACCGGGGAGTGAGGCAGGAGCTCCGGCATCAACAAGCAGGGAGTCAACAGGCGGATCACAAGTCATCCGAGGTCAGCGGGGATCCAGCGCGGAGATGGCCCAGGCCAACATCTCGGTGACGGAGAGCCAGTTCAGGTGTCCCATCTGCCTGGACATCCTGAAGGACCCGGTGTCCACCCCCTGCGGACACACCTACTGCATGTCCTGCATTAACAACTACTGGGACCAGGCCGAACCGGCCCAGTTCAGCTGCCCCCAGTGCCGGGAGACCTTCAGCCCTCGGCCCGTGCTGCGGAGGAACACGGTGCTCTCTGAGGTCGTCGACAAACTCAAGCTGAGCGAGATGGTCGCGGCGCCGGAGCTCTACCTGGGGGGAGTCGGCGAGGTGCCCTGCGACTTCTGCCCCGCGGAGAGTAAGCTACGGGCGGTCAAGTCGTGCCTGGTGTGCCTGGCGAGTTTCTGCGAGCTCCACGTCCTTCCGCACCGGGAGGTCGGCACTCTGCGGCGGCACAAGATGGTGGCCGCGGTGGAGTGTCTGGCGGAGCGGCTGTGCGCCCAGCACCGGCTGGGTCTGGAGCCCGCGGGCGGAGGCTCCGAGGCCGAGGTGGAGTGGAGCGGGGACTGTCTGCTGTGCGAGGCGGACCAGGAGGAGGTGCACAGCGTGGACGCCCAGAGAGCCAGGAGACAGGTACAGAAACACGCTTTGGATGTCAAAACAGAGCAGCATCAGGGATTGTATCACTTTGAAAAGGTCTTTGCAACTCCAATGTCATGTTAGAGGAGAAAAGATCCAAAAGAGGGCTCAAAAGGCTTAGTGTCATTATAATATCAGTATTGGGAGTTATTTGCTTTGTTTATCTATGTACTCAAACATTTTTGCCAATGTTTACAGTCCATGTGTTGGTCGTGCAGACATAAAAATCCCATATGTTGACTATAATATTGGCAGAATGTTCAAATGTACCATAAATAGGGATGTACAGTATTATCAGAGTAATATTAGGAATGGCAGATCGCTGCCTGAAAAATGAGGACGACAGTATTGACAGGTATGAAAAGGGTTTTTTTTAATGACTTTATTTATTGTTGTTTTTCAAGTTTACAAAACATATTGACTGAATAAAGGTCATGGCATATATATTTCCCACCACACTCCCCACCTCACACCCTTCAGGAGGCAAACAACAGGGAACACATCCAAAACTGCAGCAAACCACAGTCCATCAAAATAAATAGATACACACAATCTCAAGTAAATCAGATATTTGGTTGAAAAACAAAGATTAAGTAGTCAAACAAAAAGAATAGAGAAAATATATCCATATATATACACATGCACACCTACATACATATATATATACACATATACTGGATGTATATATACACATACATACACTCATATGAACAATACAAGTATAAAAAAAAGGTAGTAATAAAGTAATAAAAATAAGCTGATGCTCAGATTGTAAGGTATGAAAAGTTTTGACGATGTTTACAGACAATGTTTTGGCCACACATATTGGCAATATATATTTTATGTTGGCTGTAATAATGGCAAAATGCACAAATGTATGCACATGGTTTACCTCATCACCAGACATATCCCATATTTGGCAGAATGCACAAATGAACCGAACTGAATCACTTCATCATCACTAAATGTCCACTTTATAAGTCATAGTGTTATTTACTTAAGAAGAAAATGTTGTTTTTCGTGGTGCACATCTGATTCTGACACAAATAGACTGTCACCATTAGAGGAGCAGGCCAGTTTTAGTCAAGTGAGGTCTTTGTGTTATTTACAAATAATATCAGTATCAATATTGTTATTAGGGGCAATAGGTTTGAGCATATAGGATATCGATAATAATCCAATATTGTACATCCCTATTAAGAACCTCAGTGCTGATCCACCTTTCACCTAGAATCATTAGCAGACATAGATCTGAGTATAAAGTAGGGGTGTCCTGATACAACTTTTTCACCTCCGATATGATACCGATATTGCGGCCTTGAGTGTTGGCCGATACCGATATCGATCCAATACGATATCAGCAGGAATCATACATACTTTTATTACTTATTTTGTTGTATGGACTGTAAGAAAAGGCTTGATCAAGTGACATTACTCAAACAGAGAACAGTAGTCAGCAATAGTAGGTATGAGAAAAACTGACCCATTTGTCATTAACCAATGGGTTAAATACATTTTAAACTTAAACATAAGAATATACTACAATTAAATAAAATAAATTAAAAATAAATTAAAAGACCCTGAAAAGTAACCTCAATAAATCCAATAAAAACAAAAACATATATTTTTAATTTGCAAAATAACCACTGTATTTAACTTACACATAAGCGTATTCTACAACTGAATTAAACAGATAAAAAATAAATTAGAATGGACTGCTTGTATCAGAGAGCTTATATCGGAGATTTTAGATGCAGGCCGATATTATCCGATATTTGTTTTTTTGCTGATATTGGACCGATATCTGATATCAATATTGGATCAGGACACCCCTAGTGTAAAGTTGTGGAGTTTAATTGATTTATGTTGATGAATCTGCATAATACTGACGGGACTGATTGATTTTTTAAATGTTTTTTTTAGATCTGTAAGTGGTCTGCATAACAAACAACCTAGATAAACAAAGAGTAGGAGGCTGATTAAATATGGGGCCATGTTGAAAACATATCTACATTTTTGTCCAGTAAATATGTAAGCTTCAGGTTAAAGCTAAACTCTCCAGGTGGTGATATTTATTTTCTTCCATTTTTCCTAAATTTGACTGACAAATTCTAAGTGCAAAAAGTTAGAAAAATGGAATAAAAGCATAGTATGTTTTTGCCTTATTATTGTCTGTTTGTTCTTCAGCTTCAGCTCCAAGAAACGCAGAGGATAATTCAGGGGAGGATGAGGAGCGGAGAGAGAGAGCTGGAGGAATTTCAGCAAAGTCTGGAGTCACTCAAGGTGAGACGTACCTTACATAACAAAACATAACAAAATGTAACGTAACATAACGAAATGTAAAACAATGTTCATCTTGGCTAATTCGGATTTCGATTGGCAGCATATCTAGTGGCATGCAAAATGAGTTCTATGTGTGAAAACAGCTTGATCACACTGGCAGAACTTGTCAATGGGAAGTGTTAGCCTGCCTCTACCAAATTCTTAAATTTGCAGGCAATTTGCATTTAAGAATGGCTTGCAAACAAACGGCTCACTCAAAACTGTGAATTGGTTCTCATCGTTCACCTAAAAGAGCTGTTCAAAAGACTCGACATCATATGAACATCATATCTCTCGCGCAAAACACCCAAAGTAGGTCTGTTTAGGAGTAGAGGAAGATAATACAATGATAGTAGAAGATAACCTAATATAACACGGCAAAAAAACGAGTTACAAGAAGCACACAAGACTGTTAAGAGTTGCGGAAGAGTTTATCTTCAGCAACTCTAAACAGGCTAACGCTTCCCCTTGACTCCCAGTGTTTGAGCTAAACTAATTAGCGGTGGGTGATTTTGCCCGTCTCTTCCTTTTTACTGCACACACAGTCAAAAGAATGGTGTCTATCTGCTTGTCATGGATAGGGGGCTGTGGCAAGACATGAAAACAATAATGTCGGCGTATCCCTTTAAGAAGCAATTAAAGTTTTCTTACTGACCTCAGTACAACTGATTTTTTCTTACAGGGTTGAATTTTAAAATTGTGATGAAATACTAAAAAAATACTCTAACATGATCAGGGATGGGAATCAAATTCATCATGAATTCCTGCTGATTTTCTGTGAGGGCAAAAGTTGATCTTCATGGGTTTTCAGTGGCAAAACTATCAAACACAAGGCACTCCTGATATTCAATTCTGTGCTGCACTGATAAATAAGTTTGTCCACTTAATGAAAGTTTTGCAATAAGCATCTTTTTGCTGAAAATCAAACCACAATTTCGACCACCTCTGCCCCCGTTTGCCATAATTGTTGATTTGCAAAGGAATTTGGAATTTGATAAGAAAAAACACAAATGATATTGATTCCTTGAGGGAGTTATCAGTTCTTAAATGGAATTAGGTATCGATTCCTATCCGTGAACGTAATACCGTTTACAGTATACTGCCGTGTAATGTGGTATGTGTTATGTAAAGCCCATGAGATAAAGTCGAACATAAATAGACTGGACTTGACATTTACACAACTGTCCAAGCAGCACACACACACACATCCTCTCCTTTAACATCAAGCTGACACGCCCGCCTCTCCCTCTCTCTCACACTCACAGAGGAGCTATTATATCAGTTTCCATTGCGAGGCTAAATTAAGTTTCAGTTTCTCCTCTCCTTCTTTCGTTCTTCCTGGAAAAGCTTTTTCCTCTCTCTCGTCTCTCTCCCCTGAGCATCATCTCCATCCATCCAGCCCGAGTGGAGCTTCCGGGAAAAACTATTAACTCAATAAAACAATGAACTGAAAATGCGCTTGACATCGAACATAATCTCCCTCTCTGCTCTGATCATCAAGGATAATGACTGCTAGCCACAAGTACATTAAAATGGCCGACCATCATTGAGGGTTTTATGGCTCATGTTTGTTTGATTTGTTCAGTTCTTTCCTTCAAAAAGTTCCCTCACTAAGTTATTTGATTGTTTTCATGGCTGGTAAAATGAAACCAGGACCTCATCTCATATGGACTTGCAGTAGATTAAGAGCATTAGCTTCCAAATCAGTTGAAAATATGGTTTGCTTTTATAACCAGAAAACCCCAGTTAGTGTTTTAGTTTTTAAGTTTTACAGGGTTTCAGGAATTCTGCTTTAATAAAACAATGTTATTGACAAAGATTTAAAACATGGATTTAACTGACATACACAAAGAAATACAGGCAACTATTATTATGATTATTCCACATAATTAAAACAGTGTGTAGATCACTTTTGTGATTTAAATCTAATTTTTTGTAGTGAAAAGAGTTTATAAGAGACATCGGGGAAAGCATAAAACATAAATAAGTGAATAGCTGGATAGCTGGAAACTAGGGGTGTCAAAAATAATCTTAAAATCAATTCAGAGACAGTCAATAATCATTTAATCTTGCAGAGGCTCCTGCTTAACTGCATTATCAGTTTTGTTTCTGAGGAAGAAAAAAACAAGTACAGAAAGATGAGACCTATGAAACATATTTATTTCAGTTTACAGCGAAAAAAACAGTTGATCTCGATAGTCATTTATCATTAATAAAGGACTCGAAGGTCTCTCGAACCACGCTTACATCTCTTACGTCATCCACCCTTCATCAAATATCAGCTTTTATTCAGCGCTCAGTCTCAAATCTGAGGAGCAGACGAGTAACAAGAGGAGGAAGGGAGGAGGGAGCGATTCACCTACACGCCAGAGCAAGTACGGCATGCAGCGCTGTGATCGTCGAATAACAGTTACTCTATTTTTGTGATCATGTGCCCCCATAATCCTGGTGGAAAGTCAATAAATCACCCAACTAACCATGCACTGCAAAAACTCAGATCTAGGTGAGAGTATTTGTCCAATTTCAAGTCAAAAATACCTGACTAGACTTTTTCTAAGGCACAATTTTCTAATATGTCTGAATTAAGATCTTTTTAAAAGATGTAAAAACTAAAAATAAAGCCTTAGTTGCTTGTAATAAGTAAAATAATCTGCCAATGAGACAAGACAAGTTTAACTTGAAGGTTGTCTTAAAATGATTTTTTTTTATCCAGAGCAGATTTTCAACCTGAATTTTAGACCCTCACTGAGTCAAAATATCCTCGTTTCATTGGCAGATATTTTCTTATCATTACAAGTGCCTATATTTTTTTACCTTTTATTTCAAGTAGTACGATATTTATCTGGACTTGCTAAGTGAATGTGGATTAGAATAAGTGTTTTAGATATTTCTGACTTGAAAATAAACAAGCACCCTTGATGAGTTCTAAGTTTTTGCAGTGTGGCTGATATATTTGATGAAGAAATGATCCACATAAAACCCTCCTTCAAAAAAAACGGACTTGAGCTATCTCAGCAAGACAGCATGTCGCAAGATTTAAAATCAGCGGGGTTTTTTTAACCGGTGACCTTATCCACAAGAGAGGAATTTTACTAAAAATACTGAACTATCCGAAACTATTTACTGTTTTCCTCTGTCATAGTCAAAGCTGCTTATAAGAGGGGATAAAGGGGAATATATTCTGGGGCCCGGGGTCGTGTAGGGGCCCATGAACCCTGGTAAAGACATAGTCATTCCTAAATTTAGACAATAGTTACCGCTGTCAAGGAGGTTATATTTTTGCCGGCATATGTTTTTTTGTTTGTTCGCAAGATTACGCAAAAACTACTGGGCGGATTTTGCTGAAATTTTCAGGAGTTGTTGGTAATGGCCCAACTTAAAGATGATTAGGTTTTGGTGGTGATCCAGGTAACCACCATTAGCGAGCGATCTTTTTGCTTTGTAACTGTCTAACTAATAATGATATCAACATGATTCTGAGTGATAGGTGTGGGTTTTCAGGGTCAAGGAATCATATTATTGTTTATAGATGTAACAGAAATACGTGACCTACCTTGGCGGAGGTTTGCGCTCTCTGAGTGCTTTCTATTTTTCTTTTATTTTCAAACTAAATACTCAACTATTAAAGCATGAAAATTATTTTGATTTTGACTGTTTCAAAGTGTAAAATCAAGAATGGTTCAACTTCATTTTTGAGACATTGACTTCATGGATAGGGCCATTGAATTCAACAGTTAGGACAGCAATGTTTGTCGTGTTTGGCCACTCTGAACCGTCAACAATGTTTTTGGGGACTCCAAAGCTGCCCACAGGGTTACATGCACATATATTATGATTGTCTTTTTTTGCATATATTTTGACTGTTTGTGCTTGTATTTGAATGACAGGATAGCACATAGAGCTAAAAGTTGGGGACAGAGAATGTAGACAGACATGAGGTAAAGGAGCCACAGGCCAGCCTATAAACTGGGTGTAAAAACCATGAGGCCTCCAGCTTTTCATACACGTTGATATTTTTCAATGACGGTTGTTTCTTTGGTCTTCTGATCATATGTTTGTATGTTTTTGTGTATTCCAGGTGTCAGCATCAGCCGTGTTGGAGGACAGTGAAGCTCTGTTTGCAGACATGGCTCTGCGTCTGGAGAAAACCAAAGCAGAGGTGAGCAGCAGTGGTTCTTTAATGGTATGGTGGGCTCACTGGTGTACCTGTAGACAAATCCAGATGTGCTTAGAAATTTGCACAACCACTTGTAATTACTTAGAGGTGATTAAAATAAGATAATTTAACATAAATTCATACTTTTAGACCAGTTAAACCTAATTTAATGGCAGTTCAGCTATATGCTGCTACATTAATCGACATCATTCCTCTCCAGATTATATTCATTATAGATATTGATTTTAATATCCAAATCTCAAAGGGCTTACCTTTGATAAATTTATATTCAATTAATATGGTGCTATGCAAATAAATATTGATTCATGGTCTATATTCAGCATCATCTCTGGATGTATGTATGTGTATATACAATTACATTTATTATATGTATTTGTATATATGTGTATCCATAAAATGAAGAGTATGGCTTCAGCCTGCTCTATTGTAAACTGCCTTGAGATAACACTAAATCTCAACAGCAGCATGTGATTTAGCTTTTAATTTATCAGTACATCATAAACGTTCACATCTGTACAAATCCTGAAGACCTTTGCAGTTAACAGAAGGAGCAGGTCAGAAGAGAGATTGAAGCAGACCTTGTTCAGTATTTTCAAAAAATATAATTAATAATGATTTAGGTTTAATTATGCTAGTAAAATGTTCATATAGTTTCATAAACATGTATGGAGCACAGTGTCTAAGTAACATCTGTGTATGTGTTGTAGGTTCGAGCGAGGCTGGAGGCAAAGGAGAGAGCAGTAGTTGGCAGAGCAGAGCGGGACATAGAGATGTTAGAGAAAGACCTGGAGGAGCTGAGGAAGAGAGACGAGGAGATCACTCAGCTCCTGCAGACGGAGGACAACGCCCATTTCTTACAGGTGAGGTCGAAGAGAGAAGACTAATGAGGGTTTTTCATGTGTTCTTCAGTAGGAAATACAGTTGCTGGACAAAGAAAGTACAGTGGTGGGTCAAAAAGAAGTGCCAGGGTTGTTCTTGTAGTAATGTGTGGTTGCAGTGACCTTTAACCCCCAGAAGCAGATCAGTTTATCCTTCAAATTAAGTAAAAAATGAGAATGCTTTCCATTTTTTTAAAATCAGGACACAGACATTCAGGCAGCCTTCGAGTTGTTGAAATAGTTTGAAATCGTGATAATTAATTGAAAAAATATACAGTATTTTTTCAGGCTTTTCTGTAACGACTAGCTAAGAAATAAAAGTATATTAGATCTGGCATTGTGCAAACTTTAAGAACATTTACCCAAGTGTTCATGAATTACTATACTTACAATAATGGCCTGGACAGACAGACAAAATGTGGACATCCTAAAAGTATATTAGTCCAGACCATTGCTGAAGCAGAAGCAGAAAAGAAATCAACACCAGTTGGAAACCATACGTATTTTTTTTTTTATCTTTTTCTCTGTCAAGACCCCACAGATGCACCTTGAGAAGACTTTAAGGGAACTATTTGACTTTGATATCCACTTTATTACTTACACCATGTCAGTACCAGGTCAGACCCCCTTTTGCTTTCAGAGCTGCCTTAACCCCTTAAAGCCTGTTGTATCATATTTGATACAAACTTTTATGATACCTCTATCTAATTAATATGATCAACAAACTACTAAAAAACATCTGAATACAGTCAGGTAAATGATAAAAATGTCCTCAAGTGGGTTATCAGTTGCCAAAAACACCTAATGTATCAAATGAGATACAAAAAACTATATGTTGAATTTTATGGAAATTTTGATTTATTTTTTTGGATTTCAGTAGAAAGTGAAATAAACATTTCAGCTCCAAAAAATTAGAATTTTCTGGCTATAATTTGTGTTTTCAGGCTTTAAAGGGTTAATTCTTCATGGCATTGATTCTACAACATGCAGGAAACATTCCTCTGAGATTTTGGTCATATTGACTTGATAGCTTCAAACAGTTGCTGCAGATTCATCACCTGCACTTTCATGATGCAAATCCTTTTGCTTCACAACATCCCAAAGGTGCTCTATTGGACTGAGGTCTGGTTACTGTGGAGGCCACTGGAGTACAGTGAACTCACTGTCAAGTTTGAGAAACTATTTTGCGATGATTTGAGCTTTGAGACATGGTGCATTATCCTCCTGCAAGAAGCCATTAGAAGATAGGTTCATTTAGAGATGGACATTGCCTGCAACAGTACTCAGTAGGCGGTGGCATTTAAACTATGCCCAGCTGGTACTAAAAGGCTCAGGGTGTGCCAAGAACACATCCCTCACATCATCACACCACCAACAGCCTGAACCTTTGATTACAAGGCAGGATTGATCCATGCTTTCATGTCATTTATGCCAAACTCTGACCTTACCATGTGAATGTCACAGCAGAAATCCAGACTCATCAGACCAGGCAACACATTTCCAAAACTTCTATTAACCAATATGGTGCGCCTGTGTGAACTGTTGCCTCAGTTTCTCGTTCTTAGCTGACAGGAGTAGCACTCAGTGATCATCTGCTGCTGTAGCCCATCTGCTTTTAGATTTACAAGTGTTTATTCGATCATCTCGAACCACTATGGCTATTTCTCTCTGATCTCTGGCATCAACGAGGCATTTTCACCCAGAGATCTGCCGCTTACTGGATATTTTCTCTTTTTCAGACCATTATCTGTAAACAGTAGTGATGGTTGTTCATGAAAATCCCAGTAGATCAGCAGTTTCTGAAATACTCTGACCAGCCTCTCTGGCACCAACAATGATTCTTCATTCAAACCACTTAAATCACCTTTCTTCTCCATTCTGATGCTCAGGTCTTCTTTACCATGTCTACATGCCTTAATGCACTGACTTGCTGCCGTGTGATTGGCTGCTTAGCCATTTACAGTTTGTTAGGTGTACGTGAATGTATACAAAGGGATCGGAGCAAATTTGATTAAATATGTTGATGATGCAGAAATAAGGAGCTTAAATCCAAGATTTCCTCTTGTTTCGACGATCCCATCATTAAAATTTACGTTTATTTGTGAGCAGTTGTGAGTAATTTTCCCACCACTGCACATTAGCAGTTACTGACCCATTATATCTAATGCATCCTGGAGGCTATTAGAAATCACCAGAGTGCATACGAGGAAACGCCTTGAGAAATTAGCGAAGGGTGAGCTGGAGCAGGAAGAGAAGACGAGGGGAGAGAATGAGTCAGCAGTAACCAGCGTCTAAGTGCTATTCTCAGATATAATCGTACGAGGAAATAACGAAGTGTAGGATGCTGGGACTTATTTTCCACTCTCTCTCTTTCTATTTATCGACCAAGGCGGCTCCACTGCGCTGCGTCGCTCTTTCCACGGGTCGACACTCCCGAGGTCTCAGTCTGCCCACCGAGGCCTTCAGCGGCGCCAGGAGGGCGCTGTGTCACCTCCGCAGCCGGATGGAGGAGGTCTGCAGAGAGGAGGTGGACAAGATCAGCCGCGCAGGTACCAGAGACGACCCACACTGAGGACGACTGTCTCTAAACGTGACGTGATAATATAAAATACGTGTAGCTGGGGCTGTCACAGTATTGGATTTTCACCTCACGATTGTCATGGTCACAAAATATCACAATAACAGTTATCGTGGTATTTATAGGAAACTAGAAAAAAAAGATCAATTAATTATATACATTTAATTAATCTGCTGCCTCATTTTTTGTCTCTGATTTGGCTTAAAAATGCATGCTGAAGTTGAGGGCAGTCTGCAACCATTGTTGGATGAAATAATCTGCAAAATATATATATATTGGGGTGTTGGTTTGGCGGAGTGTTAAAGCAACAAAGCACGACCCATGTATATGCTTTATACATGCCAACCCGGGTTCGAATCCAGCCTGTGGCCAGTTTGCAGAGTTTCTTCCCCCGTACTCTCTCGCCCCCTTTCACAAGCCTATCCACTGTCTCTGCCTTCTATCAATAAAGGCAAAAAAATGCCCCTAAAAAAATAATCTTAAAAATAAATAAATATATATGTATATAAAATGATGATAATAAAAATAATAACTAAATTTCATTAAGAAAACTACAACAAAATCCATTGTAAGGGCTAATATTACTTAAAAATCATGTCACAGGGTTTGCTTTTTCCTAGAGCTTGGCGATATGGAATAAAAATAAAACCCCTTATTTTTTTCCACAACACTCGATTTACAATTTTTATTGATTTTTTCCCTCTTAAAAAAAAAAATACAAGTAAAACAAAAATGACATGAGTTAAGTTTTGCCTTTATGTTATCAAAATATATTCTAAAACTAAACAGAATTATCGTCATGTAGTTAAAGTGCATGTCATAAAATGTTGATCATGTAGTCTGGATGCCTGTCTACATAAACACTGAAAGCTGAGTTATTTCACATTAAATTAACATGGAACTCTCTAAACAGTATTTAATCTCATTTAAAAGACAAATACAAGCCTAAACATGTGCTTGTGCGGATCCTGACAAGACCTATCATCATGAAAACTAAATTTTCAGTATTTATATTTTCAAACATTGCAACAACTTACAATCAGAGAAAGTCAAGAAAAAAAATCATATATTAGATATATAGGTATATAGACATGTTGTCCTTGCCCTTCTTTTTCCTAATTTATGCAGTTATCAGCTTATTCTTGTTTTGCTATCTGCAGTAATTATATCACTGTGTTACAAAATTATGAGAGACTGTGTTTTTAAAAATGAGTTTTAAAGAGTTTCAGTCCATGAAAACAAGACTTTAATTTTATATGCATGTTGGTGATATGCTGATTTCAGTGAAAAGCCTGTTGTTTCTGTAGCTAAATTCACAGTGCCTTTACACTAAAGTGTCGCAGTGAGGTATATTTGCACCTCGAGACATTCACGAGACATTAATTCAATGAGGCATTTGTGCTTATTAACACAACAACACAGCGACACAATGCATACACATGAACACAGATGCACACAAAGTTTCTAATAAAACCAAACTTTGAAAAGGATAGACATCCAGTAGAGTGCAAGTAAGAATTCTCACCCAGTCCCCTCTATTCTCTGATTTCTTTTCCCAGTTAATGAGAACTATGTCTCTGGAGGCGCAGAATGTATCAAAGGTAAGCAAAAGAGACAAACATGTACAAACACTCAAACACACCTCTGTGACAGTGTCTGGTCTCAAAGGTGACCCATTTTTTGTCAGGCTGCAGGTTTTGACATGACATTTAAGACCGTTAAAGGACAGTGGAAGTGTTAATTATTGATGCTGTGGGGACAGAGGGATGTCTGTTACAACACGCTCTAGATCAAATCCAGCTGCGCTCTGTTTAATCCACTTTAGTTTGATTGGAAACAATCAAATTAAGTCCAGTTGTTAAGGCGTTATACAGTGAGGAAAGCCAGTGTCGGTGGTTTTATAATTCAGCTTGAAATGAAATCCTTCTTGGTCACATTCTAGTGATGAGGTGTGAAGCTAACATACCTAATCAATGTCATCGAGCTTCATTGATAAGTAAAATTGATTATCCTCTGCCCGTTAAGGAAAATGTTATCTCAGAACTCTGGGAAAGCATATATAAGGTGAAAAGAGGTGATTTAAAGGCATAGTTCGTGGTTTTTAAAGTTGGTTGTGTGAGGTACAAAGCACTACCTCGAATATTCGCAACAACAGTAAAGCTCTGTTCTGCATCTGCACAGAAATCAGCATGCAAGCCAAAGCTAGACATTAGGCCACCTCCTCTGTGTAATTTAAAGAGTTTTTGGGGAAAACAAGCTACAAAAACAGTCAGGTGATTACCTGCCAAGACTGGGTGATATGGCCTAAAAACAAAGTCACTGATTTTTTTTCACGAAACTCAATTTACGATTTTAATTATTTTTTTTCCCTCTCAAAGAAAAAACCTCCAAGTGACACAAAGTTTTGTCTTTATGTTATAAAAGTATGTTGTGAAACTAAACAGAATTTCACTGTAATGGTTAAGTTGCATGCTGTTTTTTTAAATAAAATGTTGATGATGTAGTTTGAGCATAGGCTGGTTTGTCGACATCAACACTGAAAGCTGAGCTATTTTAACAGTATATAATGTGGAACTACCTGATTAGTATTTAATCTAATTTAAAAAAAACAAAACAAGCCTAAACATGTGCTTGTGCAAAACATGACAAGAGGAGGAAAACTGTAAAAATTCATTATTTGTATTTTCAAACATTGCAACAACCTACAATTGGAGGAAGTGTAAGTCAAGGAGTAAATCTCAATTTTTAATTTTTAAATCTTCTGCAAAAAATGTGCTGAAATGCTCCTGGGTCATTTGTTCAGTTAGGAAGGTTCCTAACCAAAAAGGGCTTTTCGAAAGCACCCATAGACTTGAGTAAGAATAATAATAATACATTTTATTTAAAAGCGTCTTTCTGAACACTCAAAGACACTTTACAAAGCAATTAAATAACAGAGAGAAGTGACACAAAGTTAAAATAGAACACAGAAGTTATGGAGAATATGCAATTATGAACAGATGGGTTTTGAGTTGAGATTTTAAGTGAGGTAAAGATCCACATAAATCCTGGACTGTCCCTTTAAAATGTCTGTTAAAGTGTCAGCAGCCTGAATTATAGTCAGAAATCAAACCAAATGTTCTGTTGCACCAACAATATTCAACAAAGGACCACTTATTAGTGATTACTGTCTCTAAATGCCTTTTTATGGCTCAGTCTTGAGAAAAAGTTGCTCATATTTAAAAATATTTTAAAGCTGCATCTGAGAATATCCTCTGAAATATATTTTTGTTAATTATTTACATTTGGTGTTATTGATTATTATTATATTCAAGACATTTGTAAAGAAACATTTCTATCCGTTGTATTTGGTAAGGTGGTAAAAATCTTGGAGCAGAAAACTCGAAACCGCAGCAAGGTCAGCAAGCTCCAGGCGGTAAGTGTAAAAATGTGGTAATTTCTGGTGAACTGATCCTTTAATATTGGCTTGGAAAACATCCTTTCTACTAACGACGGCACTAAACATCCCCGCAGACTTATTAATCAAATGACATTTCTGAGCCACTTTATGGGATTTAAATGCTACATGCCTGGGCTTCAGCTAATGCATGTGGTGAGATCATTAGATTAATTGGATAAAAACAAATAGACACATTGATTTTTCTGACACTGAAAGAGAAAACAGGAGAAATTAAAGGGAGCTGCTCACCTAAAGGTTCTGCATGTAGTGACTTAATCAATTCTCACTAAGGCTGCATGTGGAAATGCTTAAAACAATCTTTCTTTACTAACAAGGTGTCATCAATCTTTCTCTATCTCCTGCTTTTCCTTCATTTCCTTTATTTTATCCACATCATTACCTCTTTTCTTTTCCACATAACATTGATTTCAGCCCTTTATAACTTATCTGAAATTCACCTTACCGTGCCATGATGTAAGTAAAAGTATTTAATACTCATGTTTCTGTGTCTTTCTCTCAGCAGTGCCAGCGTCGTTCCCTCTGTCCTCTTTGTCACTTCAGCCGGCTGATCAGAGGATGAGAGCAGTTTTCCTTCGCTGTAAGTAATCAGTATTTACAGCTGATAATCCAGTCATCCATTTTTACCATAATATCCCATGTAATGGCTGTGATAAGGGCAAAATGTACAAGTTTACCATAATGGCTCACCTCATCATTATTGATGTCCACTTTTATACAGTGTTAATTTTGACAGCATTTTTTAATTTAGTTTTAGTCTTTAATCTAAAATATCTTTTACTTTAAGTCATAATTTAGTCATCTAAATTATTTTAGTTTTAGTCTAGTTTTAGTTGATGAAATTTCACAGCATTTTAGTCGATGAAATCTTCTGTAAATTTAGTCGACTAAAATATAAAGTGTAAAGTGTAAGGCATTTTAATGTTTCCTTGAATTTCTGAAGTCATGTTTTACACTTGGACAAAATGAAACATCTAATAACCCTTTACTGAATGCTAGTAAAGTTTGAATGTATAAATGAACAGGAACAAATTGAACTTTTGTGTGAAGCTGGAAAATGTGGTGTCATAGGCCTGAAAAATTAGATGTCAGTTTGCAAATAAAACTACAATTCCCATAATGCCGTAAATGAATGGGATTTGCCGTCATAAATTTAAATGTTTTTTGTGACGTCAGTCTGGATCGGATCAGCACCAAAATGTATTGGCTTCTTCCTTGGACCAAACCACACATCTGGTAAAATTTTCATGTAAATCCATCCAGTAGTTTTTGCGTAATCTTGCTAACAAACAAACAAACAAACAAACAAACAAACAGACTCTGGTGAAAACATAACCTCCTTGACAGAGGTAATTATATAAAGTTCTAATCTTGGTCTAAAAAAAGATAACATCACATAATGCGGTTAAAAAAAAGTTACAACAAGCACACAGGACTGTTTAGAGTTGAAGTGTTTTTCTGATGACTGTTGGCAGAGGCAGGCTAACACTACCCATTGACTCCCAGTGTTTGAGCTAAGCTAATTAGCAGTGGGTGAGCTCTGCCCGTCTCCTCCTTGTTACTGCAAATACAGTTGAAAGAATGGTGTCTTATCTGCTTTTCATGAACTTGGGAGTGAGGAAAGATACGAAAAGGAAAAAAATGTTGGTGTATCTCTTTAAGTATATGTGTCTACCCTATGCACAGACAGCATGTCTCTTTGGGTAGCTAAGTCCATCTGAGGCATCCTTTTTAAAGGTGAGGCTGAGCTCACTGAGTCTTCACACATGGGGTATCTCTTTCTATTGTCACATTCAGTAAGACCACTCTGCATGTCCGTCATCCTCCTATCATCTCTGTCTTTGACCCCTTTTCCTTCAACCTTTCCATCCTGGTCTCTTTCTTCTCTCCGTGCCTCTTGTCTTGATAATAAAGAGTCTAGCAGGGAAATCTGAGAGCCCAGCCGAATTCTCATCAATGATTTACGGTGATCATACTGTATTTATGACATTTAAGTCTGTTGTTATAACCGGGGCTTTGTTTCTGCTGATACAGCTGAGCTGACAAGTTGACAGAGTACAGTAACCATGTCAGGCTTGAATGATTCATGAGGTCAGAGGAAGATTAAGAGTGGAGGTGTTACTCAAACCGTTTCTGCCAAAATGTCAAATGGAAACACCTAGGGCACTTTAGCATTTATAGGTCAGCCTTCGTGAAGATCTCTTTAAAAACTGTTACAGTGTAAATAAATAAAAGAAATGAAATGTACAAGTAAAAACTTCATAATGCAAATAAATGTCCAAGCACTAATCCCACTTCTTTGTTTTGGAGTTACTTACACACAGCAGTGAACTGGTCCAGCTGACTCTAGTCTAACTGGACCATTAGCTGCCTGATTATGTTCCATGGGACAACAAGTACTAAAACAATCATCATAGCAAGGACCATCAAAACATAAAACAATCAAATCCTACTTCCAATAACTCTTTTAATTTATCAGATTTTTAAATTATATTGTTTATTATTGTTATTATTATCATTATTATTATTATTTCTATTTATTTATGTTACACTAATTTACTGCTCCCTGTGATCTGTTAGTCTTTTTTTTCTTTTTCTTTTCTTCTTTAATGACTAGTCTTTTACCTAATGAGGCCTTAAGAAATCTGTATCCTATTTTGCTTCTTTTTTATATCTCTCTAATGCAGTTTGCAAAAATGTTCTCACACACATCCATACATATATATCCTTTGCCAAATAAATTATCTAATACATGTTTTGAGCACTGTATGTCTGTGCAGACACAGTAAACATTCGAGGACAGCACTAAAAAGCTAACGTCGCATTATTCTCCTGAGGGGTGAGCTCATGAAGAGCTCATGTGGATTTACACCAGAACAGCCTGTTCTGAGCAGGGCTAAAACAGGGGGGTTTATAAGCATGCCAAAAGTTTAAATATGGTAGTTGAGTTTTTAAATGAGAAACTACAGTAATATTCTTTGGAGACATCTGGGATCAGTACGACCTTAACTTAAATGTTACTGTAGGACAATTTCTGATAAAAAAAATACAATCCTTAAATTTCATAACCCTTCTTCTCATCCTAACCCGTCCTGTTGGTTTTCTTTCCCTTCAGTTTCAAGTCGTCTGTCTCTGGACCCTGACACGGCTCACCCAACTCTGGTTCTCCTGGAGGGTCCTCAGGGTGCTCACTGTGGCGAGGAGCCCCAGTCTTACCCCCCTCACCCTCAGCGCTTTGACTCGGTGGCCCAGGTCCTCTGCAGGGAGGGACAGTTTGGAGGTGCCAGCTACTGGGAGGTGGAGTGGAGGGGTGGTGGCTGGGTCGACATCGGCGTCACGTACAGAGGGATTGGACGCAAAGGCGGTGGCAAACCGTGTCTGCTGGGGCGAAATGAGAACTCCTGGAGACTGAGGTGCACGCATGCTGGATACGCTGCCTGGCACGATAACCGTAAGACTACTGTAGCTGCACCACCCTGCCCGAGGATCGGCGTGTTCCTGGAGCGGCAGAAAGGGACGTTGTCCTTTTACAGCGTGTCAGACTCTGTCGTTCTACTTCACACCTTTCGCTGCCCGTTCACTCAGCCACTGTACCCCGCCTTTAGACTGGACCTGGACACCACCCTGCTCATCTGCCCCCATGAAAGAGGCAACGGGAGCCCAACCTAACCTTCTATCGTTCTTATTTTTCATTAAAGGAACACTCCAACATTTTTTTTCTTTTCATGTCTTGCCTCACTCCCGAGTCCATGACAAGCAGATAGACACCGTTCTTTCGACTGTGCAGCCAAAGCTCGCCCACCGCTAGTTAGCTTAGCTCAAACACTGGGAGTCAATGGGTAGCGTTAACCTGCATCTGTCTACAGTCATCAGATAAACTCTTCAGCAGCTTTAAACAGTCCCGTGCTTGTTGTGACTCGTTTTTTACCCCTTTATGTTACGTTATCTTCTACTTACATCATATCATCTTCTTCTACTCCTAAACAGAGGCTTTGTTTTGTTGACCTATTTCTGCAGTAGTTTTCACGAGAGATGTGACATTCGCAAACGAGTTGAGTCTTTTGAACAGCCCTTTTAAGTAAACAATGAGAACCAATTGCCAGTTCTGAGTGAGCAGTTCATTTGCAAGCCATTATTAAATGCAAATTAAAGAAGTGAATGGCTCACTCACAGCTGCGAATCGGTTCTCATCGTTCACTTAAAAGAGCTGTTTCAAAAGATTCGGCTCGTTTGAAAATGTCACATCTCTACTACGGAAGTAGGTAGAAAGTAGGAGTAGCGTTAGCATGTCTCTGCCTTCAGTCATCAGATAAACTCTCCAGCAAATCTGAAGAGTAATGCGGGCAAATCTCATCACTACCCATTGACTCCCAGTGTTTGAGCTAAGCTAATTAGCGTTGGGCAAACTCTGCCCGTCTCTTCCTTGTTGCTGCACACACAGTCGAAAGAATGGTGTCTATCTACTTGTCATGGACTCTGGAGTGAGGCAAGACATGAAAAGGAAAAAAAATGTAGGTGTATCCCTTTAAAAGAAGAAGTGCAGGTTTAGCTGACAAAATATGAGTAAATTCAGGAACTTCTGCTCTGATGATGGGAATGGTGGACTTTAAGAAACACTATTGGAGCGGCAGTTGGGAGTCTGCTACTTTTTTACAGTTATCTAATTGTTTTGTCTTTCTTTATATATCTTTGAAATGTTGTTGCATCACTGTCAGGCTGAGCTTTACAGCAACACTGTTGTCAAATGTAAGCACTATGCATTTTTCTTGGAACAAATGTCCCAGGAAACCACAAAAGAGACACAAAAGAGAGGAGACAATTAGAATATCTTAATGTTCAAACTGAATGATCATTTATTTTTAACATTTATGTGATTTTGATCAACTTCTTAAGGTACCTGAAATGACGCGGAGCCACAATATTTGTTGTGAAATTCTCAGAAAGTATTTTCTCCTGTTTTTGTTCAACATTTTGATGCTTTTCAACTAAGAAGATAGAGTAGAGATTTTTTAAACCCGTTGTGAAGACAGGCAGAATATGACGAACCTGTGACTACTTGAATTCTTACAGCGAGAGACTTTCACTGCCATGTCAAGTAGGAACTCATATTATACTTTCCTGAATAAAAAAGTGACCTCAGCCTCAGATGTAGATTAAAAAATAAAGGCCATAAGTAGCAAATGTTTATTTTCTTGTTGATGTCTGTTGTTAAGTGTTTGTGTCTTAAATGTGGAGTTTTTTTTCGCAACACCAAAAAGCATATTTGTCATTAAAATACTCCACCATTTTTTAAAAGAATTCTTAATCAAGGTCAGGCTAGCTTGCCCCCCTGTTCCAGGTTTTTGTTTAGCTGAATCAGCGCTGATCATGTAGCAAAAAAGAAGAAAAATGCAATTTTTAAACTATAAAACTTTATCAAAAAAGGCTCATGTACAAACTAATGTAAATGTTTCCCTCAACTATGCTAATGCTACCTAAGCTAAGCCAACACATATCATAATAACCTGGTAATCAATGGTTGATAATCTATATAAATGTATTATTTTATACTGACATATACTATACAATGCATGATTCCAACCCAAAGTATAAGAACAATTATATATTATTAAATTTACTCTTATTTATATAATATTAATGTGGTGAAAGATCATTTTAAAAGCATTTATGCAGAATATTGATAAACAAAAGGGGGAAGGGTCAAAAAAAAGCTTTGCATTAATGTGTCCCATGACTAATTTTTACTAAAAAAGTTTGATTGTAGCCTCAAAGTGGGCGTGGATCCTCTCTGCTAATTAAAGTGTGAAATCCATCAGTCTGTTTGGATGCCATACTGTTGCCACAGATCTTCTTTGTTGTTTTTTTTTTACATGAAGTGCATTATTCCTCTGCTGTACATCTGTAAATTTTCTTGTCCTGTGGAGTTCAACTTCCTGTTTACTCACTGTGTTTCAGAGATTGTAACTCAATGTGAAACTGTTCAATGTTTTATGAATGTTTGGGTGTTGCTCTTTTTTCAAGACGAGGTCATGAGTTGCAATAAACTGATCCAGTGGGGTCTAAATCTACAGTCCCGGGCTGTTTGATGAACATTAGTGTATGTTAACAAAGATTTGTATAAAAGGTGTTTTCTGTGTTTTGTACCATCTTGAAGCTATTGCACTGCACAACCAATCCTTGAATTATGCAAGTTCTGCTACATTTTGTTTATAGTTTGATATTTCATTGTTTTAATTCTCCGAAGAAAGTCCTATAAACAAATGTATGTGTGTAATTGTACACAAAATCTCCCAATGTGTAATTTTGGCATCTATCAGGGATAGTCTGTTGTAAATATGGTACACTACCAAAAAATCTTTCATATATTCTTTTCTTTTTTCAACAAATCCCATCTTTTACCAGATGGATTGTGAAACATATCCACTGAATATATTTATCTAGTTCATCTGGGCAACTTCCCATTGACAAAAAGTGACAGAGAAGTGCAGAACCTTTAGAGAAAAACTAAAATGTTGAATGAATGTTTTTTCTTTCACATTTATTACAGGCCAACCAGAGGCTTGTAGACACTTCTTGTTTTTGGAACAACATTACCAAACTTACATTTTCTGACCTGGAACAATTGTTATAGCTTGAAGCTTTGAAAGATGGGTCTGCATGGAATCTGGCAGATCCAGCTGCTTTGCAATGTTAGCCATTTTTATCAACCACACTCATCAGCAGGATTTCACCAGGCATGTTCTTCTGAAAAGATACTTATTTAGGTGATTCATTTTTTTTTTCATTGATCCTTAAAGACTGATTTGGAACCAAAAATGTTTGGCCTAATGCAAGCTTGAACAATCAATATCACTAAAACATTTTAGCACTGTCCCAATTACCCCAAAGTGTAGCATGTGGCTGCTTTCCTGCATGTAATCACTCAGTCTCTCCCTGCCCCATTTGTGAATGTACCCTCTTTTCTTTTTAAATAAAGGCCCAAAGAGCCCAAAATTACATCGGGATCAGTGCTAGGACAAGCTTTTGTGTGATGTTCCTCACCTCACACATTACAAGGTCAAGGTCCTGTTTGATTCTTGCCCTGACTACCAAGGCATACTGTACACATCAACTGACATCTCAGCTTTGGCTAAAAAGTACATTTTTTATTTCCATCCATCCAGAGAAATTGAAACCATGTTTTTAAACTGTTTAAGAGAAACCTTTGCTAACTCTCCTGGAGCTAAACCGGTGTAAATTTTGTTGACTATTTTCATCATAGCTTTCGTCAACAACATTTTTCCCCTGATGAAAACTAGACAATAATTAATGAAAACAAGTGAACATGGACAAAAAATTAAAACTAAATTAACTGACATTTTCCTCAACAAATAAAAACTGCGGGAAAATGTTTGGCTAGGGACAAGTTAGTATCCATTCACAGCTACTTTGGTTGTGTGGAAAGGTTGGATGAGTTAAGAGGGACATCCAATCACAACTGCCTTAGCTTTTGTGGTGGCGGGATAAGTCAGGGAGCGATCAAGTCAGAGCTACTTTCTTTATGATTTGATATATTCATGTAGAGCAGGGTCACTGTTTATTGTCAATTCTGGTATTGTAACTGAGATGCTCTGCCAGGTAGCCTAAATAAAGGTGACTGCATTTCACACAAAAGTTCAATTTGTTTCTGATAATTTATACATTCAAATTTTACTAGCATTTAATAAAGAGTTATTAGATGTTTCATTTTTTCCACCTCGACCGAATTAACAGTAGATTTTGTCGACTAAAATGTTGTGACATATCAACTAAAACTAGACTTAAATCAAAACAATCTAGATGACTAAATCATGACTAAAACTGAAAGATATTTTCGGCAAAAGACTAAAACTAAATTAAAAAGTGCTGTCACAATTAACACTGGGCGTAACTGCACATCACGAATTGTTTTTGCCTTGAGCCTCCTACTTCAGGCTGTTATTTTTTGTTCTTGCCTGAGAGTCTAAACTGAGGGCTTAAACTCCCTCTCAATAGAGGGCCCCGTCACGTGACTCCTCTGAACATAAACACATATCATATGATTTCAGCTTCAGTTTCCATCATGGCGGCCACGCGGCTACATCTGGCAGCTGCTGTGCTCTTCCTCGTCCTCAGTGGGGTTTTCAGTTTTCCTGTGGGTCAGGACACTAAACAGGCTTCTACCTGCGGATACGAGGTACAACATTTGACAGTTATCTGATGTTAAAAAGATATTTTTATTATTTAACTTTATGTGTTCGCCTCTTCTTGAAGCTGTGGTTACTTTCAGTTTCTACAATCTGAAACTTCTCTCGGATTTTTTGAGGAACTAAAATTAAATACCGCCTGGGTGTCTTTTTTTAGCAACTGGGCTGTGTATCCGTATTGTAATGTGTCGTTTGTAAGGTGTATTGTTATTGAAAATGTTAGTTTGTTTTTTGGAGACGATGCATTTTATACTTTAAAATGATTGACAGCCCTGCAAAGTGCTGCTGACCTGCCTGTTTTGCTCTGATTTGATGCCGGTGGCTGCTGTGGGAATCTTGTTGAAACCTTAAGCCCATCTGGTTTATTTTTCAGAAAAGTAATTTTCTCTATATAAATGCGACTCCTCCATCTCCGTAATTTTATGCCTCTGAAGTTGCAACCATGGCAACCTCAGACAATTCACCATATATATCTTATCATGTTAATATATTTTTTTTAATCTTTTCAGACTGAATCATTTTAGATTTAATTTGTCTAAACTATATAAGTAAAGTTTAACTGATTGATAAGTTAACCTAAGCATCACTTTATAAGAGGGCACACAAACCTGAATAAGTAACGAAATAATCATTAATTTATGATGCAGTATCAATCAGTTACCTAGTTTCATTGATATTTAAAAGTATTAAGTTAATAATAGAATATCTCGTGTCACTGATGGTTAAATAGCAGTTAAGTCCTCATGTGTGCCCTAGTATAACCAGACATTTATGAGTTGTTTATCAAACAGTTTTTATGTATTAAGTTATCACTGAATACACCATATTTTAATAAGCAATTAATTAATTTTAGCTTATCCCTAGACTCACAGACTACTCATTTGCCTCCATCTGAATTCATGCTACTCATTCATAACTCAGTGACATTTTATACACATATATTATTTATTTTTAGCAGCATTTGATCAAAAAGTCAAACCTTTATTCAGTGTGTTTATTTGTCTGTGTGTGCAGTCATGTCACCCCACCAAGCCCGACATGCTGAACATCCACCTGGTCCCTCACACACACGATGACGTCGGCTGGCTCAAGACAGTTGATCAGTACTACTATGGAGGTCAGTAACATGCACACGACCTCTGACCTCACAGGTTGAAATGTGCTTCTTCCTTGGTCATCTAATCTGTTGTTAAATCCATAGTGTGACTTAAGAGAATGTCTCACAAGAATCCATGATTGCTGTATTTCAACTATTTGAGATTTTTTTTCTTATGCATTTTCACACAAAAAAACAAACTCAAGATCTGCCTGTTTAGTCTGGCTTTTACCTGATTTTTGTTTTATTCTCTTAATCTGCATTTTGTGTTTTTTTACTCTATTTTAGTTTCAGAGTGACTATATTGTGTTTTGTTACCTCGTTTTATTTATTTTATTTTATTGTTTTGTTCCAGACTGTTTTATTTTAATTAACTTTTAACACTTTATAATCTTTATTATATGTTATCATGGTTTTATCAGTGCAGTCTTAGCTCCTATCTTTCCTCATTTTTAATTCAAGACAGCATTCCCTCAGTCGTCTGTGGCAGTTTGATGAGTCCTCACTTTGCTTCCTTGTGTGTACATCTGTGTGTGTGTGTGTGTGTACAGATGAGTGGTTGTGTGTGTTGAATGTCGGTTGCGGGGTGGGCGAGGTTTTTGTATTTTATTTAATATCCCTTGGCACATATCTGCTTGTGTTGTTGAATGTACAGCACTTTGTGCAACATTTCTTTTTGTATGAAAAGTGCTTTATAAATAAAGTTTGATTGTTTGATTAAATAATATCCAACTTATTAAATAAATTAAAATTGACTCAATCACAAGGTCAAGTCAAACAAAACTCCATCATCATGTGTATAAAGACAATAAAAAAGAAAAAAAAATGTAAAGGGGCAACCTAACCAAACATTTAGTTTCTGCTGCTACTTACTACATACAATATATAAAAAGATAATTAAAAGTTAAATGGGTAATAAGATGCACTGAGCACCTGTCACATTTTGAAAAAAATAATTGATTACTTTCTTTCTTCAGCATATATTTTGGTGCCATGAAAATGCCAAATTAATCAAAATTTTCCAAATTCTGCCTGATAACTCTGCACTCAGACCTCTGTTTTTTTCAACTTCACTTTTTATTGAGAAATTATATTCCCAACATATTTCTCCTATTCATTTCTCATTTTTATATTTTACCATATGTATTTACATTTGTAGATACATATTTGTATATTGAAATAAATAAACCTTTCTTACTCTGTATTGGCACAATAATTGGCCATTCTTATGTTCAGATTATTTGCTTTCTTTGCTAAAGATATGAAGTACCACCTGCATTGTTCCAAGGATATATTAGTTTTGTAATTGTATTGTTTTTAATCTGTTATCTGTGCTGTAAGCCAACTTCTTTTACTCATGCTTAGTCACATAAACCCATGCTTAAATGAAAAATTTTCACAAGTTTCCTTCTTCTTAATGATGGCTTTGTTATTTAAATAGACCTTGCAGTTGCAGTGATTAATTATTGGCTTGTAATTATTAGGGCAGAAACACAAAATAGGGGTCAGGGGTCAAAGGATTAAACCATATTGATATTGTTGAGGAAAAGCTTGTGTTGAAATGTTTAAAGTCCACCTCTTTGGCTTTCAAAACAGACAAGATTAGAGGTTACAACAGAGCAGTTTTAAGTGGAGATATTGTGTAAAAACTTTTTTACTGTGAAAGTAGTAAACGTATTACCTCATCACCCCATTTTTCTGCAGACTTCACTTTGACAGAGAGACGCCTCATCCTTTTTCGTGCAGCACCAGAGCTGAAATCATGTCCTGTGTTTGGTCACATGCTCTGTTGTATCTCAACTTTGGCCAGGCAATATGACCTGAAAATGAAATTCCAGTTTTTTTTTCCACAAAACTTGATTTACAATTAAAAAAAAATCCCTCTAAAAAAACACTCCAAGTGACACAAAACTTACATAAATCAAGTTTTGCCTTTATGTTATCTAAATGTGTTGCAAAGCTAAATAGAATTTCCCCCTTATAGTTAAAATGCACGCTGTAATTTTATCATAAAATGTTGATTATGTAGTTCAAACGTATGGAGGCCTGTCTACATAAACATTGAAGATGAGCTATTTTCACAGTTTAGTAACATGGAAACATCTGATCATGATTAATCTCATTTAAGAAACAAATGAAGGCCTAAACATGAGCTTGTGCAAAACCTGACAAGGCCTACCATCATGAAAATATTTTCAGTAATATATTTATAAACATTGCAACAATTTATGATTGGATTAGGTCATGAAAAAACATTAAAATTTTTCATTTTTAAATCTTCTGCAGAAAATAATTTGAACTAATCAATTTAATAAATATATTTCCCAGCCCTAATCTCAATTTACAGTTCACATTTATAACAAACATGTTCTGGATTGTTTTTGCCATGAACTTCTTCAAGAATGAGTGCTGTTTTACTGAAGTTGTTGTTGGGCAATGATCATCATGTTTACAGTTTCTCTCCTCAGAGAAGCATACTTAAGGTTGCCCATTTTATGTCCTGACATGTGACTTATGCCAACAAAATCTAACTTTTATAGTTTTAGTGTGAGTCAGCAACAGGCCTTTGTGTTTCAGCATCACATGCCTCCTTTTATGGAAAAACATCATCTGTTCTTCACTCGTGTAGTTTTATAAGCAGGGACCATCTGTGCTGGAGTGTGTTTATACTGTATAGATATTTTGTCCCTTTTTCAGTCTGCAATCAGAGAAGTTTTGAGATGTTAAGCCTCAATATTGTATTTTTGAGTACAGAGAAATTGTCAACAATTTTGTGTTTTTAAGAAAAAACACCCGAAAATGCATAAAACCCAAAGAAAGGGTGACAAAACTTACAGTATTATTAATAAGTTTCTAAATAAAAATATTTAAATAACTTAATTTAAAAAAAGTGAGATGGAACTTAATAATACACTTGTTTTATTTATATTCACATTATAATAGCAAGACAAGAAAATCAGAATCCATACGGGAGCATCAAATCTTTTAAATGCCTGAATTTGAACTTGTTTTTCAAGGTTTAATAACTTCTTCGATTTTTTAGAAGGGACTTGAAAGTGCCTTAAATTATTTCACTTCATATTTAAAGCCTGTTTGGGTAAATGTTTTATATGGGCTCTTAACTGGCAGCTAGGACACAAAGTCTAACAAAAGAAACATTTTGCTGTATAAACATTCATTCATTCATTTTCTATACCGACTATCCCTTTCGGGGTTGCGGGGGGCTGGAGACGATCCCAGCTGTCATTGGGCAAGAGGCGGGGTACACCCTGAACCGGTCGCCAGTCGATTGCAGGGCAACATGTAGAGACAGACAACCACTCATGCTCACACCCATACCTAAGGGCAATTTAGAGTGACCAATTAACCTAATGAGCATGTTTTTTGGTCTGTGGGAGGAAGCCGGAGTGCCCGGAGAGAACCCACGCATGCACGGGAAGAACATGCAAACTTCACACAGAAAGGCCCTGCCGGACCCGGGAATCGAACCGGGGACCTTCTTGCTGTGAGGCACGTGCACTACCTGCTGCGCCACCGTGCCGCCCCTGTATAAACATAATTTTGGTAATTTCCAGTCAGCAGAGCATCATCAAAGTATGAATACGAAATCAAATTAATTACTTAAAGTGTTTATGTTTAAAAATATGTTATCTACAACAGTTTTACTGTCCTGAAGATGGATGAAAATACATCTTAAATGTTCCTGAACATGCTTAAATTTGACATCTGTGGAGGTATATTAAAATAAAAATGGAAATCATATAATTTGGCTATTTCTGCAAAGTGTTTCCAAAGTTCTTTCCCTGGGAAAAATATGGAAATTGTGCTCTAAGATAACCTCAAAGGGATTTAAAATGTTAAATATCTTTCTAACTGCTTTGCCAAACAGTAACAATTATGTCTCAAATTCTGCAGGTTTTCTTCTTAAATAAGTGTTAATTCTTATATTGTTAAATTCTTCCACTGTGATATTATTATTTTTGTTTTTTAAGTCCTGTATGCTTGTTGTGACTCATTTTTTTTACCGTATTATGTTAAGTTATCCTCTACTATCATTGCATTATCTTCTTCTACTAGCACACAGCTGTGAGTGAGTCATTCGTTTTCAGGCAATTTACACTTAAGAATGACTCGCAAACTAACGGCTCACTCACAGCTGCAAATTGGTTCACATCGTTCACTTCAAAGACGAACGTCACGAACGTCACATCTCTCGCACAAACCACCGTGGAAGTAGGTCAACAAAACAAAGTCTCTGTTTAGGAGTAGAAAAGGATAGTATCAAGATAGTATAGGATAATGTAACATAATGTGGTAAAAAAAACAAGTAACAACAAGCATACAGGACCGTTTGGAGTTGCTGAAGAGTTTATCTGATGACTGTAGGCAGAGGCAGGCTAACACTACCCATTGACACCCAGTGTTTGAGCTAAGCTAACTAGCGGTGGGCGAGCTCTGCCCGTCTCCTTCTTGTTACTGCACGCACAGTCAGAGGAATGGTGTCTATCTTCTTGTTATAGACTGAGGCAAGACATGAAAACAAAAAAATATTGGCTTATCCCTTTAAGACGACTCATTTTTACCAGATGTTATCCAAATAAGGGCTTTATAATCTTATCTCAGCTTCATTTACTTTGACATTATGTGACTCTTTTATTAATCCATGCATGTTTGTCTGTCTGTGTGTGCATGTACAGACCGTAATGAAATCCAGCATGCAGGGGTGCAGTACATCCTGGACTCTGTGGTCGATCAGCTGCTGAAGAATCCAGACAGAAGATTCATTTATGTGGAGACTTCGTTTTTCTACAGATGGTGGAAGCAGCAGAACGCAGCCATGCAGCAGACGGTCAAACAGCTCGTGAATGAAGGTACTTAACCAACACTCCAGACTTTGGTGAAATACTTAGGTTTATAATTTACATTTTATTTCATCTATTAAGTCTCTCTTATGCCTTTTAATTGTTTTGGATTTCCTCTCAGTGATGTATCATCTGTTTTTACTATATTTTTCTGAATATCTTTAACTTTTAAAGATTTTTTTTCTAGTTTTAGACCTGAATCCTACCTCCTTTGTCCCTGTATTCTGATTTTATGACAATATTTCTTCAGTTTGTCAGTTCCTGTTTTTCTTAATATTTATTTATGACTCTTTTTGTTTCAGCCTTGAGCGTGAATGCTTCGGCGGAGATTGCACGCTGTTTTTTGTTGTTCTTGATTTACTCTGTGCTCCAGTTTTTGTTGTATTAAAACTGTAATAAAAATTAAACCTGATATAGTTATCTATTTATAATGATTAAACTTGACTCCCTGCTCCTCTTCAGGTCGTCTGGAGTTTGTGAATGGCGGCTGGTGCATGAGCGATGAAGCCACCACCCACTACAGTGCCGTCATCGATCAGATGACGCTGGGCCTGAGGTTCCTGAACGAAACATTTGGACCATGTGGGCGCCCTCGTGTGGCCTGGCACATCGACCCATTTGGACACGCACGTGAACACGCCTCCATGTTTGCACAGGTAGATAAGAAGTTCAGCATTTTAAGGACATTCGTCACTCTCTTGCAGACATTTTTTTTGTCAAAAGTCCTTGAGTCCAAGAATTCCTAAGAAACCTCCAAAGATTTCGAAGACCAGATTTTCTTTATTTATAAGCTTGTTGATTTATTTTTGAATGATATTGATAACTTTATTTATAGAGCACTTTTTTTTAAAAAACAAAAGTTTACAAAGGGCTTCAACAACAATAACAGAGGAACAAAGCACAAGAATTCACGCACTAAGGAAACAAACCAAGAACACTAAAACAAAATCTACAACCTGACAAAAAAACAACGAAACCAGAGCAACACAGAGAACTCAAATATTTAGTTGTTTAAAATAGTAACCAAAATCCATGAAGACACTGCCTTGCTGGCCTCTTCATTTGCTTGGTTCAAAAAATAAGACTGCATTTCTTTTTTAATGTAAAGGGGACAAAATTGAAACAATGACTGATTTTTGTTTTAAGTTGGTGATTGATTATCTCTTTCCTCTTAAATTAGTCACCATTTAGAATTAAAATTTGTACATTTTTTTTCTCCTAGGGTTTCAATGTGTCTGCACATTAATGCATTTTTAATCTTAATTTTTAACATTACTTCTTGTTTCCTTGGTTCAGCGATAAAGCTTGGAAACCTTGCAAACCTGTTAGTGCCTTAAAAGTGATCAGTTAAATCTTGAAATCAATTCTAGAACTGACAGGAAGCCAGTGGAGAGATGCTAAAATCAGGGTGATGTGATGTCGTCTGTTGAAAGCCTGTTGAAAACCTAGCTGCTGTATTCTAAACCGTTTGGAGGTGGGAGAGTGATTTGTGATTTATGCCTGGAACAAGTGAGTTTCAGTAGTCTAGCCTTGAAAAAATTAGGACATGGATGACTTCATAATCAAAAGAATGTTTGTTTAATCTCCAAAAGACGAAAAATTGTAAATACTTTAAATCTGTCTCCAGATTAGTGACACAGTGTCCTAAAATAATTTTTTGTCCACATTTCAAAAGTATTCAACTGAATGCAATAAAAAAATAATAAATTACACATTTTCAAGGTGGCTGTATATTTGTTAAAAAGCGTATAAGTTATTAATAACTTCAATATTTTAGTCAAATTTGAGTCAAAATGAACAGGATAAAACATCAATATCAGAAAATTTTAATGCAGTCCTTTACAGATTTGTTTTGGCATATTAAGCAGAGTCCATTGTTTTTAAATGTTCATGCTAAGCTAACTAGATTATGCAGCAGCTATTATTTTGTCATTCAGTTGTTTGTACAGCTTATACCTTTGGGGTCGTAGGGGGCTGGAGCCTATCCCAGCTGACAGTGGGTGAGAGGCGGGGTGCACCCTGAACCGGTCACCAGCTGATCACAAATGATTATTCACACTCAAATCTAAATGCAATATGGAGTCACCAATTAATCTGCTGTATTTAGAATGTTTCCAGTCTGTGGGAGGAAACCAGAACACCAAGGGAAAACCTGTGTATGCACGGGGAGAACAAGCAAACTCTACACAAAGAAGCCCTGACCAACCTGTGAATCAAACCAGCAACCTTTTTGCTGTGAGGCAGCAGCACTTCTTGCAGTCAAGGCGAAAAGCAAATTTTTACAAGTGTTGAACATTTTATTTTAAGAAATAATATTTTTAATTTGAATGTTTTAGATTTTAGACTTGGTTTCAATGCATGTTGCAGCTTCGAGCTAACTTAGTTAAAAATTCTGTCTATTCCAGATGGGGTATGATGGCTTTTTCTTCGGGCGCGTAGGACTATCAGGATCGGCGCCGCAGGATGACTGCAAAGGAGCAGGAGCTTCTGTGGAGGGCGTCGGACAGCCTCACACCCCCCATGGCGGACCTCTTCACCGGTAACAAAAGAGCTTTATGACTCTAGATAATACATTTCCTCAGCTTCCTCAGCTCCAATCATTAGTCGTACCACGTTTTGTTGTCATTGTTGTTTAGGGATCCTCCCCAATGGGTACAACCCTCCTGAAGGCTTCTGCTGGGATCAGTCATGTAATGATGCACCAATCAGGGACGATCCTGACCTGGAGGATTACAATGTCGATGACGTGCTCACTCGCTTCCTCACTATCGCAGAAAGTCAGGTCAGAAAATCACGCACATACATACATATACACACAGTTATGCACTTGACAAAACTTACACCTCATAAGCAGATCTCATTGGTTAATACTGTCCAATTCAGTTTATATGTAGAGCACATAAATAACACATAAAAATATCAAAGTCCTGCTTGTATAAGCTTTGTTAAAGCACAAAGAAATACAGAAAACTTGCATGAAAATGTAAAAAAAGGCTCAAGAGATCACAGAAAATATATAATAACATAACCAAAGAACAAATGTTTAGAGAAACACAAAACCACTGAAGAATGACATTAAACACCAAAAAAAAAAAACAAATACTACTGAAAAATGCACAAAAACTCATAAAGAGCATACCACAGTACAAGCTTTCTGTAAGTTTTTATAGCCTACCATTGAGTAATTATACCTTTTTTTAATCTTCTATAGAAAAATAGGCCTTTAGCTTGATGATTGCTTCAGGGATATGCCAGCTTTTTTCTTTGTTTTCGTGTCCAACATGCCAACACTTCCCATTGACCTCCAGTATTTGTGCTAAGCTAATTAATGGCGGACAAGCTCTGCCTGTCTCTTCCTTGTTACTGCACGCACTGATAAAAGAGTGGTGTCTATCTGCTTGTCATGGACTCAGGAGTGAGGCAAAACACGAAAACAAAAAAAAAAGTTGGTGTATCCCTTTAAATAAATCTCCATAGCACCATTACAGGTAATTCAGATTTTCTCCTGCATAAATTCTTGTTAAAAATGTTGCTCTTTTCCTCCTTCAGTCGACGGTTTATAAGACCAACCACATCATCATGACCATGGGCTCAGACTTCCAGTATGAGAACGCCAACCTGTGGTACAAAAACCTGGACAAGCTGATCCACTACGTCAACGCTCAGCAGGCGAACGGAGTCAAAGTCAACGTGCTCTACTCGACCCCGTCCTGCTACCTGCAGGCGCTGCACAAAGCAAACACAACCTGGTACTTCAAATGTTTATTGAATAATGAAACTGTGCTTGAAAAAGTGATGGAATTTTATCTTGAGTCTTGCCAATGAACTCTGTTTTTGAACCCAGGGCTCTGAAGACGGATGATTTCTTCCCCTACGCAGACGACGCTCATGACTTCTGGACCGGATACTTCACCAGCCGCCCGGCGCTGAAGCGTTACGAGAGGGTCAGCAACAGTAACCTGCAGGTAGAGCTTCACTTTATAACACATCTAATGATCATGTATTAATGATTTCTGTACCTCGTGTTAAAGTTATGAATACAGATTTTGGTTGAAGGGGGTATTCAGAGCGTCATTACTGTGAGAACTTGTTTTACATGGAAAACCGTTTGGTTTGTACTCAGTTTTGGTCAACTAGTGCACAAGTAGACTTTACTAGTGAAGCAAAAAGTGTCACTATTAGTGCTACTAGACTTAAAGAATGTAACTAGTAAAAACTCAAAGCTTTACTAGTACTACTAGTAATACAAAATTGTCTACTTGTAGGTGATTTTGTTGTACTAGTAAGGCCTACTCGCAACCTAAAACCTTCACTAATAAAACAAAATTTTTGTTTACTGGTACTACTTGTAAACTCAAAATATTTCACTAGTAGAACTATAAGACTGTTTTTGGTCTACTAGTAGTATTAGTAATGCCAAAAGATGAGTAGTGCAAGTAAACCAAATGCAAACAAAGTAGAAGGGATTATAACCAAATCCAGCACCCTGATTGGTTATAATATTTTCAGAAGCCTGAATTTGCTATACTTGCCCCCTTGTTAGCATAAAAGGCTTACTAGTAGTACTAGTGAACATTTTAAAGTCTATTAGTAGTACTAGTAGACCCAAAACTGTCTAATAGTAGTACTAGTGAACATTTTTTGATCTACTAGTAGCACTAGTGACACTTTTTGCTCCATATTTGAGTACTACTAGAGCTGAACTACGGTTGATATCACAGATATCAATTTTATGCCCAAACGGCTCTCCATAATTTTACTCTTCGCAGACATGCAACCAGCTGGAGGTCCTCGGGGGTCCGGTGTCCAGGAGCGGGCCTTTTGGGACTGGAGACAGCCAGACCCTGAGTGAGATTTGAGTTTTATTCCTTTGTTTTTGTTACAGTTTGATATAAACACAGGACGCTGAAACCTGATCCCGTCATTAAGCCTCTACATTCCCACTTCCTCTAATCTGGATCAGCCCTAACGCTCCATCCTCACTGTTCAGCTTCTGCCCCAAATCAGCAGACCAGATTTTTTCTTTCACTTCCCCCTGACGTGCTTCCTTAATATCTTATCTAAGAGGAGGGAAGACATTTTGTGTTCATCCCTTTAAGAGTAAAAACTCTTTGCAAATGTCTGAGGATAAACAGCAGAATCAGCTTATTTGTCTTTATTTGTTACAGTGAACGAGCTGTTTTGATGTTAATTGATGTGGTTATGAGCTTTATATCTGATTTTCTTTTTCTTGTCTGTGCTCATAGAGAAAGCCATGGGGGTGGCTCAGCACCACGACGCCGTGTCGGGCACAGAGAAACAACACGTAGCAAACGACTACGCTAGGAGGCTCGCTAACGGCTGGCAGCATTGTCAGGTAAATAAAACCTCACATGAAATTAACTCTTTCAACAGAATTTTGTTCATTTAAGACACCTTGGATATGGTTCCTACAATACAGTCGTCCTTTCTGTATGGGCAGAAGTTTTGTTATCAGAATCAGAATGCCTTTATTGTTATTTTAAAATAATAATACAATCACATTAAGATAATTATATCCACTGGTGCCCAGCAACTGGGTTTTTATTGGTTTTAAATTTTGACAACTAGGTCTAGAGTGGTAAAATGTTGTTATAACTGGGTTTACACCAGTTTTATACCATAAAAACTGGAAATAAAAATTGGTTTGGATGGATCAAAAACTGGATTTACATTGGATTGAAATAGTAAACTGTATTTTCCCTGCTTAGATAGATTAAAAACTGGGAGTACACTGAGTTAAAACAAAATACACGAGATTTAACTGATGTTATTCAGTTATAAGTGGGATAAACTGATTTTATTAGAGTATTACAACCGGATTTTCACTGGTTTAATACAGTAATCTCTGGGTTTACACTGGATTAGTACAGTAAAAACTGGATTTACACTTGTTTAATTGAGCCTCAGTTGGGTTTTCACTGGACCAAAAATGACAAATGGGTTTGCACTGGTTAAAACAGGAATAGCTACAAAAAGAGTACTGTACATACACTGGATCAAAAAGTAACTACTGGTCTTACTCGTTTAAAAGTTTCACAACTAGATTCACAATGAATTAAAATACTAACTACTGGGGTTTCACTGTTTTATATTGTAACAACTGGGTCTATACTGGTAAAATATAGTGATGACTGGGTTTACACGAGTTAAATAATGTAAAAACTGGATTAATACAGGTTTTAAAAAAATCAAAACTATTTTCAATGTTTAAAACAAAAAATGGGTTTTAACTCTTTTTGTTTAGTTATAACTGGGATACTTTGATTTTATTAGAGTCACAATTGGGTTTTCACTGGTTTTATACTGTAATTACTGCTTTACACTGGTTTAATGTAGTAATAACTTGATTAACAAATTGATTTATAATGGTTTAATTGAGCCCCAATTTAGTTTTCACTGGTTAAAAAAAACAACAACGGGGTTTTCCGTGGTTTTATTTAGTAATAACTTGACTGGTTGAACAAAGTTATAACCTCAACTCTGTTTGGTGCAACAACAAAATCTGGAAATATAAAGCACAAACATAAATATGAGAAAAAAAAAGTTAAAAAAACTAATTAAAAAATGTTAGTCGGTGTTTTTTATTGGTCAAGATAATTTTTCTTGGATTCATTTTATGTTAACGGATTCATAGAGCTAAAATGTTTTTTTTTTTTTCCACTAAGAAAAGTATTAAACCGATATTTGTACCACCTTAAATATTTCATTTATGTTTACATGCTTATTCTTTCTGCAGATATGATTACAGTGGACATGATTTAATGTCTCTGTCTCTCTCAGGTGTTGGTCAGTAACAGTCTGGCTGCTCTGAGCGGCTCGACTGCCAAGCGAGTTTACTGCGACAACCTCAACATCAGCGTGTGTCCTCTCACTGAGTCCAGCACAAAGGTGAGCAGAAGTTACATTCTTGGATCCTCCTCTCTGAATTTGTCAGTAACTGTTTACCTCAAATAAGATGAAGTTACATGTTATACAGAAATAAACGATTTTAATGCTCAGACTTAATCCTCTCTCTCTCTCTCTCTCTCTCTCTCGGTGTCTCTCAGTTCTCAGTGAATGTGTATAACCCTCTCGCTCGCCCAGTCACTTGGCCGGTCAGGCTGCCGGTGAACGGATCAGTCTACGCTGTGTCTGATGCAAACGGCAAAACTGTCGACTGTCAGGTACGAGTGTGTTGATTTGGATTTTGGATTTGTTCCCAGAGGGAACTGCAAACTAAGCAGTACTTAAATTTCTTTTTCTAGACTTTGTAAATAAACAAATGGCATTTTCACTGTAGTAATAATAATAAAACTAATAACTTTATTTGTTTGGCCATTTTAAAAGCAAAGGTTTTCAAAGAGCTCTGAAACTAATTAATGAAAGCACAGTTTAAGTCAAAGAACCCTCACGTTCACACAAACTCAAGCACAACCTGAGGAGAGAGAGCAGGAGCTCTAGTGGTGTCCCTCAGACCAGTGGTGCTCATTGAAGGGAGAAATTATAAGGAACATGAGGAAAACTTAAAACCCAAGAGTGACTGCAAACAAAAAGGCCTGTAAGTGGCGCTGTGACGCTGCCACAGACATACACCAAACCAGGGAAGAAGACCTGGAGCATGTGCCGAACACATGTGGGATGTAAATAAACACAAGAAGAAGAAGAGGATGGATTTAAGAACGTGGCGTTCGTTGTTCTCCGTGTACTCTTGCTGTTAAAGTCATAACAAGCTCAGAACAGGATTCCCATTCGTCCTGGAAAACCTGGAAAATGATTGACCAATTTTCCAGTCATGGAAAACACATGGAAATTGAGGAAAAAAGTAAAATGTCCTGGAAAAGCTTGAATTGTCCTGGAAAATTATTTATCTTCCTTCTACGTTGTTAGTAAACAATAATCAAGCATAGGAAATGAAGTGAAAATGTGCTTGTAATGCACACTTAGCCATAAAATCAGAGTAGATAAAATAAAGCAAGTTAAGGAATAAAATATAAAAACTCTAAACAATGGTGACAAAAAGAAATAATAAAAAAATGAAAAAATAAAATTTAGACTACTTAAACAGTAAGTCAGCAAAATATATTTATAACAAAGCAGAGTAAGTGAGGATTAAAAAATAAGTATAAAACATAAATCTGTGGTAGTAAGACACTACATTAAAGCCAGACTAAATAGATAGCTAGCAGACAACGTTCATGCCCGTGAGATAGAAATAACACAATTTTTAGGGGGGTGAAAATGTCCTGGAAAAGTACTGGAAAATTATTTCTAGAAAAGAAGAAGCTTCTGCAGCACGAACTCTTCACTTGTATTTGGCCATTGTTTCAATTGTTGTTGGGGTTAGCACATGCAGTTTAAGGAAGCTGGGGTCTATGAGAACTTTGTTTCTAAAATGTGTATTGGTTGTAAACACAAAAAACCCAAGTACAGGGTTGTGTGATTTATTCACTCTGGGTCCTGTTTTTTTTAGAAATGTGCATTTCCAGGCCCCCAAAATACAGGTGCCATGAGTAGTAGTTTCTACCCCTGATATTTGGTCTTAAAGGCAAGTGAGAAGTGGGTTCCAGTTGATGAATTAAATAAGAGAGATTTCAACTGTTTTTCTGTGTTGGAGTCTCAAAAAAGAGCAAAATAATAATATTCATTACGATGATTGTTTTACATCTAATACAGTTCTCTGTTTAGTTGCTATATTTTGTAACTGCAATACTAAATTTGGTCACAAGAGGGAAAAGTTTAAGCCCCCCACAGTATCCTTTATTAGGACTAAAGGCCCTCTGATGAAAAGAAAAAAGAAAAGTCAGTGACATTAACTTTCAAAATAATCAGAAATAGAATCAGAAACACTTTATTAATGCCCAAGGGCAAATTTGGTTGTTTCAGTTGCTCTTATACGCTGTATAGCAGGAGGGATATCAAACAAAGACATTAAATAGATAAAATAAAGAAAAATTAAGTAAGCAAAGTAAAAAATTAAGCAGTTGCAACATGCAGAGTCTTTAAGCTATATCAACTTCCTTACGAAGGAAAAAATAAGTAAAATAAGTTAAAGTGAGACTATAAACAAGGCTAAGGAATTTACACTTTTAACATAAACAATATTTACAATGTGAATATAATATGATAGCACTGGGTGACAGTAGACCACATTTGACTGAAGGCAAAGTTTGGCAGTATGGATATTGTACTGGGTATTAAGTTTGCTTATTTACTTATTAATAAATATCAGAGGTGAAAACAGTGAAAGAAATGTTTACTCTCCAGGACCTGACGGAGCAGTGATATTATTTGGAGGAGATGATGAGTGTCGCGCTGAATGTGTGAATAATAATGAAAAAAAAATGACATCCAGCTTCACTGTAGGAAAACTGTCTTCTTCTGCTCTATTTGTCATTCATGAAAAACAGAGTCACTGAAAATTCTACCCGTTTAAAATGATATAACTTAGATAATAAGAGAAACCACATCTTACTGTATAACCTCTCCTCATTTGTGCCCAAGGTTGTCCCAGTCTCAGCATCCACACAGGACGTGAGGAAGAACCGCAGGCTTCGCAGTGAACGAGCTGCTGTTCCAGGTCCAGGCTCCTCCGCTGGGCTTCACCACCTACTCCGTGTCTCTGCTGAAGGACGGACCTCCACCTGCCTCCACCCAGCACCAAACACCCAAAGACATCAAGAGCAAGGTCTCTACTGCAGTAATGTTACACTTTGGGGCTTTGGGCTGCACCACGGAGAAGAAGGAGAAAATGTCTTACAGAGAGGAAAACTGAAGATGGAAAATAGGCAAAGTCTACTTTTATAAAAAAAAAAAACATAAACAAACCAAAAAAGTGAGAAGGGGAGATTCTGATTATACAGATTTCTACATCTGGATTTAAATTACAGCTACATCCATTTTTGAGAACTCTCTGCAAACTCCTGAAGATTTTTTTTATTTTGTCACTAAAATAGCTTAAAATCAAGACAAACTCATGGATTAAACTTTGGTATATTCATAAATGTTAATTTAATTAATCTTCTGAGTGTTGTTATCAGAAATTTATCAAAACGCTGATATTTTGTGTTTTACGCAAAAGGCTTGAACTTCAGAAAAAGTTTACAATTAAAGCTAATACTTTCAAAATCTTTCTACAAGTAGTGTTCATATTCTCTCTTAAAAGTACACCAAACAGTACTTTAAAGGGATAGTTCAGTATTTTTTGGGGTTGGGTTGTGTAAGGTATGTGACAGCAGTTAGTGAAGTGGCTGAGTGTGCTGAGTTTTACTTAAAAATGAGCCACGAAACTATGATGGTTGAATGTATGATTGGGGAAACATTTCAGAGCACTTTATTTTTCCTCTAGGAAGTCTCAGTATTTGGCACTATTTTACGGTGCAGCAAATGGCTGTGTGTTCTTCCGCCTTTTGTCAATCTGTTCTTTCACTTTAAAGACTCAGGAAGACACAACAGCAGAGGAAACAGGACCAAATGTGTTATTTTGACTCAAGTGACAATTGCATTCCTTGTACTGAGGATGCTTGAGGTTGCTATTTTCCACTAGAGTATAGAGAAGAAGAAATTCTTCAGAACGAGATTCAGCGAGCAGAATTAATGTGTACAGTCAGAACAACTCGTGTCTGTTTGCTGTACTGTAAAATAAAGCACTCTGAAATGTTTCCCACAATCGTACATTTGATCCAACATAGTTTTGTGGTTTGTTTTCACGTAAAAGTCACAATTATGCAAAATAACTGGACCCGCCAACAGCAGTGTACCTTAGTGGTCATCTCGGTTAGTTCTCCTTAAAGGTGCAATGCTGCTTGGTGCCCTGTCATCCACTTCACTTACTCTTGTAAAGTACCTCTTACAACTCAACCTCAAAAATGCTGAAATATCCCTTTAAATACAAATATGAACTACTGTGATGCATGAAAACAATGATTGAAAAACCACAAAATGTCTAAAATATGTACGTTAAAAATGTAACTATTACTGTATCTTCATTCCTCAGTATCTACAGGTGACCTTTGACCCTGACACAGGCCTTTTGAGCAGCCTCATCAACCTGGAGACCAAACAGAGCATCAAACTGACGCAGAACTTCTACTGGTGGGTGTTTCTGATCGCACGAACAAAGGAACCTACCTGCTGATCACTGGATTAGAGTAACCTTTCCCTCAAATACTGATGACCTTTTCTAATTCACAGTTTCTTTGTGTGTGTGTGTGTGTGTGTCATGGGTGTAATGCAGGTACAACGGCAGCGATGGTAACAACTCGGATAGTAAACAGCCCTCAGGTGCCTACATCTTCAGACCGAACTCCTCTACGCCGTTTATCATCAGCAAGACGGCGAAGACCGAGACCATACTGGTAAAACTTCTTTGGAAAGCCTAAAATTGATATCAGTAATATAGTAGTTCAGCTCCACTAGTACTCAAAGTTGGAGTGCACTTAATTCCGGTCAACTAGTGTGTGAGTAGACTTTACTAGTGAAGCAAAAATGTCATTAGTACTACTAGTAAGACTTACATGCTAATAAGGGGACGGGGTAAAGCAAATTCAGGCTTCCTATTGGCTTTGGAAGATATTACAACCAATCAGGGTGCTGGATTCTTTTGAATCTTTTGGCTTTACTAGTACTACTAGTAGACTATTAACAGTCTACTAGTACTACAAGTGAGATATTTTGAGTTTACTAGTAGTACTAGTAAACACAATTTTGTTTTACTTGTAAAGGTTTTTGGCACAGTAGTGTGCGAGTAGACTTTAATAACAAAGCAAACTGCCGACCAGTAGACAATTTTGTGAGTAGTACTAGCAGACCTAATGCAAGCAGGAGGGATTATAATCGAATCCAGCACCCTGATTGGTTGTAATATTTTCGAAAGCCAATGGGAAGCCTGAATTTTTTTCCCCCCACCCCCTTATTAGCATATAAGGCACACTAGTAGTATTAGTGAACATTTTTAAGTTAGTAGTAGTACTAGTAGATCCAAAATAGTCTACTAGTAGCACTTTTTGCTTCACTAGTACAATTAGTGCCATTTTGTGTCACTAGTAAAGTCTACTTGTGCGCTAGTTGACCAGAATGGAGTACATGAGCTGAACTATGGTTGATATCATCAATATCAATTTTATTCCCAAACAGCTGTCCATAAACTTCAGCTTCATCCCCTCAGAAAAACTCTGAAGGCAAACTATATTAAACTATACAAACATTTGCTCAGCACTGCGAGGATGTCTTAATGACTGTGTTTGGTGTCCTCCCTGCAGACCCCGGTGGTTCAGGAGGTGAGGCAGTGGTTCTCTCCCTGGGTCTCTCAGGTGGTTCGTCTCTACAGTGAAAGCAAAGCTGTGGAGCTGGAGTGGACCATCGGACCACTGCCCATCGAGTGAGTTTGTGTTTAATACATTATATTAATCATGGTGGGCATATGTGTCAGTGTAAAGTGAAAAAAAGTTTTAGAGGCTGATCCTGAAGAAATTTTGACCCTTTATTTCTTATTATCATTATTACCTCCGCCAAGAAGGTTATGTTTTTGCCGGCGTTTATCCGTCTGTCTGTTTGTTTGTTTGTTTGTGTTCAAAATAACCTGAAAAGTTCTGAACGGATTTGGATGAATTTTCAGGAATTGTCAGAAATGGGATATGGAAGAACTGATTAAATTTTGGGGGTGATCGAGATCACCGTCTGAATCCAGGAATTTTTTAAAGGATTCTTTAACATTGCCAGATAGGACCATTTTCGCCAAAGTGGACCAAAGCTGCTTGGCGGAGGTCTACGCTCTCTGGGTGCTTTTTTTAGTTATTGTTGTTGTAGCATTGATTTAAATGCAGTGTTATTGTTGTTGCCAAAATGTTTGACCTTGTTTTTCATCAGTGATGACCTTGGGAAGGAGGTGATCACTCGTCTGGACACCAGCATCGAAACAGACGAATATTTCTACACTGATTCAAACGGCAGGGAGGTGCTGCAGAGGAAGTAAGATTCACTTTTTTTGTGAATTAAATAATATAGTCCCAAATACCTGCGCTTGATTTTATTGCTTATTTCCACATCTATGAGCTTTTTCAACGCAGCCTGCCCATGAATCCAGTCTTCTGTTTTCCTCCTCCACTTAAATTGTCTTAGTTCAGTTAATTTTTTAACTAATCTGATATTTTTTAATGTATTATTTTATTCTTTTCAACTGACTCACTCTGGCCATGATAACACATTTTAATGATGTATTATAAATTATTTTAATGATATAATTAAATACATTTAAAGACATCATGTAAACCATTAGTAATTGGTTTAGGTTCAACCAATAGCTAACAGAAACTGAATATATTTAGTGTTCAGTTTTTTTGTTGTTGTCTTTGAACTCATTATTCTAAAACAGATTACATTCTTGTCTTTATTTGTAGTAAATCACGACTTGCTTCACCCTTGATGTCTTAAAAGCTGTTTCTGACTCTGTAAAACTTGTTGAAATGCAGTATTAGTAAATGATTTCCTTAATATATTCACTTTTCCCCAAAACTTGACAGAGGATTAGTCAGTTATCAAAGTAAAGTAAAGAAAACTATTCAATATACAATTTGAGGTGTACCATATGTAGTAAAGATTGGCTTCATTGGAAGAAACTAGAAATGCTCCAAAGGCACAAACTTCCACCAAGGCATTTCTAACACTGTCAGGAAAGTTTTGACAAAAATGTGGAAAACTGCCCAATCACACAATCACTTTTCCCTTGTATCATGACCAACATTCCCTTAAATTTTCATCAAAATGTATTTAGTTTGAGTTATTGTTCTTATAGTTCTTATAGAAGTCCCTGGATCCACATCCATGTTCAGAACAACACCAAAATCTAATCACTTCTTTATTTTCCCATGATCAATATTCCTTAAAAACAACATACTAATCCATGGATGAGTTGAAAATGTGGATTGACGCTCCGTTTCTCTGTTTTTGCTCTAAAGGAAAGATTTCAGACCCACATGGGTCCTCAGGCAGTCAGAGCCGATCGCTGGAAACTATTACCCCATCAACTCCCGAGCTTTTATCAAGGTTTGTTCGTTTCAAAGGTTTCCTGAAATATTTTAATGATTTACAGAGTTAATCAACGTTTCACAAAGAAACCATTAAAAGAAAAAGTTCTAACAATACATTTCAGAGAATAGCCAATACTTTATGTCTGCTCTCTCAGAATTTGTGATGTTTTATGGCATCTTGTTTGCTGTCTTTTTAAGCAGATTACCTGATTTCTTTATTTTTTATTTCATCTTGGGTTTCAGGATGACAGGGTCCAGCTCACTGTGGTGACGGATCGCTCACAAGGAGCAGGAAGCATCCAGAACGGCTCTCTGGAAATCATGGTGAGCTGAACAGAAACTATTTAGAGGCGCTGTTCATCTTTTTTTTTTCAACCTGAGTTTGTTATTTTGTGTTTTTTTGAGTTTTAATGACTCCCAGGACACAAATATTTTGGTAAGACCTCATGAGACCACTCTAGACGGGCAGAGCTCGCCCACTGCTAACTAGCTTAGCTCAAACACTGGGAGTTAATGGGTAGTGCTAGCCTGCCTCTGCCTACAGTCATCAGATAAACTCTTCAGCAACTCTGTGACTCATTTTTTTAATGTGTTATGTTACGTTGTCTTCTACTATCATCATATGTTCTTCTTGTACTTCTAAACAGAGGCTTTGTTTTGTTGACCTACTTCCGCGATGTTTCGCACTAGAGATATGACGTTCGTGAATTAATCTTTTAAACAACCTCCTTAAGTGAACCAACTCGCAGTTGTGAGTGAGCCGATCGTTTGCGAGCCATTCTTAAATTTGCAGGCAATTCGCACCTAAGGCAGGCTAACACTTCCCATTGACTCTGTTTGAGCTAAGCTACTTAGCGGTGGGCAAGCTTTGCCTGTCTCTTTCGCTTTACTGCACGCACGCACGGTCGAAGGAATGGAGTCAGACAAGACACAGAAAAAAAAGTTGGCGTATCCCTTTAAAACTGAACAGGCTGTTACTGTGATGTGATCTTTGGGTGTCGGTATTCTAATTAACCGTGATTTTGCCTCCTTTAGACTCAGATTATATTCTCAAAAATCTAAAAAAATCAAATCTCTGTAAGGATATTTTGTGATACGTACAAAGAGGAAGTTGTGGCTTTTATTACCAGAGGCATCTGTCTCGTTATTTTCTTTAAAACTATCAAACCTCATTAACAACAGTGCTAATTATGTTTGCAAATAATTGAACAAAAAAACCTTCATCAACAAGCTTTTTCCATGAGGAAGACTGAGATTTTCACGACTCCAGAATTATAAACTTTAATACAATACCAGTAAAGAAGTTTGATTTTTGGGAGCTGTTTCAAACCACGGCAAAACAACAATAATAATATATAACTGTAGTTTTCCTTTTTCTCATTAACAACATGAAGGAGAAAAAAAGCAGCTTCAGGAAAAACAGCTGAACACATGAGAAGACGACTGCAGTAAACCAACACGTTGTTTGTCATAAGTGTTCATTTAAACTTTTGTTTTCTTTTTCTCTAAATACTGTTAAATACTAAGTTCAGGACAGTTCCATCCATCCATAATCTGTTCCTCTGATCTCTATAGTTAAGTTTTCAATCTCCAAGTTTTCCTGTAGTTTCTCAGAGGGTTGAGGAGGAGGGGAAATTACAGAACCAGCAGAGTGATTTCTGGGTGAAACATCTTTTTGCTGCCGGTGTTCACACATGTCGCTCACCCAGACAAGTTCATGAGATTTTCAGGCTTCTCTGCTGCATGTGTGAATGCTGTTTTAAGACTTTCCTCTCCTTCAGCTCCATCGTCGCCTGCTGTACGATGACTTCCGTGGTGTTGGAGAGCCCCTCAACGAGACCTCTGACATCTTCCCAGAGGGTCTGGTGGTCCGGGGTCGCCTCCTGCTGTCCCTCGATAGCCCGGCCAGTGCTGCTGACGCACACCGCCCTCTAGCTGAGGAGATGGTACTGCAGCCACTGCTGACGTTCACCGAGGGAGACCTGCATCCAAACACTAAACTGGAGGTGAGCAAGGATGAGCCAGGGAGTTATTTTGGTTTTAAAGACAATGAGAGCGCTGGATTTCTTAATTTTTATAGTTAAAAATCATGTGAGGGTCAGCGCGTAACACGGAGATCGGCTTTTAAGAGTTTTTTGAACAAGGTATTTTTATTATTTTTCTAAATAACACGGAACAAAAACAATTGCAATAACTCCCCAACTCTAAATTAACAGCCAGACAATGTTACAGATATAAACATATAACAAAAATAACAACAATAATAATAATAATAAAGTAATAATGATAATAAATACAGTAAATCAGGTAAATAAATAAATATTAACCATAAAAATAAAAATCAGCAAGATAAATAACAATAATAAAGGAAGAAAATGGTGATTTTTTAAAATCTCTTCTTTATATATATAAATGTAGCAGTGATGTTTTTAGACTTCCATTTGGACTCCATTTTAAAGAAAGTGAACATTACCCATCTTTCTATTGACCAATGAAATATGTCCAACACCCTATTTTCTTGTTTTCTTTTGACTTTTTGCTTCATGAGTATAACTTTTTATCTTATGATGTTGACTTTGCCCAAGCAGTATGACATTTTATCTCATGTTTTTATTTAAATTTTGGCCCATAAGAAAGTGTTTTATCCCACAATTTTGACTTTTTGTCTAAAAAAATTTGTCTTTTTGCAAAATAAATATGACTTTTTATGTCAGGAGTTTGACTTCTTACCTAAGAAATATAACTCTTTATCTCACAATTTTCTTTTTGCCTCATAATTATTACTTTTTATCTCAGGTTTTTGACATTTTACCTTAAAAGTATCACTTTAAGTCTAGAATAACTTTTTATCTCGTGATTTTGACTTTTTGCCTAAAAAGTATGACTATTTATCTCGCAATTTTGACTCCTTGCCTCATAAGTATGACTTTTTATCTCACAATATTGACTTTTGTCTTAAATGTAAGACTTTTTAATCTCAGAATTTTTGCCTTTTTTCTCATAAGTATGACTTTTTATTGAAAGATTTGGCCTTTTTGCCTTAAAAGTATGACTTTTAGTCTTATGATTTTTGACTTTTTGCCCCATAAGTTTGACTTTGTATTTGACAAATCTGACTGTATGTCTCGTCAGTTTGACTTTGTACTCATGAACGACTTTTTACCTCATGATTCTGACTTTCTTATCTCATAAGTGTGACTCTTTATCTTACAAACTTGACAATTTGTTTCATAGGTATGACTTTTAGTTTCATGATTTTGACTTTTTCCCCATAATTCTGACTTTTCTATCTCACATACAGACTTTTTCTCATACGTTTGAGTTTTTGTTCTCACAACATTGACTTTTTGCATTAGAAGTTTGACTTGCTATCTCACAACCTTTACTTTGCCTCATAAGGATTACTTTTTATCTCCTTATTTTTCTTCTCTTTTTATCCCCTCTGTTCTTTTTATTCATTTGTTTTTATTTTTTATCTTATCTGTCTCCTGTTAACCTTAAAATTCTCTAATGTTTTACATTTTATTGTCCTGCAAAAGCAAATGCTCTTAATGTCACCATGTCTCTGTACAGCATGATGAATTTCTGTGTGTTTGATTGCTTTGCTTTGTGCTGTCGATCACTTGTTTAGTGTATTTGTGTGCAGTTTTCAGGTCTGCAGGCGGAGCTGCCTCCTGCCATCCACCTGCTCACTCTGACTCAGTGGGATAACGACTCGGTGCTGCTGAGACTGGAGCATCAGTTTCAGAGCTGGGAGAGTAAAGTGAACTCTCAGCCTGTTACCGTCAACCTGCAGGTCAGATGTTTACGATCACACTTCATTTTTACTGTCAGATATTATTTTATAATAATTATCACAGATCAAGAGTCATGCTCAATCAATCAATCTTTATCAATCAATCTTTATTTGTATAGCGCCAATTCATAACAAGTGTTATCTCAAGACACTTTACAATAGAGCACAAAGCTCTTCATATTATGGATACACATATATGCATAGATACATATATACATATAAAAATACACATATACATATATATACAAATGCTGACATCATTAGTTTATCAGGGACTGTGAAGAACTTCATCTTGGTTAAATCTAAAGCTTGTTTGCTTAGTTTTTATTTTTTAGACGTGATAGAAGTAAGAGTAGCAGGTCAGTTATTGTTTAAATTAACAGTAAGTACAAAGTCTGGACAAACACGTCCTTCTCTCTGCTCATATAGAAGCTGTTTTCTACCCTGGAGGTGTTGGGCTTCTCTGAACTGAACCTCTCGGCCAATCAGTGGAAAGACGAGATGAGACGATTTCAGTGGACGCCACAGTCAGGTACAAAACTCTCTAAAGTTACTAAAGTCTAATCAAACTGAAATGAAATCTGAATAAGTCCTCCAAGATTTAAAGCTGAAGTTTCCACTAAAAATGTCTATGCTGAAAAGACGGAAGAAACACATCCAGACCAACGAGAGCCGGTGCTGAGTGGAATAAAAAAGACATGGATTGAAAAAACATCTCGCGCTGCACGGCTCCAAGCTGCAATTCATTTATTCAACAAGTGAAATAAAGTGAGCCCTGATGAAGAAAATCAGCAATTCTGAGTCAAAGCTTTGAGATTTCATAAAAGGCAAAGATGTGAGATAAGAATATGAGATATCAAACTTAAAAATTGTAAGACAAAATGGAGTATTTCATTGTTCGTATAATTCAGCGCAGTCCTGTATAATTAGTCTCATAAGTCTCAAAATGTTTCAAACTTTTAATATTTTGTCTTTTCTTCTGATGCATAAATTTTCATCCACCAAATTTTCACATTTTCCCAAAAGTCTGACATAACTTTTTGTATAATTACTTTGACTTTTTGTCCCATAGTTATGCTTTTTTGTCTCTTAAGTCTGACTTTTTGTCTCAAATGTATGACTTTTTATCTCAAGATGTTGACATTTTGTCCCAATAGTATGCTTTTTTGTCTCAGAAGTATGACTTTTGTCTCGTATGACTTTTTATCTCAAGGTTTTGACTTTTAGTCTAATTTACTTACTCTAAAACAATTCCTTAGTATCAGATGATTTTCACTGTTTTTATCTCATAATTTTAGCTTGTTATTTCATTATAATTAGGACATAGCATCACTAAATAGTGACTTTTTATCTCATTATTATGACTTAGGAATCCGGTGTTATTTTTTCATTAGTGTTCAGTTTTTCTCTTTTTTTTTTTTTGAGGGATGGGTCTGCATATCTTCGATGAAAATGGATACTTGAAAAAAACTGGAAAAAAAAAAAAAACGAATTAAAGAAGAACTAAATTGATTAAAAAATATATTGCTTTTTAAAATTATTTTTATTTTTGTAAGTCTTGTAATAATTATCAATCTCTTATTTTTTATTCAGTCCTCTTTACTTTTATCATTGTCACCAATATTTCTACAATTTCCACTACGATTTACCATCAGCTGTATTAATATTCATTGTCTTATTCTGTTTAACTGGCATTTTTTCACTACTGTCATTACTCCAGTTTACTTTTTTTTAGAATTTTGGAGCATAATATTAATTTTCTTCTCTCGCTGGCTCATGTGACTGGTCATGTCCTCACCGGTCTGTAATCAGGCCCTGTGCACATTACATTCACACAGAAATGTTCATGTTGTGATCATTATTTCTTAAGCCATTACCAGCAGATAAACAATAATTAAGTACAAAGAGAGACTCTCCTCTAAAATCAGAGGTGGTCACCAGACGGATAAATACATTAAAGTTGTCTGCAGTTTCAGCCTTCTTTAAATCACTGCAGGAGCTCTTGGCTGGTGGTCCTGGTTCAGTTTAAACACTTGATTAAAAGATGAGGATGAGTCTAATCACTGCTCCATTAAAGACCGCTTCACGTTAAAGACTACGATCTCCCTGCAGGGACTAATCAGGCCGACAGCGGAATAAAACGAGCCCTTAATACATTTATATGGATCATAAATTTAATAACAAACTGTGGGAATCAGGCTTGTTTGTTTCACCACAGATGATCCTCCAACTCGTGTTTTATCCGTGTTATTAAGGTGCTGTCTCAGGGGAAGTTTGATCTTTTCAACCTTGACTCTTAATGTTTTATATTTTAGGGACTGAATGACTACCAGGTTTTAGTGAAATATGTGAAACAGACGACTGGAGTGATTATTTATTTAAACTCAAAATGGAAAAGAAAATCAGATGTTTTAAGGTTCAGGAGGCATTTTTAGGATGACAGAACTATGTGTAAATACACTCACAGGCCACTTTATTAGGCACACCTTGTTAGTGCTGGATTGGACCCCCTTTTGCCTTCAGAACTGTCTTAATTCTTCAGAGATTCTGGTCCATACTGACATGAGAGCATCACACAGTTAATGCAGGGAATCTCCAGTTCCACTACATCCCGAAGCTGCTCTATTAGACTAAGATCAGGTGACTGTGGAGGCCCGTGAAGTACAGTGAACACATTGAGCTTTGGGATGGACGTGGTTAGCAACACTTCTCAGGTGGGTGGTGATTAAATGATGCTCAGTTGGTACTAAGGTGCCCAAAGCGTGCCAAGAAAACATCCCACACATCATTACGCCACTATCCTGAAATACAAGGCAGGATTGATTCATGTTTTCATGGCAAATTCTGACCCCACCATCTCAATATGGCAGCAAAAATCAAAAACCATCAGACCAGCAACACTTTTCCAATCTTCTGTTCAATTTTGGTGAGCCAGTGCGCGTTGTAGCCTCAATTTCCTGTTCTTAGCTGACAGGAGTGGCACCCTTCTGCTTAAGATTCAATGTGTTAGCATGTTCAGAAATGGTTCTCTGCATACGTTGGTTATCTGCATTACTGTTGCCTTTCTGTCATCTTGAACCACTCTTGCCGCTCTCCGTTTCTGAAATATTCTGACCAGTGGCTTTAAAGGGATACGCCAACATTTTTTTTTTGTTTTCGTGTCTTGCCTCACTCCCGAGCCCATGCCAAGCAGATAGACTCCATTCTTTCGACTTTGCATGCAGTAACAAGGAAGAGACGGGCAGAGCTAGCCTTCTGCTAATTAGCTTAGCTCAAACACTGGGAGTCAGTGGGTAGCATTCGCATGCCTCTGCCCACAGTCATTAGACAAACTCTTCAGCAACTCTAAATGATCCTGTGTGTGCACACCACCGCAGACGTGCTTGTACGTCCACGGTGGTTTGCAAATGTGCCTTACGGTTTAGTTTCGGATGTATTTCTTTTTTAAAAATTACATAAAGTGCTAACCTTAGTCTAAAAATAGATAACGTAACACTACGGGGTAAAAAAACGAGTCACAACAAGCACACAGGACCATTAAGAGTTGCTGAAGAGTTTATCTGATGACTGTAGGCAGAGGCAGGCTAACACTTCCCATTGACCTCCAGTGTTTTGAGCTAAGCTAATTAGTGGTGGGTGAGCTCTGCCCATCTCTTCCTTTTTTCTGCTCGCACAGTCGAAAGAATGGTGTCTATCTGCTTGTCATGGACTCGGGAGTGAGGCAAGACATGAAAATAAAAAAAAAGTTGGCATATCCATTTAAAAATAGCGTTGTCGCCATGTGATTGGCGAATAGCCTTTTTATGTTAATGAGCAGCTGGTAAAGTGTACCACATAAAGTGACAGTATTTTTGTGTATTTCATATTTTCCAGGTGAGAGGCCCCTGCAGAAGACCTGTGAGGACCCCTCGGCCTGGGAGGTGACCCTGAGGCCGATGGAGATCAGGACCTTCCTGCTCAGAGTCAGCCTCAGTTAGCCAATCACATCGCTGCATTTTTTTTTACAAGCGTTTTTAGACTGATTAGAAAAACAATCAACATTTCTGGTATTTAATTTTGTTTTTTAAATGGATCAAATAAGAGAAACTGGGTTCATTCAGGAACATTTAGAGATAAAAGTAGAGGGATGACACTGCCCACAATTTCAGACTGAATCCTCTCAGGTTCAGAGGTGTGCCGATGAGAACATCTTGTTTGTCTTCGTTTAGGGAAATAGGAATGTCTTCTTTGTGGCTGCAAACAGGAGCATAAGGTGAAAATTCATGCAGCTCAGTCTGAATTGTATGAATTTGATGTAAAGTTTATACTGATTATACTTTTGTGTTTGAGGGATGTCATAATGCTAAAATGACAAACTGCACTATCAGATTTTAGACCCTAAATCCCACTTTTTATACCAGCACGTGCACTAAACATTTCTACCATGGTGCCAACTTGAACTGACGTGATGTGTGCAATTACCGTAATGTTTGTATTCCAGCCAAGACGTGTAAATATTTGATTTTATACTGATCAGAAAGCAAGTGAAATAAAGTTTATGATTCTTAACTTTGTGTCAAGTCGTTTCTTTAAGCATTCAGTAGTTTATCTTCATTGTTTCTTTAAAGGGAGACACCAACTTTTTTTTTTTTTCTGTCTTGCCTCACTCCCGAGTCCATGACAAGCAGATAGACACCATTCTTTCGACTGTGCGTACAGTAACAAGAAAGAGTAGGGCAGATTTTACCTACTGCTAATTAGCTTAGCTCAACTACTAGGAGTAAATGGGTAGTGTTAGCCTGCCTCTGCCTACAGTCATCAGATAAAGTCTTCAGCAACTCTAAACACTCCTGTGTGGTTGTTGTGGCTTGTTTTTTTACCCCTTTATATTAAGCTTTCTTCTACTACCATCGTATTATTTTCTTCTACTCCTAAACAGAGGCTTTGTTTTATTGACCTACTTCCGCGGTGGTTTGTGCTAGAGATGTGACATTTGCAAACTTAAATTTGCAGGCAATTTGCATTTAAGAATGGATCGCAAATGAACGGCTCACTCACAACTGCGACTCGGTTCTCACCGTTCGCTTTAAAGAGCTGTTCAAAAGACTCGACTCGTTTGTGAACATCACATCTCTAGGTCAAACCATCTCAGAAGTAGGTCAACAAAACAAAGTCTGTGTTTAGGAGTAGAAGAAGATAATACGTTGGTAGAAGATAGCGTAACACAAAGGGGTGAAAAAATGAGTCACAACAAGCACACTGGACTGTTTAGAGTTGCTGAAGAGTTTGATGACTGTAGACAGAGGCAGGCTAACACTTCCCACTGACTCCAAGCGTTTGAGCTAAGCTAATCAGCGCAGGGCAAGCTCTGCCCGTCTCTTCCTTGTTACTGCACGCACCGATGAAAGAATATTTCTATCTGCTTGTCATGGACTCGGGAGTGAGGCAAGACATTAAAGCAAAAAAAAGTTGGCGTATTCATATTAAATTGCAAGTAATTTTTTCTTGGGTGAATTCCTAGAAAGCGAGAGAACTTAAATTCTTCACACTTATGTACCCTTGTGTTAAGCATAAATCAAAACAGAATTCAATGATTTGCAAATCCTTTTGACCTGATAAACTTTGTCTTTTTTGCAAATATTCACTTGTTTTGAATTTGATGCCTGGAACATGTTCCAGAAACTTCTCCAAAGAAAACTTGTGGCAAGTTAAAAACAGTGGCTGGATAAAATACCACCACCAAGTACTTCACAGCAGCTTTTCTGGTTTTGAATAAATATGCTCTGTGAATGCACCAAAATAAGGCATGAGGTAGTTAGAGACTAATCTGAGCTCAAAGCAACAGATACAGACTCCAAACATTAAGATGTTGTCACCACGGCTCTTTTAAAGCCATAAAGGCAAAGACTGTTCTGTTCCTCATCACCCAGGATGACCTGTTGGTTCATCTGTAACTGTGTCATGCTTAAAAGAAGAAATTTTAAAAATAGTGGCTAAAAATGCTTACATTTTGATTATATAAAGTGCTCTTAAAACCAGCTGACAAGAGTTCAAGTAAAAGAAATAAAAATAGAAAATTAAAGTCAACATGAGGACTTTATTGGACCGCATCAGCAGCAAAGGTGGAGATTTAAAAAAAGGAAAAATACTGACATAAAACAGCTCCTGAATAATATTTGCTTTCAACAAAACAAGGCTGCACATGGCCATTCAAACTCCAGGAATAAAATAACATAAAAAAGAAAAAATGAGCTAAAGGAAGATTCAGTTATTCCATTTTCTCTTCATTTGTCGTCTCCAAGTAGTGGGAGTAGCAGCATTTGTCTCCATGAGTGCACGTTCCCTGAGAAAAACAAGACAAAAATAAAATATTAGGGCGACTGCTTTATCTGATGTCATGTAAAAGGAGAAAAGGCTGATAACATATTTTCTAGGTATGCACAATATCAGATTTTTGACGATATCCGGTAATCTGTTTGTGAAACAAGACAAACAAGATTTTAGTGAAACATAAAACTGTTGATTACCTCCGCCAAGGAGTTGTTTGTTTGTTTGTTTGTTAGCAAGATTACACAGAAACTACTGGATGGATTTTGCTGAATATTTCATGAGATGTTGGTAACAGTGTTAATTTTGTTGACTAACTATTTTTGCCATAGTTTTCTACAACCCTTTCTCCCCTGATGAAAACTAGGCAGTAACGAATAAAAACAAGTGCACATGGACAGAAGCTAAAACTAAATTAACTGACATTTTTCCCAACAAATATAAACTAGACTAAAGTGTTTGACAGATTTAATCCAATCAGACCTAATTTGGTCATGTAGAAAGTAGGGACAAGTTAGGAATATATCCAATCACAGCTGCTTTGGTTGTGTGGAAAGGTTGGATGAGTTAAGAGGGACATCCAATCACAACTGCCTTAGCTTGGTGGTGGTGGGATAAGTCGGGGAGCGATCCAATCAGAGCTCCTCTCTTTATGAATTGATATATTCATGTAGAGCAGGTTCACTGTTTGTTGTCAGTTCTGGTATTGTAACTGAGATGCTCTGCCAGGTAGCCTAAATAAAGGTGACTGCATTTCACACAAAAGTTCAATTTGTTTCTGTTAATTTATACATTCAAACTTTACTATCATTTAATAAAAGTTTATAAGAGGTTTCATTTTATCCAAGTGTAAAACATGACTTCAGAAATTCAAGGAAACATAAAAAATGCCTTACACTTTACACTTCATATTTTAGTCGACTAAATTTACAGTAGATTTCATCGACCAAAATGTTGTGAAATTTCATCAACTAAAACTAGACTAAATTAAAACAATTTAGATGACTAAATTATGACTAAAACTAAAAGATATCTTATGAAAAAGTCCATAACTTAAACTAAATTAAAAAGCGCTGTCAAAATTAACATTGGTCGGTAATGGCCCAACTTAAAAATATTTTGATTTTGGTGGTGATATGTATATTTGTCTGGATTTAAAATATCACATCTCTGCCATTTCTCAAAGAATTTGCTTCCAGCTTCACGGGATAATATGGGGTCTATGTCTCTATTGTCAAGGTAAATTTCATCTGGATCTGATCCAGACTGAGGTCACAAAAAACATTACACTTTATAATGGGAAATCCCATTGAAGACATTCAATAATTCATATAAAATCAAAAATAATGTTCCATAACTTGTTGTGTTCATTCAGGATAACAACCTCCATGTATGTGCTGAGCTTCGTCTGGATCCTGGCTCTATTCTGGATCTGGTGATCCAAAGTTGAATCTTTTACAGGGGTTTACAGGGCTCTCAGTGCTTTTCTGGTATTTTTTGTTACCATGTCTATTTCTGTGCTTGTTTTTCTTGCACAGTCCCTTTCTGTTGAGCTGTTAATTTTTCTTGGAAAAAAAAAAAAATACATATACATACATATATATACATATATATACATATATATATATATATATATATATATATATATATATATATATATATAAAAACATGCACAACCACATAAAAAGCCCCCATCCCTTCTCCTTGACCCACCACTGTAAAACTCACTGACACCTCCTGCTCTGTAATCAGATTACTTTCACCTCTGTACAAATCAAATCTGTCAGTGACCGCCTCTGGTCTCCTGTTTGTCTGTTTTTAAGCAGGAGGACTTGTAAATAATTCATGAATAATTAAATATAATTGTTGTTGAGTCTTCAGGCGTCGAGACAATTTAATCAAACGACATTTAAGTCATTTAGAGAAAAAGTTTTGATTAATCTCTGATGATGTTCTTGGAAAACAAACGAGGCACGTTGTTCTTACATGGGAGCAAATTTTCCTTTCAGAGGACAGAGAGGGTTGTTACCTCCTAAAAAAAGGGTCTGTGACAGAGGATTAAATGTGGGGCTAAAACCAAATATTAAAAAACTGCAGCATGAGAAAAACATGAAAAATATATCTAATGCTGCTCAACCTGAATGTGAAATGTGAGGCTTAAAGAGTCAGTGAGGAACATCTCAGGTGTTTGTGTGAGTCTGGGTTTATTTCTACGGTGGTCGACGAGGGCAAACGGCCTACAGCGGCTCGATGCAGGACTCACACCAGGGGGAAAACACCTGCAAGAGCAGAAATGCAGAAAAACCAAGATCAACAGAGGAGCTCCAGGAGAGACAGATGAGAGATGAGACTGCAGTCAGGCCAGCTGCTCCTAAATTTGAAGTGCTCATGTATTTGAACCTTTACGGTACATGTTCTGCGCTGAGAGGTGGATGACAGACTTTAGCATGTTCCTGTTTTCCTTTTACTATCAAAAGGGTCAAATACTGCCCTATGTTGGCTCTTTTTCCAACATAAATGAACAGAATGTGTAATAATATTGTTTCAAATGATGCATGGTGTGGTTTATTTTGAGCACTTAGAGGCATCTTAGAGCCAACGTTAAGGCAAGACTTCTATATTTAATTAACATGACCCTCTGTTTCTTTTCCTCTGACTCTTTCGGTCTCTGTTGACCTGATTGTTGATTTTGTTAACTTTATTGTGCTCAAAGTTCTGCCTTTTTTGCTTTTGTTCTGTCTGTTAAAGCACTTTGTAAACATCTGTTTTTAAAGGTGCTATATAAATAAAGTTATTATCATTATTTTTATTATTTCTTTTTTTTGTTTGTTTTTTTGAAATTCTTTATTTTTCAGTTCTGAAATACAGACATCAAGACACATCATGGACATGGAGAAGAAACCAAGGTTCCTCTGCAATTCAGCCTTTTTACTTATTTAAGCATAAAGAACTAAATACAACATGGGAAAGGAGAAGTGTGCACATAAAATCAACCAGAAATACAACACATATAGTCTCAAGAGGCAGAAGGATAGAAAAAAATAAAATAAGTTAATAAAAATTAAAAATATTAATTAATTAATTAATTAAATTTTAAAAAATGGACTTCTATATTTCACACTTTTGATGGTAAAAGGAAAAACAGGAACACGATAAAGTCTCTGCCTGTCTGTCATCCCCCTCTCACTCTGCATTTACCGTAAAGGTTCCAATACATGAGCACTTTAATTTTAGGAGCGTCTGGCTTGACCACAGTCTCTCTCGTCTGTCTCTCCCTGCTCCAGACCCCTCTTCTGGCCTGGAGCTCTTCTGTTGTTACCTCTGCCAAGGAGGTTGTGTTTTGATGTAGTTTATTTGTTTGTTTGTTAGCAAGATTACGTAAAAACTACTGGAGAGATTTTGCTGAAATTTTCCGAAGTTGTTGGTAATGGCACAACTTAAAAATGATAAACTGCATCGAGCCGCTGTAGACCGTTTGCCCTCGTTGGTCTCCGTATATTCCCCTCTAAAGATCTTCTCTGTAATGAACCCGACTGTTCCTGACAGCAGAGAAGCTCTGAAGCTGAACCCACCTGTCTGAACCTCTTGCAGGGAAACTCTTTCAGCTGTGAGGAGTCTGTGATCTGATTCTTTCTCTTGTTCTGAAACTTCTTCCTCTTGTCCTGAAGGTCAGAGGAGAGACCACCGCTGCAGGAGAGAGAAGGGTCAAAGGTTAGAGGTGGACCTGAGAAGAAGAGAATGAGAGGTTATAGAGGGCAGAAATAAGAGAGAAGTGAAGCAACAAGTGAAGGAGCTCAACGAAGAGGTTCAGTTGAATTCAGGTTTTTAAATGTTTTTATTTTCTTATCTCAGTATTCTTTTGTTTTTTTTCCACTTTGAATGAGTCAGTCTTTTAAAACTCCTACACCAAGTATTAATTATATTTTGGGTGTTTTTTACCCTTTAAATGTCAGTATGTTAACACAACTCCACTGTTTTTGTAACTGAAAAAAATAATTTCCATAAAATAGATTCCAATGATTTTCTGATTATTATTTATATTGTTACCATATTATCAGGCCTGGAGATGGTCAATAATTGGCAGCAACATTGATTTTGATGCATTGTTGCTTTTATTTTATTTTTTTGCAGTGTCACAATCAACAACTCCTTCTCATGATCCTTGGGACAAAATAATACCAGCCTCCTAAAATCAGCTGTAAAATGTATTAAATGATTTCTACTTTAAACATTTCAGTCTTTTAAACCTACTTCAGACTAAAATATACATAACAAATAGTCTTGATATTTGGGGAGGGTTAACCCTTCAAAGGGTTATGTTCACACAAATCAGTTGTTTAAAAAAAATATACAACAAAATCAAAAAAATCTATACAATATATTTCAAGAAGTATTTGATAATTATTATTACTATTATAGTAATTATTATTATTATCATTATTAGAATGTCATTTTTTTTTTACAACATTTCAGTCTTTAAAACTGCCTCCGTCTGAAATATCTGTATTTGATTATTAATATTTTTAGGCACTGAGGTGGTCAATGATTGGCAGTAACAATCATTTTAATTGTTATTTTTTATGCAGGCACATTTGCAGAAAACAGTAAAAAGAGAAATCGTACAGCATTTATTGAATAGGAAAAAATAGCGCCATCTGGTGGACAAATCTAAAAATAAAATCTTAACATAAAGAGAAGTTTGTTTATGTAACGAAAACTGTTGGATCAAAAATGTAATTTTCAATGGTTTTGATTGGGACAGCTTTTGTAATTAGGAATAAATGAGCAGTCTTTAGCGTAGCTTAGCCATTTTAGGCTAATTTAAGAAATAGACAACAACATTATTTGTTTTTAAAAAATGAAAGTCCTCTGGCAAATTCGAGTTTTACTCGTTCAACACAGCCAAAATGGCTCAGAAATATTCAAAAAACTTAATGGCACAAAATGTCCCAAGGATCTCTTAAGGGTTAAAATTTAAATAAGCCAACTATTATTGAAATAAATAAATAAAACTTGACTAGAAAAGTCCTGAGTAAATGTTGCTGGATGATTAGGTTGCTGTTTTAGCAAAATCAACGGAAATGCTGCCTTAAACGTGTGCATTTAAATTAAATTAAAAATATTTGCAGTGAAAAGTAATGTTGCAATAATGTGTTTTTAAGTGTTGCCTCTAATTGGGCAAATTTAATCAATAAAAACTGTTCAACTGGGACCTTCACTAAAAATCAGCTCGTGTGCATTAATAAGAAAAAAGAAGAAGAATTCTGGGGCTGTCAAACAATGACTTTTAAATTTCTATAGATGGCTGAGTTTCCATTAATAAATCTCAATTAATCACATTTTTATTGTATATTTAAAAGTCCATTATTTTAATTTCAAGCTCATTTTAACTCAAATTTGTTTCTCGATTTGGAAATCAAAGAGATGTTTCTTTATTTACATCTGAAGTCATTTTTGGCACTTATACTTTCTTTTAACAGGTCTTTATCAACTTTCTGCTGCTTTTTAATTCAGTTTTGGACTCAGTGTCTCATTCGTCTATTAGTTACCTTGTTTTGGCGCGGGCTTTGGGTCCCCAGTTGGCCTGAGGGTTCTCCTGGAAGCGGATCAGGTGGCGTTTACGGGACTGAGGGTTGGCGTCCTCTCTCACGTCGAAACAGGCCTCAAAGCTGCCCACACAGACACGTGAAGACGGACATGAGGTGATAATAAAGAGGACTTTACTGAAAAATGTGACTTCACTCTTCAGTCTATGGCAGCAGGTCTTCAGGTCTTCGGGTCTTACCCGGGCTCTTTGGAGAGGATCTTGAAGGCAGGGCTCGTCTCTGACAGCTTCTCCCTCTTCACGGGTCTTTGCTTCTCCTAAAGGAAAAGAAATCTCAATGTTTAGAAACTGACCTAACTTAAAGAGAGCAGGTTTAATAGATTATTTTTGTACTGAGTTTTGTTTACCCAGCATCTCATGATGTCCCAGAGCACCGCGGGGGGGGCGTCCGTCTTGATGGCGTTCTTACAGGCGTGAGAGAGAGAGACTCGGTGACCTGCATGAAGGAGAGCAGACCTGCAGAGACCACGAGTCACCATGTTAACCCTTACAAACAATTCGATATAATATATGTGATATGCAATATTATACATATGAAATATTTTATAGGATATGAACATGATGTATGGTGTGATATATAATATACAATATGATGTGGAATGATATTTGATTTGATATTATGTGATATGACATAATAGGACATGAAGAGTCTGATAGAAAACAATATACCTATGAAATATTTCATACTGTATGATATGATAAATTACATTATACCACATGATATGAAACAAATGTGAATTTCAGTGTGTGGTGTCAAATTATGGAATTCTTTAACAATTGACTTAAAAGCCTGTACCAATATTCATCAGTTCAAGAGAATGTATAAAGACAAAATGATAAGAAAATAGGAAATTGATAGGTAATAGATCTTCTGTTGCTTTGTATGTTGTTGTGGTTTTCTCTTTGTTTTCCATTTTGTTTTTCCCCTGCTTTTTCGAGAAGCAGTAGTTGTTGAATATCTGACAGACCGACCATCTAATTATTTCTTGTTTTATTATTTTCAGAAAGGGGCTGGTTATCATAAGACTTTCTTCTTCCTGCCCCTTTTCGATCATGGAATAAACATGTGGCAGAATTAGGAATTGTACAGCATGTGAACTTCTGTTTTCATGATACGGGATAAAATCACTAACAAAAATAAATAAATAAAAATATGATACATAAATTTTACGATATAATACCACTGATATTTTATAAGATGGGGTAAAAAAAGTAAAAAATGTTTAAATGCAAGCAGATTTTTAGAGAGTTTTACTTACTGCTTGTTTAAAAAACATTGTCTTTAAATTTAACATAGAAGATCCAATGAAAACTGATTAGTGACTTCCTGATATCCAACTCATGGTAACTTGTGGACCAAACACTAAAGCGCTGACAAAAATAGATTATCAAATCATTTTAATATATCACACCTCAATAATCATGTAATATTTAAGAAGAATCTCCCCCGTCCCTCTATTTAAGGATTTTAGTATGAAGGCGCTGACTGTAAATCAGTCTGGATGTTAGTCTGTCGCTGCTGCTTCTCTGTATTCTTTAGGTGTGTGTAGGTGTGTGTAGGTGTTAGTGTGTGTGTGTTTACCTAAAAGGCAGCAGAGGTGGAGTGGAGCAGTGGATTGTGCTGCTCAGATTGTCCACAGTGTAATAAAGAGGAACATCCTCCAGCTCCTGAAACAAACAGTAAATCACAGATTATAAAGTTTGACTCAGCAGGAAACAAGCCACTCTGTGCTGTTTTATTCGTCTGTGTGTGTTTTTACTTTAAGTGAAGTTTTCTGACAAAACCACACCCACAAGACAATATGTAAGAAAACGAGGAGCCACAGATACCTCAGTCACCATACTGAGCATGCCCTCGATCCGTCTGGACGTCCCAAACCTGGACAAGTTCCCCGACACACTTGACAAAACCTTCTGGACAAACGCCATGTCATGGATAGGCTCCGCCCACATGGGACCGCCCAGCTGCAGAGAAACATGTCTGAACATGAGACCACCGGAGACGTGGATAGAACTACAGTCCAATTATTATTCTATTTCTATTTCATGTCTTCCCTCAAAGATCCTGACCCAGTCCAGCATGTGAGGAACGTATGTAGCGTGCACAGCTTCATGTTACTTGCTGAGTTTGTGTCTATTAATACTACTATTAGACCTAAAAATGTTCACTAGTACTACTAGTAAGCCTTATATGCTAATAAGGGGGCCAAAAAAATCAAATTCAGGCTTTCCATTGGCTTTCAAAAGTATAACAACCAATCAGGGTGCTGGATTTGGTTATAATCCCTCCTACTTCATTTCCATAAGGTCTACTAGTACTACTGGTGAGATATTTTGGGTTTACTAGTAGTACCAGTAAATTTTGTTTTACTAAGAAAGGTTTTTGGCACGCTAGTGCATGAGTAGACCTAGTACTACTTGCAAAGCTTTGAGTTTTTTCTAGTAACATTTTTTTAAGTCTACTATTACTACTAGCGACACAAAATTGTCTACTAGTAAACAATTTTACTTTTAAACGATTTTTATTTACTAGTACTACTGGTAAACTCAAAATATCTCATTTGTAGCACTAGTAGACAATTTTTAGTCTACTACTAGAACTTGTACAGCTAAAAGATTCACTAGTAGTACTAGCAGACCTAGAGCAAATGAAGTAGGAGGGATTATAACCAAATCCCGCACCCTGATTGGTTGTTATATTTGTGAAAGCCAATGAGAAGCCTGGATTTGCTTTTCCCCACCCACTTATTAGAATATAAGGCTTACTATTAGTACTAGTGAACATTTTCACGTCTACTAGTAGTACTAGAGACACTTTTTGCTTCACTCGTACAGTCTACTCGTGCACTAGTTGACCAAAATTGAGTACATGGTCTCCAGATTTCAGTACTTGCAGAGCTGAACTGTGACTGATTTCACTGATATCAATTTTATGTCCAAACGTTTTCCATACAGAAGTGTCTAACCTGATGTCTCTGACCGCAGTGCTCACAGTTCGGTCCTACAGGGGGTCCGGTTGCAGGAGAATACTTCATACTGAAATCACAGAGGATTCTTCTTTAGCAAAACAAGCTGAGATGCAGATAAAACCATAAAACACACTCAACTTCCAATTATCTGCAGCTACTGACGGGACAGTGTGTCAGTTTTTTTGCTTAGTGCAAACGTTAAAAATGAAAAAAAAAAATGCTGAAAGACCTCAGAAGGTATTAGAGTTACATGAAATGGAAAAAATAACATTTTCTTTATGACTTCAGATGCCAAAATTTCGAAAGAGACGGCGGCCAGTAGTGCCAATGTTCCTGCAAAAATACAATGTTAGAGTTCATACTAAAAGTATGACTTAGACTAACTAGCTTTTTTTTTTACAGTTTATTTTTTCTCCACCTTTCTTCTTTTTTATTTTATTATGACTGTTACTGCTGAAACTAATTTCATGTCAATATTTACAGCTTGTTCATTTATTCTTTTTATTTATTCTTTTGTTTTGTCGTTATCCCTGTTACTTTTCATAAATGGCTTTGCATTATGTTGTATGTTTATCATACCTGTATTGGTTTATGATGCCTTGTATGTGAACCTTGTGTGTATAAGACAGGTGTATAATTGTTGCAGCTGGAGTGTAAGACAAGAAAGAATTAAACATGTTTAAAAGAAGAACTTTTGGAGAAGCAAAATATATGGAAATTTCAAATTAATGTTATATGTATTGTAATGTTCAAATAAAAAATAAGCTCTAAAAATGCTGGAAGACAAAAGAAAGAATTCATTTGGATCCATTTAAAATGAAGATTGTGGTCATTTTTTAAATAGGCTATATTTATTTCCTTAGCCTTTCACTGACCTTGTGATTAGCCCTGATTACAGACTACTGATTAGCAAAGAATTAAAAATAATGCTTTAATTGCATTTCAAATTTGTTCCTCAACTCCCATACACCATAAACTTCAACCAAAAGATAATAAAGCTTCATTTAAAGCTCACATTGAGAGTTAGTTCCTTAAAATCATTATTTTATTCTACATTAAAAGACATTTTAATATCATTAAAAGTTAAAATGTGTCTCACTGGTTCCCGTTGACTCTTCTCGTGCCCATTCTCTGCAGGTGAAAAGATCCACATGCGACGCAGTTGTACACCAGAGCCTGTTTGCTGAAACACAAAACAGAGAGGACGTCTGATTACAACCAGGGAGGTCCCTCTTAGCCATGCTGCTAAAATATCAATATTCAAACCCTAAACAATCACAAAGAATATCTATATGTCTGAAAAATACAGAATACGTTTTAGTTATTGAAAAGGTGCAATGTCCTGTAAATCTAAAATAGCTTTAGTGTTGATAGCAAACTCACATTAACCAAACAAGGACTTTGTTTATGTTCCACAACAGAACAGCAACTTTAGCTGACTAACGGGCATCAGACACGTGAGAAATTTAACAAGGTTTTAAAGATTTTGAGCCCTCATTTCTTTGCATTTGTGTAGAGCAGTGGTTCTCAACTGGTCTGGCTTCAGGAACCCACCATCAGCCCTTAAGGACAAGCTGCGACATAAATTTAAGACAATTTTCAACTTCTCAAATTTATTTTAGAAAAGATGCTGCATTTGAACTTGAGATTGTACAGAATATCACAGTATGCCAACACAAAAAAAAGTTTTATAAGAAACCAAAATGACCTGCAGGTGGCGACACTGGGGAGGTAAATATTCCCTTTACACACAATTTGCTGCGTTTTAATCATAACCTAAAAGTTCATCTCAGGGACTTTAAATGTAACTTTAGCCGTAATAACCCTGCATCAGTGGATACACACTGACAGCTCTGTATTAATAATATTCAGTCATTGGCACTTAATAAGCCATTGATCATGAGGCTGTCACAACGATAAAAACGCTTCAGTAGACCGGCCTTTTTTAACAGACTCAGCAGACCTACTGTATATAAACATGAAATAAAAAAGTCAAGCTAGTCCAGCTAATACTTTATTAAAATGTGTGTCAGTAAGCATTATAGGGTATTGTCACCACCTAGTGTTAAGGAGTGTGAATAAATGGCACTCCACTGCATAAATTAGAAAGCACACAGAAAGGGCAAACCTCCATCAAGGTAGCTCACATATTGCTGTTACATCTATAAGCAACAGTTCCATGATAAAGTTACCATCATAATATGATTCCTTGACCCTGAAAACCCACATCTAGCACTCAGAATCATGTTGATATCATTATTAGTTAGACAGTTATTGAGCAAAAACGGTCATTCGCTAATGGCAGTTATCTGGATCACCACCAAAATCGAATCATTTTTAAGTTGGGCCATTACCAACATCTCCTGAAAATTTCAGCAAAATCTGTCCAGTAGTTTTTGCATAATCTTGCTAACAGACAAACAGACAAACATATGCAGGCAAAAACATAACCTCCTTGGCGGAAGTAAAAACAAAAAGCAAAGGATTTTTATCCTAACACTTTTTTTTGCCTAAGCAAAGGACTAGAGCTGAACAATTTCAGGTAAAGATCTAATTGAGATTTATTTTCTGGCAGATATTGTGATTTCAATTCACAATTTTCTTCAAATCAAGCCTTAGTGCAATATTCACTATGTTTACAGTATAGAGGAAGGAAATCAATGATTAAAAGCACATAAAACATTATTCATCATCTAATATTGATGATAAATAATCTGTTTCCATTATTAATTTCATTATTAATTATTACCAGCATTTCTGCTGTGGAGATGTGACGTTCATGAACGAGTTGACTCTTTTGAACTGCTCTTTTAAGTGAACAATGAGAACCGATTCTCAACTGTTGTGAGTAAACTGATCTTAAATGCAAATTGCCTGCAAATTTGTAAAACAGTGTGTGTAAAATAATTGACACAACAGATCCGGGGTCAGTCAGGAGACTGCAAAAAAATTGCAGCTTTGGCGATCACATGATTGCGTTGTCTGAAATTGCAATTTCGATCTGAAAACGACAAATCTTAAGAAAAAATGTCCACGACCCACCAGTTGAGAATCACTGTTGCAAAGTTTGTGAAGCACAGCGGTTTGGGGTGCGTTGGCCTATATTTTGCTATTTTAAGGACACATTTTCTCACTGCAAAGACAGGCGTAGGGCCCAAAGAGGATGGATTATGTCTCTTGATTATACACGGGTGAATTTTGGGCGTAACATAGATCAAACCAATCAGGTTCATCCCTTCAAATCAGTATGCCGGGTGGGTGGCATTTCACTATTTACACAGCTTTGTGCCTGACCACTCCTCATTTTCAGACAAACACACCCCTGGGAGCAAACATGACTGTATCGTCATTTCTTATTCTAACAGCATGAGCACTGGGCGTATAAATGACACATGCACATCACAACAAAACGCTTCATAATACAGGGCCCTTAGAGTTATCTCCATTCACCCTGCTGTTAACAGATCTTTGTTTTGATCTTTATTCTAGACTGACCTCATAAAGAACTGAATCAGTTAAATATGAAGAAGTGAGGCTCAGCATATTCTAACTGATGAATAGAAAGGACCTTGGTGATGGGAGATTTGGCTCTTTTTATAGCAGCAACCAGGGAGGGGGGCTTAACAAAGGGTTGGGTTTTAGAAGTCACTCTATTTATTAATGCGTGGAAACACTGACTAATCTACAGAGATATTTAGATAGACTTACAATATATGGGTCCTGACCAAATAACAACAGTACATCCTGTTCCATTGGCTTCATATTCAGGATTTTCTCAAAATACACCTGGAAAATCAATTAACTTTTCCCACATTTAAATATTTAAATGCATTTCCAGTCTTTATCTCCTGACATTCTGCTGCTGCCGCCATTATTTTTAGCATTTGTTGCTGCAGTGACCCAGTTTCACTTCATTCAACTTTCATCTTATATCAGCTTTTGTTAGAAGACAACACTGTATATATGTACGAGTGTGTGTTTGTGCACCTGGCAGAGTTTTTCACTTTGGCCTGTCCTGTGAAGACTCGCACAAAGACTCGGATGTAGAAGTCAGCGCTGATGGACAGCAGGGGTTGGATGTATCGCTGGTAGACGGCCGCTCTCTGGTCCAGACTGTGCAGGATGATCCGAAGAGCCTGCAGGACAAAAACAGAGACACACAGTCTGATTTTTAGGAAATATCTCTGTGAAAGTCTGATTTTCTTCTACTTTTGGGCTAAATTTAACTTCAATCAAAGTGAAGATTTAAAGGCAACTTGATTACATTCCATTTAATATTTGACGGTTCTTTATATGAAGCTCGACACACGAGAAATTAATGAATTATTCAGACCAAACATGTCAGCTCCTTCTTTTATGAAAGGACTCACCAAAAATCCATGAAAAGGGGTTTAAGCTGATATATTCCTGCCCTGAAACAAGTCTCTTGAACACAGAAAGACACAAAAATACAATTCCCATCTTAAATTATTTGTGACAAAAGTTTTTAATGTTAATAAGGCCAAAAATAAGTGGAGACAGAATTACAGCACTGTGCAAATGTTTTACATACATGTGGAAATGCTGTAAAGAAAGAATTCTTCCACAAATAGAAGGGTTGATTGTTTATTTTAATCAGTTCACAAAATGCAAAATGATTCACTGCCCTTTGGGTTCACACCAACATTATTTATTGAAGGTACACAGAGACAAATACAGGGATTCTTGATTTTTTTTATTTTAGTGATTTTCCATCTGGATCAATACCTGTGTTGTTAATATGTGCAGAGTGCTAGCTGGTGGAGCAACTGGAAAGTCAATCTAGATTATTGGTACAATTTGATTCTTAAATCAGACCATGAGACTGAGATTTAATGATTTGTGCTATTTAAAGGTCCCATATCCTGTTGTGTTTGACCATTCACATAATGTTTTGGGTGTCTATCATGCAAGGATTTGGTTTAAAAGTTTCATGTAAAATAAATTTTTTCCTCTATTTAGAGGGTCAGATGCAGCTCTTTTTCCCTCCCCTTTAGAAACGCTTGGATATGAGGTGGGGCGGCGGCTACGGGAAGCTGTGATGACCAGAAAAATCACATGTAGGTGGAGGCTGATAAGCTATGGCATCATAAATCCCAGGAAGTAAAAAACTGAGCATTTTTTAGAGGTGTTTTCTTTAATGAGGTATTAAGCATTTCTCTGTGACCTGAGAGTTTAGCAAAGATACCATGTTCTTCTGCTCCTCAGGCCTCTTTTGATAACATTAAAATCAAAGAAAACTGATTTTGCGGACTTTTGATGCTGCAATTTATTTTTCTTCATTGATCAGAGAGCACAAGCTTCATTTTTTAATGCTGACCATATTTTATCTCATTTTTAGAAGTTACAGTAATTTCTCGTATATAATACGCCCTCATTTATAACACACACCTCACTTTTTCATGCTTTTTTCCAGGAAAAACACTGTATTTAAATACAACATGCACCCACATTTTGTCCAAACCTTACTCTCTCAGACAACTCAAAAATGACCTTTATTCAAACTTTTAATCAATAAAATTTCAGTATTTTTACAACAAATACTGTACATGATTTTCTCTCATAATGCGGAAATACCTTTTGCTTCACTCATGCGCACTAACTTGATTTCTGCCAGAGCATGCTCAGTCGTAGTGTACCAACCAATCACAGCGCAGCTATTTTGGTCCTCTTGCCCAAAAGATGGCAGCGCCCTGTGTCTACATGTGAGTGGTACTGTAACACTTGAGAATTACACGATCCTTACACAAAGGTAAACTAATTAAGACCCAAAATATTGGATTAGAACAGTTTAACAGTCAGTTTTATAAGAATTACAAAAGCTTGGGGGTAATGTTTCACAGAGAGGGAGAGAATACTTCGGCTTTTTGTATCAGATGTGTTGTAATCGTGATGTTAGACCTTATTTAAGAGCAAAAAAATGTGTGTTATATACAAGAAATTACGGTAACTGAAAGTTGACTGTGGGCCGTAGTTGGCTCCCAAGCCACAGTTCGCTTGAGAGCACTTTTTCACACCTGCCTAAAATTACGCACAGTGCAGTACATCAGTGTTTATTTGGTTAAATCCATAAAAAAATGCTCTAGGGTTTCTCGTTGCCCAAAGAATTCTGGGGCCTGTAACAACAAGTCAAACTTTTCTTTTTTGAGGGTTTATTCCTCATAAAGTCAGAAACTGCTAAATTCTATTTGCTTGGATTTTATTAAACTTGTGTCTTTGAGAAAACTGTTTCCCATTGAGAATAAAAACACAAACACCGCAGATAACAACTCAGTTCACCCTCTTGTAGCCTCAGGCATAAACTCATGTCATTTAGAGTTTGTCTGTCACACCCACACACACACACATCACACACACTTTCATTCACAGAGGATCGAGACTCGGAGAAGACAACCAGCTGACATGTCTGTGCAAGGTTTGTTTGTGTATTTTGTGTTTGTACGCCGTGCCCTCACCATCTCATGACAGTACTTGGATTTGATGGAGACTGAACCGTATTTGCTGTAGCAGGTCTCTGCGCTGTTTCCTGCCATCACAGCCATGTCTGTGCAAGTTACACACAGCAGGCCTGAAACACAGAGAGGAAGATGGAGTGAGAGAGAGATAACACAATAGAGGAGCAGGAAATTTAAATCACAGCCTTTAAAAATTGGATAATCTATTCTGTTACATTGCATGTAAAATGGTATTAAGGTTGCATAGCATGGACAGGGACTTTACAACCAGTGCAGTTCAGAAGATGAATTATCCTTCATATTTTGACATTAAACTGATCATCTTGTAACTCAAAGTTCATGTAGTCCAAGTAGTCCAAAGAAGAATATCAAGCTTTTCTCTATCTTTCGAGGCAATGGTGGCTTTGGGAAAGACACTTAACCCCAAAGTTGCTCCCACAGTGACATGTAAATTAGTATAAAGGGTAAAAATTCATAAGCTGATACTGATTGAACACTTGCATAGAAACTAGATGTGTACTGCAGTGTATAGGATCAATACACAGATGATTTTTGAAGAATCCACCTGTCACAGCCCAAACCTTTGTCAATGGTAAAGCTGTAGAAGTAGTCAGTGCAAATATTTAGGCACCATCCTGGATGACAAACTGTTCTTTGAGACCATCTGTAGAAAGACATATCAGAGGCTGCTTTATCTGAGGAAATTAAGGTGTTTTGATGTCAATAAAAAGGTTCTTAAAATTTTTTATTCTTCTTTAATTGAGTCCATTTTAACCTTTGCTATGATCTGTTGGTTTGGTAACATCAGCCTCTCAAACAAAAACTAGAAAGCACTCAGAGAGCACAAACCTCCACCAAGGTAGCTCACATCTATACATCTATAAGCAATAGTTTCATGATAAAGTAACCATCATAATATGATTCACTGACCCTGAAAACCCACACCAGAAAAACAGAATCATGTTGATATCATTATTAGTTAGACAGTTATTGAGCAAAAACGATCGTTCCCTAATGGTGGTTATCTGGATCACCACCAACATCTCCTGGAAATTTCAGTAAAATCCATCAAGTAGTTTTTGTGTAATCTTGCTAACAGACAAACAGACAGACAAACAAACATACACCGGCAAAAACATAACCTCCTTGGCAGAGGAAATATTCTGAGGAACATCGACAAACTCTGCCAAAAACCACTGGCATGAGTCTAAATGATTTTGACTCTGTTTTTAAAGCTAGAGCCATTCAGAGGGCAAAGGCCATTCTGGCAAACCCTCTCCATCCTCTTCATGCAGAGTTTCAGCTTCTCCCGTCTAAGAGAAGGTATACTTTCACTTGCAAGGCCAAATCAAACAGGTACCTTAAAGGGATACTGACTATAGGTCAAAAGGGTTTGAAAGTTATTATGTTCTGTTTTTATTTACGTTTTTCAAAACCTGAGGGTTTGTATTTAGCCCAAAATAAAAAAATATAATATCATTAAGAATGGACCATGTTTCTGTGCCCTTTGTGGGCCATCTCACGACCCTGGGCCCCCCTTGTGGTTGCAAACCTTAACGGAAAATCTACAAAATGAGTCAAGATGAGTCACAATGACTGGATATGATGGGAAAGCACCACAAGTCTGCTACTCAAGGACTGAAAGTTGGTTGAAGACAGCAGCTTTATTTCATGGCAACAGCCACAGATCTTCTTCAACAGGTGGTTTCAAAACTCAAATGAATAGTCTAATTATGTCTGTAGTGTCTGTGGCAGTGATCATCAGCTGGTGGCCTGTGGTCATCTATCACACAGAGGAAAACAAACGAGGGGGTGTATGAAGGGTAAAAAAGCAGAATATAGACTCTTTAAAGGGATACACCAACATTACTGTTGTTTTCGTGTTTTGCCTCATTCTCGAGTACATGACAAGCAGATAGACACCATTCTCTGAGCTCACCCACCACTAATTAGCTTAGCTCAAACACTGGGAGTCAATAGGTAGTGTTAGCCTGCCCCTGCCTACAGTCATCTGATAAACTCTTCAGCAACTCTAAACAGTCCTGTGTGCTTGCTGTGCCTCGTTTTTTACCCCTTTAGTTACGCTATCTTCTACTTTCATCGTATTATCTTCTACTCCTAAACAGAGGCTTAGTTTTGTTGACCTACTTCCACGTTGGCTTGTGCTAGAGATGTGACATTCGCGAACGAGTCGAGTCTTTTGAATAGCTCTTTTAAGTGAATGAGGAGAATCATTAACGAGTTGTGAGGGAGCCATTCGTTTAAGAGCCATTCCTAAAATTGCTCACTCACAACTGCAAATCCTTTTTCATCCTTCACTTAAAAGAGCTGTTCAAAAGACTCGACTCGTTCATGAGCGTCACATCTCCAGCACAAACCACCACAGACATGCTTGTTAGTTGGTCAACAAAAAAAGCCTCTGTTTATGAGTAGAACAAGCTAAGCTAATGAGCGGTGGGTAAGCTCTGCCTGTCTTTTGCTTGAGTTGAAATAATGGTGTCTATCTGCTTGTCATGGACTCAGGAGTGAGGGAAGACACGAAAAGAAAAAATATGTTGGCCTGTCCCTTTGAATCCTTTGTTTCAATGGCCATTGGTTTTTTTAAACAAGCTGTAGGCGAGCTTGATGGGAACGATGCATCGGTGAAACTGTGCTGACTCTGCAAATTTACTTGTATTGTGTCTGCGGTATCTGTTAGTATGTTTTTACTGTCAAAAGAGATACTGTAAAAATTAGTGTTTTAACCTCTTGCAAACCAAATTACCTTTGGAGACATTAAAGACTTTTATATCAAATCATAAATATTGGAGGAGTCGGACAAATTACCACCCACCTCCCTCACTGATAGCCTGCACCGCTGCATCCAAGAAGACTGAGGGGCTACCATAAGGGTCCAGATCGATGACATCATATCGCTCCCTCTTCCCTCGCATCTCATACATCAGCATACTGTGGAAACAAATGAAAAGTGAAAAGAAATATGAGGACCACACCCACGATCAGTAAGACATGCATTAAGAAGGACCAAAGGAAAAAGTGATGAATGAATGTGTTGGGAGAAGCTGAAAATGACGAGTAAATCAAGACAACACAAGTACGGCAAAGAGAGAAGAGCGTAGGACATTAAAAGAAGAGGCCCAAGAGCTCAAGAAAGGAGAAAGACAGAGAAACGGGAGAGCAGAAGGATGGACAGAACAAGAGGTGAGAGGTGAAGACTTGAGGGGAATAAATGATGAGAGAAGGACGATGAAGAAGCAGAACAACCTCACGGCAGACCAGAGAAGTAGATAAAACACTGACTGGGGAAGATGTTCCTTCACTGTGCAGTTCGGAGTTACCTTGCGTCTCTGCAGCTGGCCTGCAGCAGGTGATTGACTCCGTTGTACTCTGCGTTTCTGGCGATCAGTGCAGCAGCTTTGGTGGAGAAGTCGTTGGCGGTGACACTGTGGAGACCCGGGACTTCAAGAGCGAAACGTACCGAGCGTAAACCAGACGCAGCAAGGCCCTCCAGCACACGGAGACCACGCTAAAACAAAAGAAAGAGACCATTTTAGAGCTACATTAAGCAATTCTGGAGCTCTCAGAAACAGTGTTAATTTTGTTGACTAATTATTTTTCATAGTTTTTGTCAATAACCTTTTTTCCCATGACGAAAACTAGACCATAACTACAAAAAAAAAAAAGTGTAAATAGACAAAAACTAAATTAACTGACATTTTCGTCAACAAATAAAACTAGACTCAAATGTTTGACAGAGACTAAATCCAATCAGACCTAATTTCGTCATGTAGAAAGTAGAGACAAGTTAAGAATCACAGCTACTTTGGTTGTGTGGAAAGGTTGGATGAGTTAAGAGGGACATCCAATCACAACTGCCTTAGCTTCATGGTGGTGGGATCCAAGTGTAAAACATGACTTCAGAAATTCAAGGAAACATAAAAAATGCCTTTACACTGTACACTTCATATCTTAGTCGACTAAATTTACGGTAGATTTCGTCGACTAAAATGTTGTGAAATTTCATCAACTAAAACTCGACTAAAATTAAACAGTTTAAATGACTAAATTAAGACTAAAACTAAAAGATATTTTAGGCAAAAGACTTAAACTAAAACTTAATTTAAAAGTGCTGTCAAAATTAAAACTGCTCAGAAACTGATTATTTGTTATTAGTAAATAAACAAATAAGTAAATAACAAAGAAAAATGGAAATGTGGACAAAACCACAATCATTTTTGCCAAAAACTGGCACTGAATATGCTTTACTGTTGCATTGGATTATTGCTTTTTTTGTCTAACAATTTCATTCAACCTTCATCTAAAGAATTCCCATCTATGTTTAACATCTTATTTGTATAGTTGTACTAAAACTGATCAACATTAGAGTTGATGGTCTTGTTCTTTTACTATCTAAATCTACTTTCTTATTGATTATCTTGAAGTGTTTTATCTTCTTATTTACTAAAAGTACTACATTTCATCAGTGGTCTTATTGTATCTAAGATTCTAATATTTAATCCTACACCTAATATTTAACCCTGTTTTTTATTATACCAATGTTTTCACAGCCAGTCCTTTTTATAGTCAGTCTTTTATTTGACCATATTTTGTTATCAACTTTGAGGGGTTGAACGAGGCGATCTTTTGTTTTGTTTTGTTTTAATTTGATTTGTTTATTAATCAGTTTATTTACTGATTGATTTTATATTGGGTAGGTGGACCTGTGACCAATGTATGGATTGACCGATGGATGAACAGGCAGACAGATGGATAACAGAACAGATGTATAAAGTGTAGCATTAAGGCCGAAACAATTTAATGGCTGGATAGATGGATCAATGAACTGAAGGATGTATGAAGAAACGAATGGACGGATGGATGCATGGACAAATTAGTGGAATAATCAGGGAAAGAGATACCAAGCATGAAGCTATGATGTGAAAAAAAACAAGCAAAAAAACACAAGAGGGGGGAAAAAGTTCAAGTGGTTAGAAAAGTCAAGTAAAGAGCTGTGAGACTGTTCAGTAAAAAAGTTCTGATATCTGTCTGCAGGTCAAGAGAAGGTGAAGCTTCAGAGTGAGCCAGTCAGCCCCGCAGCTTATTCCACGCTTGTTTAGTGTGGAAGATTTCTTCAGGATTTATTCAGAGCTCTGTCTGAGTGGTTGTGGGCTGAGACCAGGAGTTTTTTTCTCTCTCATGATCGTATGTTGGAGCTACAGCTTGATGATGTGTTACAGATGAACAAGTGCAGCTCCTACCAAGCTGAGAGAAAATATAAAATACACAGAAGGATTTGTCATATAAGGCGGCTGTTTACCTGCCACACAAAGGCTAAAGGGATGTTAGCCTGAACATAAGCCACAGTCACAAAACTCAACCCTCTATCTGTGCAGAGAAAGTCAACACAGAAGCTAGGGCTGTACACTGTGGGGTCACAAACTCTGCGTAATTAAAAGAACTGTACCTGATACTAGGGCCTGTCCAATTTATCGGCCGGCCGATTTAATCTGCATTTAAAACCAATTTCAGAGATTGCAGGTGAGCCTGAAGTGTCTTAAAAGCTGTCTGTAAAAATCCTTAAGATGATGTTAATGTCACCTTCCAGGTAAGCAAAGTTACCCACCCCTGCCTTAAGCAAATCTCAACAGGAATATTCCAGCAAACATCTCTCCTACAAATCAAACTGAATCATAAAAAACAAACTTTTAATTCACAAAGGAATACATTTCCTTATCCAACACATGTAGGATGTTATTTCTGCTATTCCCAGGTGTCGTAAAATGAGTCTGATCGTTCTTTCATTACCTACACATCTTTGTCAGTAAATAACAGGTTAAGTCTCTGCCCTCCTCTATCATCTAACAGGATTATTTTAACATAATTAAATTCCCCTGAGTTTCAAAACATCTCCTTTTCTCTGTCTTCAGCGTCAGTCCAGCAGAGTGTGAAATTACCTGCTGCAACATTAACATAAGTCATTTGACGGAGGTCCTTATACAAACTGCTTTCACTGGTATCAGAGTTTATTTTTAGAAGAGGAAACCCCAGTGGGACAAAAACACTAAACCTGTCCGTGTGAGTATTTGAGTCTGAGTGACAGAAGCATGACGACAGCTCAGAGCAGAAACAGCCCAAATTAATGTTTATACTGCTACCTGGAATTTTCTTTTTTTTTTATGTCAGTTTAGTCATTAGTACTTAGACACTTTTTATTTTGATATGTGACAAAAGCACATTTCTTGCAGTGAAGTCTAGCATCATATTGTTCCTTTACCAGAGTATCATTAACACGGACAGAGTAGCATCTCGTCTTTCTGCAGTTTTTAACCCTTCAGCTTTGTGAGCAGGGCTTAACTGTTCTGCTCTTCAGCTACTGATTTCCTGATTATTACTAGTCATTCAACATTTCCATTAGCTGCCATTTTGTTGCTCAGAAATGATGTTTTAAAGGATTACAGTTAACAATGTTGGCTGAAATTGAAGTGAACTAGATTCGAGATCCTTTAAAATGGTACCAGCAAACTTGGTGAAGCCCCTCGTTCAATCAATAAATCTTTTCTTGTATAGTAACAAGTGCTGTCTCAAGGCACTTATATATACATATATGCAATAATATAAAGAAATAGATGCAATCAATCACTCTTTATTTGTACAGTACCATATTTGTTGAATATAAATGTAGAAAAGGTTAGTCCCTTCAGATGTGGCATCTCATTTTCAAGACAGACCTTTTGTCTATATGGTGGTAAAAACTGTTACTATACACCCATGGAGAGAGATCAATCAAATATTAAAATACAGACCTTAACTCTTTGAAACTTATTTTAAACCCACCATCACCAATCTTGGTGTAAAAGTCAACAGTGATTTTAAATTTGATCAACAGATAAACTATTTTAAAGGGATGGTTCAGTATTTTTGAAGTTGGGTTGCATCAGGTACTTGACAGTCAGTGAAGTGGCTTAAAGGTCTCCAAGCAGTGCTGTACCTTTAAAGAGAATGAGCTTAGACTACCGGTAAGGTCCAATGCAGTTGGTGGATACAATTATTTCACATAATTCTGTGTTTATGTAAAAACAAGCCATGAAACTATGTTGGGATGAGTGTACAATTGGAGGAAAATGTCAGAGCACTTTTCTTTTCCTCCAGGAGGTCTCTGTGTTTGGCACTATTTTACGATAAAGCAATTGGCTCTGTGTTCCTCCGCCTGTGCGTATTGATTCAGCCCGCTGAATCGCTTTCTGAAGAATTTCTTCTCCACAGTACTCTGGTTCATAACCCAGTGCATCCACAGTAAAAGGAAAGTCATTGTCACTACATCAAAATCACTCATATTTGGTTCAGTCTTAGTTTCCTCTGCCGTTGTTGTGTAGGTTGGCAGAATCAATGGGAACAAGTGGAAGAACACAGAGCCATTTACTGCACCGTAAAATAGAGCCAAGCAGAGACTTCCTGGAGGAAAACGAAGCCCTGAAAAATTCTTCACCCATTCATACATTTGACCCAACATATAGATTTGTGGCTTGTTTTTACGTAGAACTCACACAGTTACCTGAGATACCGTACCTTTTAACCACTTCAGTGACTATTGTCAAGTACCTGATGCAGTCCTACTGAAACATCACTTTTAGTTTGCTTGTAATTTTTATTTTCACAGATTGTCCTGTGTTTCATGTTTTCTTTAATGAGTTTTTATTTTCCTTCATAGTTCTCTATTATTTGGTTTTAATTCTTAGTTTTTGTTGTTGTATTTTTATTTTTATTTACTTCTACTCTGTAGTCACTGTCCAGCACTTTAACAAACTCTATAGCTTTTTAAAAAGTCTTACATGAATAAAGTGGATTGGATTGGATTGAAAATGTAAAACACTTGTATATAGCAACATGAAGTGATAATTACAGATGATCTGAGAAATGACCTGAGACCTACCTCACATTTCTCCCCCACAGTAGCAGTCTCTGTCGGCTCCTCTGCTCCGTTTTTCTGCTCCGTCTGGACATCAGCCTCGGTCTTCTCCTCTGACAGAGAGACCACCACCCTCTCCTTCTCCCCAGGTACAACAACCTTCACACCACGCTGGGCCAGAACTTCTCTGGCAAACTCTGTGATTACAGCACATCTGAAAGGAGAAAGGATTGCTTTTATATTGTCAGGATGTAAAACAAAGCCTTATTTAACTCTGCTTTCATTTTAGCACAATATTTATTCGCATTAGAACAAGGAATCACAGGACAGCAGCCATAATATTATGATACCACCATACTGCAATGATCAATTAATGAATCTAATTAGGGATGCATGGTATTGGATTTTTGCTGATAGCCGATATTCCTAAACTCATTATCACCAATACTGATACTGATATTTTGTTTCAAGAGCACATAAGTCTGTCAACAACCTTTTTTCCCCTGACGAAAACTAGACAGTAACTTATAAAAACAAGTGCACATGGACAAAAACTAAAACTAAATTAACTGACATTTTCCTCAACAGATAAAAATTAGACGAAAATGTCTGACAGAGACTTAATCCAATCAGAGCTACTCTCTTTATGAATTGATATACTCATGTAGAACAGTTTGCTTAATTAAGGGTGATTGCATTTCACACAAAAATTATATTTGTTTCTGTTAATCTATACATTAAAACTTTACTAGCATTCAATAAAGAGTTATTAAATGTTTCATTTTATCCAAGTGTAAAACATGACTTCCGTTGAAACATAAAAAAAGCCTTACACTTTGCACTTCATACTTTAGTCGACTAAATTTACAGCAGATTTCATCGACTAAAATGCTGTGAAATTTCATTGACTAAAACTAGACTTGAATTAAAACAATTTAGATGACCAAATTATGACTAAAACTAAAAGATATTCTAGGCAAAATACTATAACTAAAACTAAATTAAAAAGTGCTGTCAAAATGAACACTGATTTCACAGTGTTAGATTTCTGTTAATTTTTAACATTCTGACCCTTCCTCTGCTTTGCAAAGAGCCCTCTGATTTGGTTCAGTGGTTGCAAAGAGGATTATTCTTAAACAGTGAAAATCGACCTTCTCTCTCTCTTATGAAAGATGGCTGAATTAAATGGTTTCCTGTCTGTATCTTGAAGAGATTCAGTTCACTTGATCTGATTGCCATTCAAAATTTCTGAAGATCTGGGGCCCTTTATTGAGTATATAAAGTTGAAGAAACTGAGTATTTTTCAGCTGTATATAATGTGTGAGACAGGACTTTACAGACAAGCAGGGTTCTACACTTCACCCTGGCTCCCTTGCCCCATCATGGACCTCTAGCACCAGCAGGCCCGTCCTCTTGCACTCTAGTCCAGACTTCTGACCCCTTTATGGACATAAACTCTGTTTATTAAAATTAAAAATTGGGTTTCACAACAGGCTGGCATCCCTTTTTTATTTTTGTTTTATTCTTAGGTCATGGCAGTGTGAATCCCTGACAGAAAATGATATTGAATCCACATTTTTGCAAAGTTTTTGGCTTTTAAAGGCTGTGGTCTTAAACTTTTGATCAGCTGGTGAACAGCCTATTTCAGTTCAATGGTTGTTTGCAACAAATTTGCTTGCTCAATTTTTTTTGTCTTACTCCCATTTCTTCTTTTTGCATTTTGAAGCTCTACTTAGAACCGTCTTAAGATCCTACTGTGCAAAATGTAAATTATTGCAATTTTTCAACTGGTCTTAAAATTTTGATCAGGAGTGTATATATGTCTTAAAACTTAATATGTTTTTTAATAAACGATACATTGGGATTTAAGCTCAATTAATCATTTCAGTGTATTTCAAAGTTTCAATTTTGATTTCAACATGCCCTCACTGGCTACTTTATTGGGTACACCTAGCTAATCCAGGGTTGGGACACTTTTTCCTTCAGGACTACTTTTACTCTTCGTGACAGATTCAACAAGATGCTGAAACATTCCTCAGAGACTTTGGTCCATATTGACACGATAGCATCACACAGCTGCAGCAGATTTGTCAGCTGCACACCCATGATGCAAATATCCCATTCCACCACAACCCAAAGGTGCTCTACTGGATTGGGATCTGGTGACTGTGGAGGCCACTGGAGTACAGAGAACTCAGTGACATATTGCTATGTTGAAACTGAGAAGTATTTGCTATATAGTGTAGAGATATTAGATATAGATATCATATTTATATGCATATTTACGTAATACGTAAATACATGGAACTATGTGTGCAGTACATGAATATTATGTCTACATTGATACTTCTGTTATATATATATACTTTTTATTATATATTTTGTAGTGTATATGTGTATAAACATTTATATGGATTATATGTTTTGTAATGCACATATGTATCATGTATTTGCATACATGTTAAAGCAGAATATATTTTTATACAACGCATAAGAAACGAACGTGTGTAAATACTTTATCTCTTTTCTTTTCTTTTCTTTTCTTTTCTTTGGTATTTCTCTACTTTTATGTACATGTTTGAGATGATTTGAGCTTTGTGATGTGGTGCGTTGTGCTGGAAGTGGCCATCAGAAGATGGTACACTGTGGTCAAAGTGAGATGGACATGTTAAGCAACAATACTCAGGTAGGCTTTGAGGTTTGAACTAGGCCCCCACTGGCACTAAGGGGACCGAAGTTTGCCAAGAAAATATCCCACATACCGTTACAACCCCAAGCAGCCTGAACCACTGATACAAGGCCAGATGGATCCATGTTTCATGTTGTTTATGCCAAACCCTGACCCTACAGTCTGAATGTACTGCAGCATTGACAAACTGTTTAGGTTTCAGGTGAAAACAGTGAGCTTAAACTTACGTTAGATCTCTGTTGAACTCCTGGACCGGATTATAAAACACTTCCCCAGCGTCTGGAAACAGTATGGATGCCTTTCCCTCCTTGACCACCGTCTCCCCTGGTAATAGCCCCTCAGGACGAGTCTTTTCTGTCTCTGCTGCTGTGTCCGTGGGAGCACTCATCCCTCTGTCTGATGATTCAGGGGGTTTGATAGTGGGACTTTGGGGGTCCTGAGCAGATTTGAGGGGCTCCATGGATCTCAGTCCCCTCTGAGCAGCTCTGCTGAAGCTGCTCTGGCACTTATGTGAGGCAGAAAGGGTGTAAGGCAGGGTACAACGATGGGGGACAATGAGGGGGAACAGTCGTGCTGTCCACTTCAGCATACAGCCACACCAGCTGGAAAAAGCAAATAGGCTTTAATTTGGAGAGGAAACATTAGATTTTACATCAAAATTTTCTTTCTTCCCTCGTATAAACCCAAATGTAAGTACTTGAGCTTGTACTTGGTTTGAATTAAAGTGGATTTGATGCATCCCAACTCGACATCGTTTTGTGATTTAGCCCTTTCTACATGACCAAATTACGTCTGATTGGATTAAGTCTCTGTCAAACATTTTCGTCTAGTTTTATTTGTTGATGACAATGTCAGTAAATTTGTTTTAAGTTTTTGTCCATGTGCACTTGTTTTTATTAGTTACTGTCTAGTTTTCGTCAGGGGAAAAAGGTTGTTGACGAAAACTATGACGAAGATAATTAGTCAGCAAAATTAACATTGCTCAGAAAAGATCTGGCAGTGTCTTATGGGCATAACCATCAGAGTGATCTCTGCTGCTCATCCCACAAATGCATGTTTCTTACTAATGTGGGATCGTTTATAGGGGAAATACACAGCCTTTTAACTGTACGACACAAGATTTATTTACAAGAAGCATTGCTATGACAAAGAAATAATCTATCAAACCGCGCTGTTTAGAAATCTTTGATCAGAAAGTCGAGTTAGCTTTTCTTACAGATGCCCTTAAATGATGCACTAGCTTTATTTGCACATTTATAATATATGGTTAAGATCTGCTTGAATTTCTACGCAGCTGCCACAGTATAACAGCTGTAACTTTGACAGAACAAGCTAAATAAATGCCTTCTTAGCGAGTGAGAAGCACAGAAATGCTCACGTTTTATTCCTAACCAGTCAGCAAAGTTATTAGCATGCTTGCTAGCTATACTACGCACTTAAAATCCATGTACCTGTTAAACAGCAGCAGGCGAACACTGTTTTCCCTTAAAGTCTGATAGTCTTTTATACAAACGACACAGCTGCCCGTGTACTCTCACTGCTACAACCAGTGTAAGCTCCGTTTGCTGTAAACTCTCACGTTAGCGCATAGGAAGCCGCCATGTTTGCAGCGTCTCTACGGAAGCCTGCGCGGACAAAAGAAGCGAGGACGCTTCGTACGTGCGCTCCCTCCGCCCCCGGGCTGAGCTGTGTACTGTCAGGGAGACGGTGTAATGTAAGGACAGAGCAGAGGGTCGATCAGTCAGATACTCACTCACGGCTGGCCTACTTTCCCCCGCAGTGAACATGTGAGGAGACTGGAAAACACATCAGTGTGCTTTCATGAATAATCTAATTTAATCTCACCGTGCCCCGAGTCTGTGATGCATCCAGATGAAAAGGCTAAACATAGCCTATGGATTAACAGAAATACCCCAGACCATAATGAGCCATAACAACATGCCTCAGAGGGGAAATAAGGTCAGAGCAGGTCACATGTGAGCTTCTTTAAGGGGAATATGAAGTGGATTTAAGCTACTGATAAAGTTTAAAGCTGCTGATAAACTGAACAAAAATGTGGATGGAGTTGTTTTGGTTAAGTTTAAACAGTGACTCCAGCAGGGAGAGTTTAAGCAGAGTGAAAGCCACCATCTAAATCATCATGTGCATGCTTTTCCTTTTTTTTTTTTTCCAGTGGTATTTACTTTTTTTTTTTAAACTAGTAACAAATACAGTAATCATAAAGCAAAACTAGACACAACCACCCACACAAAAGTAAATAAATAGAATAATAAAAATAAAGAAAATATAGTATAATTGGAAACTATAGGCACTGTATGTGGTCATGTATCCATATTGAAGAATACTGGGATAAAATTGTTGAAAAACTTAATCTATTTTTTAATGTCCATCTATTGAGCCTCAGACTCTTCTGCTAGGTTTACCATTTCCTCAAATTAAGGGTTTTAATCAGAGAGTATTCAGTATTCTCACATTTGCTCCTCAAAAGAACACATTACTTAAATGGATTGATAATATACCACCCACGGTTACAGGATGGCACAGATTAATCTTTAATATTATCCCTATGGAATATCTTACTTACAGGGTCAAATGTAAGATTGGGGATTTTCTTGACATTTGGACTCCATTTTTTTTTTATTGATATGCTGGTAAAAGACGTACAAATGTCAACTTAAAGGGAATGATTGATTGCAACCCCCAAAATGTCAGTCCTGAGTCATAGCTCTGTAGGGAGTTTAGAACTTGAAGTTTCACATTTTCCTTCTTTTTTGTTTATTTATTTTATTTTTTACAGATTTTTTAATTGATTTTTGTAAACCTGACTTATCTAATCAGATTAAGTATGTACATAACAGTAACAGTAACAGTATGTAATTAGGGTCCTCACCCTAAGGGAAAGCTTCTTGTTGTTGAAGATTTTGGGGTGGCCAATCAGATTTCAAGGGGGCCCTGGCCGGCCGGGTCGGCCCAGGCTTTCACAGGATGGGCCCCTGATTAATATAATAATGACCCTGCAGGGACTCAAAATAAGAGCAAATCACAGAGTCTGTCTCATCTTCAGAATCAGAAATACTTTATTAATCCCCAAGGGGAAATTTGGTTGTTTCATTTGCTCTTACACACAGTATAGCAGTAGGTATATACAATAAAGACATTAAAATAGATAAAATCAGAAAATTTAAGTTAAAAAAAAAAAACTACGCAAGAGAGTCAGTCTTGACTAGAGGCTGAGCATTATTGGAGCTTGGTTGGTGCTTGAAGATGAGCGATGCAATATTCGTTGTAATTCAGACCTTAAAACCAAGGAAAACAAAAATCAACCAAGACTTTCTTCATATGATATTTATAATCATATTCACATACAACTATCTAGAAAAATTAGGGCCGATCTTTCTTTTTTTTTTTTTTTAAATCAACTGCTGAGGTTTTTTGGGTGCTCAAAAACTGGATGCAAAGTGGGAGAGGTTTGGAGAGTCATTTATGATGTAAACTATCTGCCATTAAAAGAGAAAAAAAAGTCCTGCCCACTCAAAACTACTTTACTCCCACCCAGTCTCTTCATTTCAAAAGCCACACAGCCCTGAAAAATCAACTTAACTGTAAAATAAGCTGTTGTAGAACAAGATTTTCTAAGACTTGGAGAATTATTTTCCCTCTTAGCTTATCAAGGGGGCCTAATCACACATTGAACACTGATATTCTATCAAAATTATTAGAAAAATCAAGTCATGTTCCCAGAGGCTTTAAGATGTAGCAAAAGGCAATTCATGCTGCTCCTAATTGTTGTAATCAATCTGTTTTTGTTAATTGGTCAAACACAAGCTTTGTATTCAAGTGTGGGCCAAATTTCCATTCTTTTCTGAAACTTGCTAAGGGCCAACTAAAACTGGACTGTGGGCCACAGTTGGCCCCAGGGCCATAGTTTGGACACCCCAGGTTTAGACGATTCATTTATTGATCTGTGATTTATGATAAGGATGTACCACCAATCAACAGTTGCGTATTTGAGTAAACAAGATCAAATCAGCCATGGGGCAACAACCTTGCAGCATTTCTCAGCACCACTGATACCAATAGCAAACCGATATCGAGCATCCCTAATATTATTATTTTTTCCTTATTTTGGGTTTTTTTGTTCTTATTGTTCTCTGGTTATGTAAAGCACTTTGTTCTACATTTGTTGTATGAAAAGTGCTACACAAATAAAGTTTGACTGATTGATTAACTGATTTTTGTCCCGTGGCTGAGGGCTGAGAAAACAGCATCTCTCTCTCTTTTCTGTATGAAAACAGATGAGGACAGATAGACAAATAAACTAGAAAGCACCCGGAGAGCGCAGACCTCTGCAAAGGTAGCTCATATATTGCTGTTACATCAAGCAATAGTTCCATGATAAAGTTACCATCATAATATGATTCATTGACCCTGAAAACCCACACCGAACACTCAGAATCATGTTGATATCATTATTATTTAGACAGTTATTAGGTAAAAACGATTGTTCGCTTATGGTGGTTATCTGGATCACCACCAAAATCTAATCATTGCTAAGTTGGGCCATTACCAATGTGTCCTGAAAATTTTACTAACAAACGAACAAACATACACTGGCAAAAAACATAACCTCCTTAGTGCACTGTAAAAAGGTTGTTGTAAATTTTACAGTAACTTACTGGCAACAAGATGCCAGTAAGTTACTGTATATATCTTTACAGTAGTAATAACCTATTTTAATTTGCAACATAATTGCTGTATTTTTGACTATAGGATAACTACTGTATATTTATTAAAGTTATCATTACTGTAACATGATTTACTCCAGAAATACTGTATTTTCATTCAAAGTATCTTGCTGTATTTTATTCTATGCCTTTAAAATAAAAGTGAACTTGCTGTATTTTAGCACTATATCTAAGTATTTTACTGGTCATTTATTAGCAAGATATCAAATAATTTAATCAAGCATTTGTTTCACCAAAAAATGTGAAACAGTTGATAACATAACTCCTGGCCAGTTTTCCGGGGCAAATTGGAATTTTCTCTTCACCTATTGCCCTTTTCGGTGACTTACTATGTTGACACTTTACAGTAGGTAACTGTAGATTTTATGGTAAAATGCTGTTAAAGTTTATATAAAGGTGTATGTTTCCCCACAAAACATTGTCATTTACAGTTTTTTACAGTAAGTAGCAGTAGATGTTACGGTAAAATACTGCTGAGTTTACAAAAATCAGTGACAGTGTGGAGGTAATTAATCTTATAATTCGGTGTAAATGTTGAGGAACTAGTGAACTCTGCACTTTTGCCACTCATGCATTGTTCTTGATTTGAGCACTTTTACACGGTGGTGCTCCTTCATGTGAGCTGAATTCTGCTTCTGCAGCTCCCCCCTCACAAATTATACATCTGTCAGGGATGCATGACCTACATTGAAAAAGCTATATACACTATTTCACAGAGGCTGTCACATCCCGCACCATCACCGTGTTTTATTGAGCGGTTCAAACCCAGTTCATATAGCTAAAATGGGACATCACGGGTGGCTGTGTGGAGAGGAAGCGTCTGCCTGCAGCCTGTAACTGTACGCACACACGCCTGAACATCTGGATGGGGGCGCTGTGACAATAAATGCCCAGAGAGCGTGGCGCTATACATCTGACACAGGAGAATTATAGAGTTAATAGTATTTGGCATGACAGGGAGAGAGAGGGAGAGCGCAGTGCTGTGCCTGAATGCAGTCTCATCCTGTTTAGTATTCACTGTGCGCAGCGCCTCCAGGCCCCGGAGGGCTCACCTGCCCCGAGTCTAGACGCGCCATCGCAGCCTCACGCGGCGGGACTACGAACCGGCGGCACCCCGGATACACTGTCCGTGAGGGTGTCGGTAGAGAAGAAGCCCCCCGAGGGAGAAGGCGCCCCGGTGAGTGGAGGGAGCGGGTCGAGGGGGTGGACTGGTGGGTGGGGCTCAGACAGTCGGGTCGGCTGGGGACGCGCGCTGCCTGTCTACCTGCCTGCAGCGGCGCGTGGGCTCAATCACACTGTAGTCCCGTTACTTCTCCGCATGTAATCTGATTACTCTCAGTTTTAAGTGCTGTTTCGGTACATTAATCATAACAAAAGCCCCACAAGCCAGTATAAACGTTTATTAGCGTCTTTTTAAAGACCGATGCAGACAAAAGACAATAAACAGACTCTGGAGACATATTTTAATAAACCAAACAAAATAATCAGTTAAAAGACCTTAGCAGTAGCCCTCTCTCTATTCTTTTAACAGGATAAATACACACAAAAACAAACTTTTTCACGATTTCTTACTTTGCCTGTGCCTTTTAGACTCACTTTAAAGATGCTGATATGAGTATGTGAAACAAAATGATAAATAAAATAATTAAAACTAACAAAACAATGACTCTAGTTCCTCCTTTTAACATTTTAAGACATGGTATCTTCTTACACAGGGCTACCAACCAACACTTAAACGTAATATTTCTGTCATTTCTCATACAAATTATTACACAAATAATTCTATTTCCCTGATATTTAGGGGGCAAAAATAATTTGGGACAGATTTTAGTAACCTCGCTATAATTATGAAAGTATGAAATAAAAATGTTCACTCCTATTAAACTCAAAAAGCTTTTCTGCCATTTCTTCTATGTCTTTGTGCAATAAGAAAAGCAGAGATAAATTTAATAGAACTACATGCCTGTGGCTTTCAAACTTATTTATAGCCCAGGACACCCCTAACATTTAGTAAAAATCTCAAGGCCCACCATATTCAAATCCTCTTTATGTATTCCTTTAAGCATGAGGAACAGTGATTTATCAGTCTTAATGTGTTTATTCATACCCACTAATGCCTCAGAGAATCTGACAAACTGCTGCAAATTAAATTAATGAAAATATTATTTGAAACTTTGTTCAATCTTTTACATGCAAAACCACACTTCACTTTGTTTAATGGGACACTGTCTCCTTTAAAGTTTTTAGATTTTGCTGCAGTATATGGAAATACACGCACATATTGACAGATTGAGTGAAACTTCATTGTTTTATTGTACAGTTGTCATAATAACTTAAGGCTGCCCAATTTACCAAAGCACACCGAGGCTTCCCTCAAGGCACATTAGTGTGCCCTGCCACACTTCTTGAGAACCACCGGCCTAACTTATTCTCACAGGTACTATTAAAGGGCCATTAAATAAAGACACAAGTCGAGACTGTATAAATGGTTTGTTAAAAAATATTCTGGTAAACTAAGTTCTACGTCTTTTGACATTTATACCCAATGGTCAGCCTACAGCAACTTACATTTGGCAGCCAAGTGGCCACATGTGCCCACCCTCCTCCCTCAATGTCAAGTTTTAATTGCTAATAAACCATTAATTAATTAATAGTTTATGATTGCACAATTGAAATGCTACTATAACAAACAGAACACATGCTCAAAAAAAGAACAAAGATAAATGTAGTGCTATGATATTAAATGCAGGGAAATGTGTTGTTTAATGCAAGGAATTTGGTATGTAATTGACTGTAACTTTCTCTGTAAAAAATCTGAATAGGCTATTATCATTGGGAATGTAAGATAAAATGCATTTATACCATAATAATTGGTTAATACTTCTGTTTCATTGAAAAGTAGCCTGTATTGATTTAATACTAGTATAATAGTTAGTTAAATACAAGACAATATTGATAAAAAACAGTTTATGGCGTTGGCGTCTCAAAGATGTTCATTTTAAAGATTGTTTAAGAGCCACAAAGAGTTTCGTGCTTGACAACAAGATAATGTGTTTAAAATGTGAAGTCTAAATGGGGACATCATCATAAAATCCATTCCATTTTGCTTAAGGGAATAGCTACTGGATTGTTTCATGAACAGTTTATTTTATGCCATTTTCATACACATGTTAATATTGAGCTGGTGGCTGTTGAGATAAGTTTGCCCATGTTGATTTATCTCAGAGCTGGACTTTGTTTTGTTGTTTCTTTTTTTTTTTTTTTAAGACTCTAGATATAAGGGTTGTTTTTATTGCCATTTAGCTAAAAATGTTCATTTTCCCAACCCTACTTTTGCATTTATTCAACATAACCCCCAATTATTGGCCTATAGGTAATTTAATAGCTATTTCTACTGGTTAAACCCATTCAGAACTTCATACTTACAGCTGACTTGATGAAGGCGTTGACACGTTTTGTGCATAACTGCATAGTGAATTATGTTTGTGAATTTGTATCTTTTGCTAAGCCTTTACATGCCAATAGTAGCAGCCTTAATTGAACAGCTCACTTTACGTGCCATTGCAATTTTGCCCTCATGGACTGCACTTTAAACTGCTTTGTTGTTCTTGTTTCCGTACAAAAAAAATCAAGATATGTCTTCTATAAGATATAAGATATAAGATATAAGATATATCTTATCACCATTGGTCTGTATTGCCAACTCTGTATTTAACAGTTATAAACCTTGTGTTTTACAAGTTTAACACTAGGGGTGAATGATATTATCAGACTAGTATCTGTATCATTAGATATGAAAATCTTTGCTGATATTTTGACCATGCAAATTGACCATAAATTTCCCATAAATTGTCTGTAATATCTGTACAATGTACAATATACCATGATGTTTTACCTAATCATCACTTGATGTCCACTTTTATAAATCAAAAGTATAATTTATGAAAGAGTAAAAAGTTGTTTTTCTTGCTTCACATCTGTTTCTAACACGAATAGACTGTAACCATGAAAGCAGTGGTCATTTTAATTAAAGTAGAGACTTTGTGCTCTTGACATTAAATATCAGTATCGATATCTGTGGCAATGATTTTGGAAATATCGGCAATCCAATATCCAGTGCATCCAGGCTCTCAGCCTGGGGTCCCTTAGAGGGGGGTGCCAGAGATCTCTGAGTGGTTAAGATTGTGTCAGGTTCGAGGTTTTCAAATATTAAGTTTACATGTGTTGATTAGGATTTGTGTGTGCAGACATTCCATCACGGTGCTTTTTCAATACAAATAAATGAATTGGTGTCAGTTTTGGAAATAAATTGATCATTACTTGAGTGGGTCCAGAGAACCACTGGTTGAAGATGCAACTTTTTTTGGTTTATGACAGATTTTAACAATTCAAACCTAATTTTTGCAGCTATTTGATATAAAATATTACTAGCCATAAAGAACTGTATAGTGAATTATGTTTGAGAATGTATAGTTTTTGCTCAGCCTTCAAAAGGCTAATATAGTGGTTCTCAAGTGGTGTAACAGGGCACCTGACTTGAGGTAGGTCTGTGTGACTTAGAGGTTTTTACAACCATAAGGTATTAATACAACTAAACTAATGATGGCCTTTCATGATAACTCTAAATAAAGATGTAGGCTCACTCTGTCAATAAATATATACATTGTAAGACTGTTGTTTGTCATTATATTGGGGGAATTTGTAAACAAAAAATAAATAAGCAGAACAGGCTGATGAGATACAGAGGCATGCATCCAAGAGGCTATTGTGTATGGATAGAGATAAGATGTGCCTCAAGATTTTGGCTTATTTTTAGATGTGCCTTGGGCAAAAATAAACCGCTGAGCAGTTCAACCAGTACAGCTAGTTCTATAAAACATAGCCATTAGGCCTATGTGTGACCTACAACTGACTTATTATTAAATCTATAATTATGTTGGTCATGGCTCAAGGGAGAAGTCAACTGATTTGGAGGTGATCCAAATCCAGATGCAGATTCAGGAGTTCTTTAAAGGATAAGCTAGTTTTCCACATCTTTGCTAATAACTCTCAAAGATCTGAATGGATTTGGATGAAATTTTGAAGGTATGTTGGTCATGGCTCAATGAAAAAAGTCATTTGATTTGGGTGGTAATTGGAATCCAAAGGCAGATCCAGGATTTTTTTAAGCAGTTTTCTACAAGTTCTATAATAGCTTATATTTTTGAAAGACATAACCTCCTTCCTATTGATCCCAGGGTACTGATAACAGGCAAATCAATAAGATTAAAGTAAAGAGAACTAAAGGGGGTCTATGTTGATTCTACATTTTCAAAATGGAAGATAATAGCTTGAAAAGTTAATAATCAGTACTGACAGATGGAAGTGCCGTTACTACAGTTTGGATACTTTTACAAGTACTCTTTTGGTGTCAGATTCTTCCATTAAAATATCAATGAGTATTCTAACAAAATATACAGTGTTTACGAATTTAAGGTTTATGTCATGGCTGCCCTAAATTAATAGCATTGGTAAATACCAAACACATTTTTAATGTTTCTGCAAGGGTAATAAACCAGAATGTAGAAGTTCTTTAACTACAATTAGATTTTTAATTTGAAAATATAATTATTATTGGTATCCATGAATTTCAAATAGTAGTAACAGAAAAAATAGTAACACACGTTATTATTTCTTTGTTAAGATGTCAAATTATTGTTATTTACCTGCATTGCAAAACAGAAAGTTAGTTTTAATGGTTGAATGTTCTGCTTCATTAATTTCTGACTTCTCAGAGAAGCACATTGAGCTCAAATTTGGGTATAAAAACGTTATTTTAGTTTGAAATTCCTCATTCTTGTTCAAACTGGTGAAACATCAAGATGGAGGCCTCATAAGAGTCAAGATGTAAGCTCTTAATGATGCTGGATGTTTTACTCATTTTACAGGTGGTCTAGTAAATTTGTTAAGCACTGTAAATATTCAAAAGATTCAAGATTCAAAGTGTTTATTGTCAGTTGCATTTTAAGAAACATGTTTAGATAAATACCAACTATATACATGTATAAAAGATAAATATCACTATCAATGGAATGGAACTGAACGGAGATATGTAAACACGTAAATAGTTCAAAGATCTGAAATAAAATGCAAAATAAAGGACAGGTATATGTGTCTGTCTTCTTCTCCCAATTTTCCTCTAAAGCTTGCCATATGGAGAGAAATCGGATGTACTGAACACACTAAAAAATTTAAAGATATATGATTTTCATTGCTTAGCTACTTAGTGTTGATATGGTTTTTGGCTGGATCACCCAGCCCTAGGATTTAACTTCATTCCCAATAGGTAGCCCATAGGTTGTAACATAATTGATTTAATATAGAGCCCTATTTTTGTCTTGATAACGGCTATTTTTAGGTTGCCCGGGTACATTACAGTATACTGTAGTTGTAAATATGCTCGTGAGTTTATATTTTTAGCTCTGCCTAGTCAAATCCATACAGCTCATCACACTGGTCTCTAAAATGACTGCACATACGGTGCTGTAGCCTGCTGGGAAAAGTATTGAGACGATGCATGCAGCCACCCCACCTGTCTGTCTATCTGTCTGTCTACCTGTCTGTCTGTCTAGCCGATCGGTAGCTCTGCGATCTGTCTGCAACCCCTGGGAGAGTTAAAAAAAAAAAAAATCCCCGCTCTGGCTCCTTTGCGTCCCCCCCTCTCCTCCTCGATAGCTCCGCGCTCCTCTCTCATCTCCTTGTTGTGTGTTTGAGTGCGTGCACGTGAGAGCACGTATGCATGAACTGTGCGCGTGCTCCGGCGGCTGGTTCACGCACACAGCACGCATACATACATACATACATACAGACAGTCACAATGAATGGCTGCCTGTAGCGCGGCGGAGGGACACACTAGACCGCTTATTCAACGCTGGACCTCCATTGAAACACTTTCCAGCGGAATACAGCCGAGGGGGTAAGTCGAGCACGGCGGGTCAGCGAGGACAACGGTTCGGGCTCGGACATGTCCCAACTTATATCCCTGTATTTGAGTGCGAGGCGGGGAGGGGGGTACACTCTTAAAATTCAGATATAGGGTGTCATATAGTCCGCAGGGGGGGTTTCGCTATTGTTTTGTTGTGTTTTAAAAAGATGGGGTGGTAAAGTTGTGCTGGCGACTATGGGGGATGGGCTCATGGGGACAGACCAAACTTTAACCACTTCACCGGCTTCGCTCGCTCCTCGCCGCGGGGCTGTCCCCCCCTTCTTTTCCCCGGAGAGTTCGCAAAGTCCCTCCGCGTCTTCTTCAGGCTCCGCGCATTCCAGAACTTTCCTCATCAGAACTTCAAAAAACGGCGAATTTAACAACCGCACACAGCCGTTAAATCACACACGGGTTAAGATTTTACAGCCGGCCCCCTCTTACTTTTTCCTCTCCCCTCCTCTTTTCTCTCTCCCCTCGCCATGCCGGATCCATCCGTCTGTCTCGCCCACAGTTGCAGCGCATTTGTGTCCCGGGATGACCTGTTGATGTCGGGTAAAGATGGAGGGCCAGCGTCGCTCCTCGCTGCACTCCGGTGAAAAAAACAACACTTAGTATTTTTGTTAGGACGAGCGAAAGCAGCGTGTGGGGCTTCCCGGGTCCTCTTCCCGTTTAAGTGGGGATTTAATAAATAATTTATTCGACATTTTGGAGAGGAGGGGGGACAACGTGTGTCCGTCCCGTGTTGGTAGCTGGTTGGGATCCGGCCGTTGGTGCGGGGAACTCGGTGTAAAACGGTCAACGGGCCGCGGCGCTGTGGCTCGGAGGAAGAAGGGAGCTGCTGAATATTTCATCCCTCGGACTATTTTTGTGGCAGCCAAATTTCGGTTCTTCGGACGGTGCGTGTTGGAGAGGGGGATCTGGCACACAATATAAAAAAAGGAGGGCTGTCTTTTTTTTTTTTTTGTCCCTTTGCCGTTGCTTCCCCCCTCCCCTCCCTTCGCGGAAAGCACGCACACACCGGCCCGGGCCATCCGAGGACTCCCAAATCCTGCCGGGCATCGAGGCTGGCACACGGCGGGGCACGGAGAGCTCTCTGCCCGGGTCTGACCGCCTTCGCTTGCCCCGGCTGCCAGCGGGCTCTTTACTCTTTCGAGGCGTCTTCCGGCGAGACATCGGCTCTGCTAGACTTTCAAGTGAGATTAATTGATGTATAATTCATGTGTTTAAATAACATTTGGTTTTTGAAGTTTGAGCTCCAGGGAGGCTACTCCATAGCCACAATATGGGGTACATGCGGGTCGCAGAATACTGTCTTTAAATATCTTTTAAACTTAGTCTCTCCAGGGTGGTTTATTCAGTGTAATATAAAAGCATGTCGGTGTAATAAATGTACAGTTCAAGTGTTTCAGTAATGCCAGAGCTAGCCTTAGCCTTAGCTTGCTACTAGCTAACAGGCCACCTTTAACCTCAACTAAACAAGGAAACTGAATGATTAGGAAGTGATTGGTGTTGACATCAAACGCATGTGTTAGCACTGATGCAAAGTAGCTGCTTTGATTGAGCTGAATAGAATATCAAGTTACTCTTCGATTTTTGTGTGCTAGCAAAGCTTAGACCATGTGGTTTGTCTCTTCTAATGGTAATTTGCAGTTTTTTGAGTATCAGTTTTAACAGTTTTGAAGCCAATGCAACCTTAAAGAGAAAGAGAGATGGAGAGGATAGAGGGACATACAGTTAAGCTTTAAGTCAGAGCATATAATGGGGTCACAAAGGGGGGTAAGTTAGTGATATTCTGAGGGCCCATGACAGACAGGGGCCCCTGAAGTATATCATTATCAATATTTTTTTTTACATTTAAATATGTAAACCTTAGGTCTTTCAGAGACTCTTATCTTCCCAAATACAAAAAAACATATCAGGCTTTTTTTTGTTTTTGTTTGCAAGTAAGTAAATTTCAGTAATGTTTTGCATCATGAACTTCCTCAAAATAACATTCATATTGAAAAAGAAGCCCCTTTGAACACTGATTAGAGGAAACTAGCTTTGTTTACAGAGGCACATGCAGTTTTGCTAAAAGTTATAGCTGGGGGTCATAAATTAAAATCTAATATAAATCTATATAATTAAAACAAATAGCTATAATGTGTTATATAGTATAACAAATAAAAACTGTAACTAATATAAGTATAATATGATATAATATAATGGTTATAATAAACATTAACAACTATAAATCTAAATAATATCTTCATTTCCTTGAAGGAGTCTTCCCATGGGATTAATGAAGTTCTATCTAATCTACTCTAAAGGGGGGTAATATTCAGTAATATTCTAAGGGCTCTTGACTGACAGGGGCCCTTAAAATATTACATTATCAGTATATATATATATTTTTACATAAAAAAGATAAAAATCTTTATTTGACATATGTTTTTGAAGGTCTCTTTTTTCTTTACATACACAAATACCAGGCTTTTCTTTATGTTTAAAAAAAGAGGCTCTGTTGAACTTTTCTTAGAGAACATTACTGTAGTTTTGTTTACTCTTTTACTATATCAAATAACCCTTTAAGATATTTGAGTCTTAAAATAGATTATAGAGCAAGACAAACATACAATCTACACAAATTTTAACAGGGTTTAAAGACCAGAGATCCACGAAGACGGATTATACAATAATTAAAAACAATTTAAATACTTAAAATGCCCAAAATTCCACAAATTTCTCTATAGTACATAGGTTAGTTTACTGTTATTACATAAAATTTCAGCTGAAGAATGTTTTCTTCATTGTTTGAAGCTTATTTGTGCATTTAAACAGAAAACATTTGGCTGTCATAATGAGAAATGCTCCATTAAAAATGTATATTGCGATTTTTTTTATCAATTTGGTTTATAGATGGTAAGTTGGAGAAACTATGCAGAGCTGGTTTTATACTTTAATTCAGCCCAAAATTTCTGGCATTGCCCCTGAGCATTGGCATGTTGTTAGTCTCTTCAAATGGTAATTTAAGAATTTTTAAAATCAGTTTTAAAAGTTGTAAAGCACATACACACTTAAAGAGAGAGATAGATTCACAGGGAGATGGAGAGGAAAGAGGCACATGCAGTTTTGCTTTAAGTCAAAGCATATAATGGGGCACATGGGGCCCTGCAGGGCAAAGGTCAAGTGGTGTGAATTAACTGTGCTTTTATGTTTCCTGGAAGTTGTTGTGACCTCTGCCCCTCAAGTGGTGAAAGGTGGCAGAGAGGTTGCCCTTGGATAAATCTCCACGCTCCTCAGTGTGCTGAACTTCAATGAGGCATGTGCTTTGCTCTTGTGAGAGAAAAAACTGTTTCTCTATAAACATGGGTAATAATTAAGAAAATCAGAGTGCTGTTATGCTGAATGGCTGCATGACTGTAGAAAAGCAAAGCAGTGCTGATATTTAGCACAACAGAAGGACTTTAAGTGTGATACTTCTTTGTTTTTTTCTCTTCAAGATGCACTTTCTCATTGTAAACTAACAGCAAAAGCTTTCATAAATGATCTGTTTTACTGTGTTGTTTAATATAATTACCTCTGCCATGACTGTTTGCTGGTTTGTGAACAGGATAACTCAAAAACCTATGAACAGAATTTGAAGAAATTTCTAGGGAATAATCTTCATGGCACAAGGAAGAAGCGATACCATTATGGTGGTGATCTGAACCCAGGAATTCTTTTTAGGGATTCGTTGATATTGTGAGATAGGGCAGTTTTCCACATTTTTACTAATAACTCAACAGTTGCAAACAGATTCCATGATATTTGTGGGGGATGCTGGTCAAGACAAAAGGAAGAAATAAAACCATCCTAAAGGGATTAGCTGACATAAAGAGACTGGGCAGTTTACAATATTTCAGAGAATACCTCTGCTGGAAGAATGTCAGAAATGCCTTTGCGGAGGTTTATGCTCTCTGAGCACCTCTAGTTTACGTATTTTTTATATTTTTGTAATCACTGGGAGGCATATTTAGGGGCAACCTCCTTCCTAATGATGCCATGGTAGTGACAGTGAAGTAAAACAGGAATAAAGCGGGTCCATCTCACATTTTTGCAACTGAATCTGATATCTTAAAAAATGAGAAATAAGTATTGGCAAGTGTGGAATAATGTTTCCCCTTATAAGGTGATCAAGATATCTGCAAAAGTAAGGGATGCACAATATTGGATTTTTCCCAATAGCCCATTTTCTCCAAACTCATTGTAACAGCTACTGATATATGGACATTATGTGTCATATTTTTTGTCTTATATGTAAAAAAATAAAATAAAGTAAATTCAGTACGGATGTACAATGTTTTTGGTACAATCCCAATATCAGCAGATAAAAGGTTAAATGTCTACAGATATGAAAGTTTCTGCTGATATTCATCACAGATATTGTGATGAATATATCCCTTTTTTTGGCTAAAATAACAGCAGTGTGTATGAACGCACTGTTATGCTTTACTGAATTAACGTTTAATGTCTACATTAAAATAATCTACAGTATCTTTTTTGGAGAATGAAATGTTGTTTTCCTTGTTTCACAGCAGTTTTTAATACAAATAGACTGTCACAGTGTCAGAACAGGTCAGCTTTAGTCAAGTGGAGACCGCTTATTTTTGGCCCAAAAATATTGGTATTGGCTACAATGAGCTCAGAAATATCGGTAAACGGCAAAAAATCCAATATTGGGCACCCTTAATTTTAAAGGTAAGAGTCGAGCCAAACTTCATTTACCTTTTTTTTAATTAAAACCATCACTGTAACAACCTGCTGACTGAAAGTATGTGATGTTCAGAAATTAAGATTATCACTCAATAATGGAGCAAAGACTTTAAAACTGGAAACCTCTCCTGATACACAATGGGATTTTTAAAAAGTCTGCAAACTTGATTCCAATGCAAGCAGCAGAAATATTGGCAGAAACTCTCACATCTGGTGACACCAGTAATTAACTTGTTAAGCCATTTACTGCAGACACTGGCATCATGTCAATATTGTGCATCCCTACAGAAAAGTTGAGATGTACAAGGATAGTAAAGAAAAAGAGGGCAAAACAATGACACAAGTTAGCCAAAGTAAACAGTAGACATGTTAAATATTAAAAGACTTACAGTATGAACTCAAAAAAGGAAGAATCAAACAGCAAAAGCAATTAAATTGTGAAAAGCAAAAACATATAATCAATAAGATCTGGTATAAAAACTTGGAATAGTCTCACTAAGGGAGCTTTTTCCCTTAGTATGTTACTCATTAAGTCAAAATACTGTCTTAAAACTTAAGAAACTCTAGAAAATGCAGACTAGTCCACTTATAATGAGACTTTTGCTTACTGTACCCTCTTAAACTTAACCAAATTAAAAACACGATACATTTGATTTCAACTTCTATGGTAGCATCTACATCTAAGTCTAATACTGTCACTGCTGGTAAAGAGACTTACATCAAAACCACTTAAATGTCAAAGTTAAACTCATTTCATAATTTAATATAATCTAGTTTAACAGTCTAATTTGAAAACAGACATCGCAGGAATACATACCAGACTTATAAACTAATGCACAAATGACTGTGCCAGCTGTTCCTCCACCATTCTCCCATTTGTAAAATCAAATGATCAGTTGTGTGACATTTATCTTGTTCATTTTGTTAAAAGGAAACTTGGAAAAATGAGCAAAGGACTGGTCAGGCTCTGATTTCCTGCATCACTGTATGCCTGTACATCCCCATGATGTGATGTCAAAGTTTGTGCTGTAACTGGAGCTTGTGTAGTGAGGCATTTCAAATGTAATGTTACAGTTCAACAAGTTTCATTATATAACTATCCTTTCAGCAAAAAACCTCTATTGTTTCTAGAGCGTGCCACCAATTCAAGAATTAGATCAATTTATACCCAAACAGCATTACCTCCTACCAGGTTTACAGTTGATCTGGTTAAGTTTTTTGTCTCTATAAACTCAGGCTTCGTGCTCAGTGCTGAACAGTCTTAGCACTTAGTCCTGCTTTGCCAACCCAGAGGACTGTTAGTAATTAAAATTAGGAATTTCCTCCAGTTTTGCTGTTTTGTCATGTAATGCAAATGCAAGCCAGCTATGAGTCCAGTGTGCATGTAAGATGTTTGTGCAGTGTGCAGCCAGTGAAAAGAAAAGTGTGTTGCCACATGCGTGATTGTGGGGATGCAGCTTGGTAATCTAGACCTGTGGTTTACAAACTTTTGATGTTCAAGGCATGCCTAAAATCACCGTGAAATCTCAAGGTACACCGTGTTTCTACCATGAAAAATAGCCTCTTATTAGGTGTTACTGCACCTTTATGCTTTTACGTTTATTTCTACCTGGTAAGGCCAACTACAATTTGACTGACAACTGTATTACTCTTCAGATATTTATTTAATATTTGAGTAAACTTTAAACCTAAAAGGTCACTAATTCAAAATTAGGTCTCTTAATGCGATAACATAAAGGTAATTACTCCCTCCATATGCTACAGTTCTCTCAACAGCAAAACCCTTAAAGCTTTTATTTAAAAAAATCACAACTGTAACACTAAATACACAAGTACACAATGGAATACATTTATACACTATCATGAGCTGTTGTATGGTTGAAAGTTAATTGGACTGATACCCCAGCAGACCTGGGCTTGCTTTTCTCCAGTTTGCCTTTCAGCAGCATTTAAAATCCACTGATCAAGACCAATGGTTCCCTTTTTCTGCCAGGCCCCCGATTGATAAATGAAAACATTTCAGTGTTTTTATAGCAATAAAAACACTGCCAGTTATGCCTTTTAAGAAATGACAGACAGACTCTGCAAAGACAGAACAGCAACTAGTATTGTTGCAGCTATTAGAAGTAAAGTTGAAAGTAAAAGTGAAGTAAAAGTGAAACCAAAAAAACTAAAACTTTATTTTCTTTTAAATGAGTATATTTTAAATCGGTGGTGGGAGTCATGGAGTCATTATGTGTGTGGTATGCTGTGTTAAGATTGTCGGAGCACACCACACACTGTAAGATCAAAACTGTTCAGTGCCTGATTTTTTATCTTCATGTGTGGGGTCTCCAACAGATAAGAAAATCCTTATGTGTGTACCCACTTTAGGCAGCATTAGATTTTCCAACTTGGGATATAAAACGAAAGCTAAATTTATGTAATCTGGAAGTTTCAGTCCGACCCACAGTCCATTTTAAATATTGTCACTCACCCTCTGTTGTTACATTTATGAGAAAAGCAGCAGAAGTCATGCTCTCCTGTGTTGTCCATGCATCATCATGTTGTCAGCATAGTTTCTTAAAATAAACAATTTGGTGAAGTGATACAGCATGTCTTTGTTAGCAGTTAGTGTGTGATTCATGAAAGTTTTTAGCCTGTATCTTATGACAACTGCACTGTGTTGTGACATTATAGCAGCAAGTATCTGGAGTGAAGCTCAACTAAACTGACAAATGTTTGCATATGTTCCCGTAGAGTGAAGGCAGAGTGCCATAAGACATTATTCACTTGATGGTTTCAAGTGTTTGTTTCTCTCAAGCCATTGCTGAGAAGTTCCTCCCTGACTTTGCAGTGCTGCTGGCAGAGCTTACTGATGTCCTTCACTTTGCTTTATTTAGTTAAATCTGCCTTTTGTTTGCTCCAACTCATCATTCTACCACCGCCCCTCAAGATGAGTGTGTAAAACCACTTGAAGTTCTGGGAGTCTGAGGCATAAAAACGCGTATGAGTATATCAAAACTGCTAGCCACACTGTGTAGGCTTTATGTTGCATATTGCACAAACCTATAGTGCACTGGGGACAGTGGAATAGCATGATATTGCATAAGCTTTCTAGACATATGGAAAGGTATTAATGTGTATCTGAAATGCAGCAAAAATGACAACACTATGAGTGATGTTTCTGTTTATCCAAAGATGATGGTGGTGATGTGATGATGGCATGAAATGATGGTACACGTAAATCAAGATTGTCTATTGCTGTTGTCGAGTTCAGCATGTTGAGTGTATTTTAAAAACTCTGTACCCAACACCAATGCCTTTTGCCTTTGTACAGTGTCTCTGGGTTAAACTTGATTTACAATTTTAATCATTTTTTTTCCCTCTCTCTCAAAAAAGGAACTGTGACACAAAAAAATTGATTAATCAAGTTTTGCCTTTTTGTTATCAAAATATATCCCTAAACCAAACAGAATTTCCCTCTTAAAGTTAAAGTGCATGTCAAAAAGTGTTGATTTTGTAGTTCAAATGTAGGCATACATGAACACTGAAGGCTGAGCTAATTTCACTTACTAACATGGAACTCTCTGATCAATATTTAATCTCATTTATGAAACAAAAAAAGACATAAACATGTGCTTGTGCTAAACCCATCATAAAAACTGTTAATATTCAGTATTTATATTTTCAAACATTGCTACAACTTACAATTAAAGTAAGTCCAGAAAACATCTCCATCTTAAATTTTAAGTCTTCTGCAGAAAATAGTTGGAATTATTCATTTAAACGATATATTGTCCAGCCCTACTTTTTACTGTCAGCATCTCTATTGTCAATGTAGGGTTAAATAAATAAAAGTGTATACGTTGGTATATCCTAGATATGATTAAACATGCACTATATGAGCTCCAGTAGGACTGTGTAGTTGGTTCACTGATACCCAGTCCAGTTATTTGCATCAGTATGAGGGCGATACCTGATACCAGGATTGGATCAGTGTAAGCTAAGTGCCTGTTGTTCAGTCAAAGCTGGGATTCAATTAGAAATATTAGCACCCAGACTGTGCAATGTTGCTGCTTTTTGTTTTTTTTTCTCCTTTTGTTATGGTGGGAAAGACTCACTTATCATTTATATGCTTGCTCATAATACACTTAAAAACAACCACAGGCATTTACTATTTATCTCAGAAGCTCCACTGGGACACTTGGCTGTTCAGTTTCACACTGTAGGCCACTAGAGGTGCAGACATTAGACTCTGTTGATGCTGCATATTTAGCTCTGAAGGGTATCCCTGCCTTTTTAAAGGTCAAAAACAACCTGAAACTTGAATTCTCAATCTCGCTGCTCTGCCAGCAAACACATAGGTGCTGTATGCTGTTTCGATAAGCTAGAAATCAACATTACTGTCAAGATCACCACTTACCACTTAAGTAGGAGTTATCTATGTAAACAAAGCCTGGACAAGACCCAAAAATGTAAGGAAAAGTATCACTTCTGGCCACTTGAGCTGCATAACAATTATATTAAAGTAATGCATATTGATTTCTCCACATCGACACAGACTGTCAAGGCACAATAATGTGTCTAGGAGGCACAATAGCCAGGATATACTGACTTGGTGATGTCAAAACATTATTGATTTTAACAAAGTAAGTTGAAGAAAATGAAGCTAATTCATTCACTCAGGCCTTATGTTGGTTCTAAATGATGGAAATGTTATTCAGAACAAATTGTACAAAGTGTTCCCAAATCCAATAAGCCGTCTGCCATCTGATTGTTTTGGCTGCCCCATTAATTAAGCGTAATAACTCTGTTAAAAGACTTAATATGATTAATACACAAACAAATATTAGTGTATGGCCTGTTCCCACCAAGAGATGCAGATTCCCAGGCCTGTGGTTTAAAACCTTGCAGGAACTAAGCCATAAGTTGAATCTTTAAACATTGAGATATGAAATTAAAAGCTTCTTTATGCAAAGTGCAGCGCTGGGATTGTAAATAGACCTGCTTTACTCCTTCCAGTAGCCCACTGCCCCACTTGTTATTGCCATATCTATCAAAATTAATTAGTTGCCATAAACTTAAAAATTAATTATGATGAAGTGCTGATGGCTCTTTTATTCTCAGTGGTGCCCTTGTGTAGGCATTAGGCTGGAGCTCAGGACTGCTTAAGCTGGCTCTTTTTTTTTTTTTCAACCTTTATTTATCAACCAGGGAGGGTTTGCTGAGCATGCACACTGCAGCACCCTGCTTCACATTCACACCTGGAAGCTCCACAGCGTAGACACTCTTTAAATGTTGGCTAAGAGGGAAATAAGCATATTTCAGAGCTTTTAGAGTAAAACACCAAGAGTAAGTGTATAAAGAGTTGTAATTTACTTGTTGTGACGGCCTAACTTAACTTGTCTCATGGTGCTTTTCCATTTGTGGCATCTGCCCAACTCAGCTCGACTCTGCACAGTTTGGTTACTCCCTTGGTAGTACCTTTTTAATGTAGGCAGGATTCATTTTAGCAAAGCTGTACCAACCTACCATGGCATCCACACAACAAAGGAGAGAACAGAGCCACACAGGGTCTGGTGTCACAGTGGCTACTTTTACATGAGAGCTTTAATTCCCCTTTAATTCAGAATAAAACTTAAATCTTTAAAAAGATTAAAAATTACCTTGTAAACACCTAATTCCGAATGAACATGACCATTCTGAATTATTCCAAAGTAGGTGGCTGGTTTATTCTGATTTTAAATCCGAATTGAATAATTCCTCGATCATGTATTCGTTCATTCTACTTTAAATTAATTCCGGTCGTTCTGCGCATGCTCGTTCCCTTGCCCTGTCGCGGTGACGCACATATTCCTCACTGACGGTAACAGGATGGTTGCCCGAAGCAAGCGTTGGACTCGAGCCGAGACAATTTATTTAATAAGAGCCTTAGAAGATTTGCAAATAATGAAAAGAGTGGATGGACATAAGCATAAAAATGCACACCCTATTGAAGTTGTAGTGTTCAAGTTGGACAAGGTTTCCCTGACTGGCGCCGGAGATGCTGAACTGGAGTTTGTTTTCTTCCGGTAGATGTAATGAGTCACATATGCCCCCTGTCCAATCAGAACCATTCCCAACCTCCAGACCTTAAGCAGAATTGAAAAAAGGCGAATAAACGTGTTTTCCATGTAAAACTAAATTTGGAATAACTATTTGCAAGTAAACACAAAGGAGAATACTTTAATTCCGAATTATTTAATTCTGAATGCTTGATTCCGGATTAAAAAACATCATGTAACCGTGGCCAGTATGGAGGTGAAAAACACTAGGGCCTTGTAAAATCTGCGATCACAGAATTGGACATTAAAAGCAGAATTCAATATAAACGTGGAATATCACAGAAAGGGACGACATTTTACTTGAATGTTTTTTTTCTGAATAAAAAGGAACGTATCTCTCTGAGGGGGTCATTAAGGCTGGGGACAATGCACGCTTCACTTCCTCTCCCCCTCCTCCCCTCATTAACAATGCACACATGTCGAAGTGGCCACACCAGCTAAGTTGGCAAAGAAGCTACAAAACTCTCGGCTAACTCCAAAGTACAGGGCAGAGCAGTTTCCCAACGATTCTTTTGTGTCAGGCGATCAAAGGTTCTGCAAATTTTGTCAACATACTGTTGACTGGACCTGTAAAGGTACGTGTGAGGACCACCTGAAGAGTGAGTGATTATATTTCATTACTTTATACAGTGTCTCTGGGTTAGATTTGCGTAAAATACTAAAAACTGAATTCTTGAAAAATTATAACCAAATAACATCATGGGAAAAACTAAAACGGAATTTGGGAAAAAATATCAGATTTTATAGGGCCCTAAAAACATATTAGATGGATCAGAGGCATCTCAGAGCCGTCAATGGGAGCATTTCATTTCCTGCAAATCTGTGTCCGATACCCCCTACTCATGGCAACACTTTGACCATTCAGAAGTCGGCGATTAATTTTCTGCCCAGACTGACAGGATAAAAACTGATCAGCTAAGCTAAACAAGCAACACATTGCTGCACATCATGCATGTCCTGTTTAGTGATGTGTTTGAGGTCCAGTTGATAACATTGTGGTGCATTTAAGTCAACTCAGCAAAATTATTTTATGAGTAAACTAAGAACATGATGTGCTTACATGTAATTTACAGAATTGGAGATTTACATTTTGGCTGAAACTTGAATAAATAAAGTTGAGTGGGGGTGAAATTTGTTTTTTTCTGTGGAGTGAAATAAAGACTTCAGTTACATTAAGTTATTGAATTAATATTTTAAATGTATTTCCTTTTAGTTATTTGTCCATTTGCACTATTTAGGCTGTTGGATAAAAATGAGTTTTTGTGAGTCTGCCAGTTATTTCGTTAATTCGCATAAATGAAAAGAATTAATTAGACATTTCTCTGTATAATTCAGGTGTCCTTACTAAAGGATACTTTATTGCACTGCTCCATAGGATCTGTTTGTACTCCTTTTTGAAGCAAACAATCAACCAGTTATTATAAAAAAAATAAATCAAATCTCCCATACAGGTGAAATATATTGACAAACAGCCTACCTGGGGCATCACTTGTATCAACTTGGCATTTCTGCATATCAAATATTACCAAAATCCAGTAGCCAGTCGCTGTACTTGTGTCCTCGGAGGACACAAGTAAATAACAAGTAAATAAAATAAAAGTGTCCATCTTGTTTTTTGTCAGTTTAATACTGATGAAGACAACCCTTCTCTTCTTTCATTTAAGCCGAATCTTTTCTGTGCCGACTGTTGTGTTTTGTTTTGTCTGTAGGAGAAGCGTTGCAGATGGTGGTAGCCTTGTTGTCTGTTTTCTCAGTGACATTTACAAAAGCCAATCAATGAGGTTTAAACAAATTAACACCCTGCCATGTTAGGCAATGAAGCAGGACTCCCAACAGTTTTCATTGCTCTTGCGACAAGTTGCTGTATGACTTTTTTTTTGAGGGGATACACTTCAGAGACTTCAGCTTTGATCACTGCCTCTCTTCCTTTGCTTTGGGCTAAACACCCAAAATAGTGCTGTGAGATTTAGTCTTACTCAGCATTTGACACTCTTCTTGCATTTCTGACTTGTGATTAACACTTAAGCAGACTGCACAAGAGCCACACAGAAGGTATCTCTAAATAAAAAAGGCTGTACAATGATTTATAAAATAACTGATATAAGGTGAATGATACAGCTGTGTGTGGATGTGCTGAGTTATGACCCCAGATGATGGATGATGGCTTAAGTCTTCTTTAGGTGACCTACTTTATGATGCTCCAGTGACCTAAACCTACCCACACTTAGAAGTTACATGACTATTATTCATATGCAAATATTTCGACACCTATTTAGTTTTACAGAGTTCATGCCCATTTTGAAGTCTTTTACTGAGATGAATTCCTTCCCACAAGCAGCAGCTGTAGAGCAAATCAGATGTCTTTCCTGTCATGAGTTGATGCTGCATTGATCTTTGGCTATTCTAGCATTTAAACAAGCACATTCCTGTGTGACTTTTTGAATTCTTGAAACTTCATTTGTCACTGTGTTTACTGAAGGAGCTTTATGGTTTTAAAGAACCAGTGCAGATGTGTTTAAAGGAGTAAAGCTGCATTCACACCGAACGCGACTTTGCGACCATAATGGCGTCAACCACTGAAGTCGCATTGCGTGTCCATAAATACCTCATTTTGGTCACCGTCGCCATCGCCGTCACTCAGTGGCGTTATGTCCGCTCGAGTTTCACCGCCATCATATCATATATCATATAATAGGATGTAAAAGCTGACATTATTCCAACTATGTCCTTTTCACTCATCTAACAACCACAAAACCCTGCAGCTGATGGCCCTGCAGCAGCATCATCTGTGAGTTCTTTGCGGTCCCGTCTAGGCAGAACTAATGTACTCACTAACTAATGTTTCCCACACGGACATGGATTGTCACTGTGAACCGGAATAAAAACAGTCTGTTACGGGTACCATCACACACCCACACAACGCTGATTGGCTGTTGCTGCACAGCCACACACGACATCGCCTGAAAAGATCAGCTTTTTCAACTTTGGCGATGGAGCGACGAGCGACCAGTTCGCCTTGATCGCGGCTGTTGTGTTGCAGGGGGGTAAACCCCGCCCCATCGCGGCTGTACATTGACTTTACATGGAGAGCGGTTGCCGAGGTTGCAAAGTCGCGTTCGGTGTGTAGGTGGCTTAAGGGGGTCTCTGCCAGCTGCAGAAGGAAGAGTTTGAGGGCCCTTTTGCACAACAGCGTTGTCACCAGAAATGGAAAGGTTTTTCTTTTATGTTTTCAAAAGCACTCCACGTTCACATGGAGATGGTGTAATAACGACGCGCATTCACACAGATCCGCAAGAACGACTGAAATGTGGTAGCGTGCATGCCTGGCCAGTAGTTGGCTATGTAAGTTTGTAGTGACCTTGGTGAATATAACAGATGCTTCTCTGCTGGTCAGAGAATTGATGCAGCAAATCCACATTTTGTTGGAGGAGCGATAACAAACCTAGAACAGTTAGCAGCACACATGTTGCTCGGTAGTCAGCCATAGCTGCTGTTGTTGTTACTAGGTTTGTGTGCAACCTTCGTCTGAAAGAGTACCGCACATGTGGTGTGCATCCCAGTTTTTCCCTGACAATGGGGATTCCTGTTTACACGGAGACAACAATGAAAATGTTTTCAAAACTTTTCACTCTGGACCCTAGTTTCAAAAGTTTGCCGATTCAGGTTTCAAAAGTTTGCCGATTCAGACACCGTTTTCATGTAAACAGAATCAGCAAATGCAACAAAAACTCTCAGTTTTTGTCTGTGTTTGTTGTTGTGTAAACAAGCCCTGAGCACAAGTCTCTAAAAAGGACCCTATATCTGCGCTGATTAGTAACCTCAATTTGCATTTTTGCGTTAAGTATTGTTTACATTGATGACTTTTCTATTTCTCATAAAGTCCACTGAATAACTTTTGTAAGCATACGGTATGTAAGTGTTAGCTTCTTTTGATGGACTTCTTAACTTAACTAACACTGGATTTCTGGCTTAGAGGACTAGATTCTAGATCAGTGGTGGGACATATCGGTTATGTGTGTGGTTTGCTGTGTTGAGATTATCGGAGCACGCCACACACAGTACAATCAAAACTGTTCAATGCCTGATTTTTTTATCTTCATGTGTGGGGTCTAACAGATAAAACATCTCTTCAGGTTTAGAAAATCCATATGTGTGTACCCCGCTTTAGTTTGTCTAGGGCCAAGTTGGTGGTCAACATCTATCCGTAACGATCCAAGGAACAAACAGTGATAAACTGAGACGGGGTGTTTTGTAATTCAGATAGAATATATATCAAAATCTGATTTTTTGGGGGGGATATATCTCCCCACCCTATGACCTAGATAGTGTAAAAAAGTTATGTTTAAGGCATGAGCAAAGGTATCTTGTGATTTTTTTTAGTTGCATTGAAGCCCTTTATAAAGTTAAACAGAAGTCAAAAAGTAAGTCTCAGTGAAATGTGATCAGTGCTTGGATTTCTCTCATAGTTTGATCAAAGTTTGTGCAGGAATGAGGAGCCTCTGCCCTCTCAGTAACCTTTACCCCTCTGGCTTCTTCATCACAGCACGTTCTGCGCTGTGTTCACAGAATGAGCTGGAGGTGATGTAGCAGCCTGCTGCTGAGGTTACTAGGTCTCGTCTGTGAGTCTTCCTCCCAGCGCAGGAACAAGGCTCATCACCACGATCATATTGTTTCCTATTAGTGGTTTGTTTTGGGTTGCAGCCAGGCTAAGAGCTCAGCATCATCCACTTAGAATCAGCTCCTGGCCCAATACTCAGCCCGTCTTCTAAGCTCGTACACCATCAATCACTGCGAGGTCAAGATCTCACATTAAATGTTTCGCTCAGTAGATCAGTAAGTGACTTGTCTTTTTGGTCTCATCTGTTTACCTCTGCTCGGTGATGAGAAGCATGGACCAAAACTGATATCTTGGTAATTATAAACTAAATGGCAAACATGATAAATATCTTAATATTTTTTCCTGTTTAGCAATAAATAACAAGTTATTGTCACAAAAACAGAGGCATACACCTACATATGTATAATTCTAGTCAAAATCAAACAATTCGGAGTCTTTTTGATACGAACATAGCCAGTATACGAACACATTAAACATTTCTGTACATGGTGTAGGCATGGAAATTATAAAAGATGATACATATGCCATACATACATGGATATTGTTATCCTGTATGAACACAACAAGTTTTGGGAACATCACTTAATAATATGATTTTAGATGAATAATTGAATGTCGTCAATGGGATTTCCCATTATAAGGTTCAATGTTTTTTTGTGACATCAATCTGGATCAGAGCCAGATGAAATTTACCTTGTGATAGAGACACGGACCCCATATTATCCTGTAAAATTGGAAGCGAATCCGTTAAGAAATGGCAGAGATATGATTTTCTAAAATTCCACCCAATGTTAACTTATGGGATTTTTGGAAATTTTGGGAATTTTCTGCATCCAGACAAATATACATATCAGCACCAAAATCTTATCATTTTTAAGTTGGGCCGTTATCAACATCTCCTGAAAATTTCAGCAAAATCCGTCCAGTAGTTTGTTTGTTTGTTTGTAAGCAAACAAACAAAAACATAACCTCCTTGGCAGAGGTAACAAGTGGATTTTCTTTGTGAATAAATGTAAGCCTGGACTGAACGTGTTTTTTGTCCTAGCTACATCAAGCACGTTGCATTCCTGTGCTATGTCAACAAATGATTCAGCTTGTAGCCGGTGCTTTCACCATCACTCGGAATCACACAGACATTGCACCTGACGTCACTTTGTTTAATATTACTAATCTTTGGACCCCCTCTGTCTCGTGGCGGCTGTGATTAATGCCTTGACTCTTTTGTATTTGCTCATGCTGGCTGCCCATTACAAAGGCATGGCCTCATGGTTTTACGAGATACTCAAAATTAAAAGTGAAAGCAAAAGAAGAATTAGGATAGAGGCAAATGATTGTCAGAACTGATTTTGAAGTGGAACCGTCTCAATTGTCAGCCTTAATATCAAGATTTTCAAATTTGCTATACTCTCAAAGCTCCTGTAAAGGCAAAAAAAAGCAGTTTAATTTTGTTGTGGAAAACTGTGGTGTTGACCTCCAGGCCCAGTCTCAATATTGAAAAAACATCTGTGAGTGTATGAAATCATGTCTCAATATCATGGAAAACTAGAAATGCCCCAAGAGCACAATCCACCACCAAGTCAGTTCCAACATTCTCAGCTGAGTGATGATCGAAAATGTGAAAACTGTCCCAGTGTGCAAATTAACAAAGCTTTTTAAAAGATTTCTATGGATTCAGATCTCAACCAAAATGTAAAAAAGTTCCACCTTTTGCCTTGAACAATATTCCCAATTTTTCAATAATTTAAATCTTTTGAAACTTTTTTGGTTATTAGCAAAAAAGTGGAAAGCTGTCCTATTTCGCAATGTCCACAATTAATTTAAAAAATCCTGGATCCACATTTGTATCCGATCACATTATATTACATTGTCTATTTTTGGACTAAGATTAGGACTTTGTCATTTTTGAAAGAAATACATACAAATTAAAACCACAGGGTGCATGTGCAAACTGCAGTGGACGTGCTTGTATGTAGGTCAACAAAGTAAAGCATCTGTTTACAAGTAGAAGAAGATAATAGGATAATAGTAGTAGATAACATAACACAGAAAAACAAAACCAAAAAAACGAGTCACAAACAAGCACACAGGAAAGTTTAGAGCTGCTAAAGAGTTTATCTGATGACTGTAGGCAGAGGCAGGCTAACACTACCTACTGACTCCCTGTGTTTGAGCTCAGCTAATTAGTGGTGGGTGTGCTCTGCCCGTCTCTTTCTTGTTACTGAGCACACAGTCGAAAGAATGGTGTCTGCTTGTCATGGACTCAAGAATGAGGCAAGACATGAAACAAAACAAAAAATGTTGGCGTATCCCTTTAAAGCCACTGACAACCTCTTTTAATCATCCTGGACGTGAAACAGGCAAAGCAGAGGACAAAACAAACCCTCAGCTGCCAGAGATGTTTGTGTCTGCCGAGTGACGCCTGGACAAACTGTCCCGGCACAGCCTGCACCGTGGCATTAGAAGCTGTGACTCTGCTTTAGAGAGGCAGAGCAGCAGAAGTCCATCATTCAAACTTTTACCCGCACCAGAATCACTCGGTTACTTTAGCTTTATTGACCCACCTGCTGCTGCGGCTCATGGGTTTAGTATTTTCACCTGAAGCTGTGCATGAAGTGGTGGCTCATTTCTTACCTTAGAATTATAACACAGGCCTCATGCAGACTTTAGGGCAGAGAGGGGAATGAGGAACCCAAGAGCTTCACTGGACTCCCTTTGGCTCTGCCCAGAAACAATCCAAGAGCTGAATGCAGCTAAAACGTTTTAATGGTCTGATTCAACATCACAGTCACACAGTTCTCCATCTTTTCAATGCACTTCAGTCTTAATGAAGAATTTAGTTAGAAACAAACATCAGCTTGTGCTTTACATTGACTTTAAATACCACGTGTTAAACAAATTATTTGGATGACTAGAAGCATCAAAAAGTTCAGAAATGTAAAGATATTAAGTCGCATTTCTCTCCAAAAGAGGGAGTTTGTCTTCACTGTGTGACACAAAGCTCATATGTCTCTAACTGCTGCTTTTCATAAATGATGGAAAAAAATGCTCCAAACTGAATTAATATATTATTGTGTTGTCCTGATTAGAATTTTTTGTACTTTTAAATTGTCTAAAAATACAAAACCCATTCACCAGCAAGAAAAGTGACCAATAGAAAAATAAATACTGTTCAGGAGTTCACCTACAACTTAAAGAAGTGATACAATATTGTATGTTTTGGACTTCAGATGTTGTTCCTGTGGCATCAAACCCGTATCAGAACCTTTTCTTTCTTTCTACTCAAATGTAACTTGTATAAAAATATTTAAAATATATATTTATATCAAAAATGCATTTCCACATCATTGTAATTTAACGCTTCTTAATAAAATGCTCCTCATATTAAAAATGATTCAAAAATGTACTATGGAAAAATGATGATTCTCTTCTAAGACTGAACATTTTAATAAGATTAAAATCACGGTAAATTAGGTAATTAGTTTTGGGTCTTACTTCTAATTTAATGCTTTTTAACAAGAGGCTTCTTGTATTAATAGATTAAAAAATATATATTGTATTAAAAGATGTTTCCAAATGAAGACTAAACATTTTACCTAGATTGTTATCATGGTAAATAAGCAATTTATTAGTGATTTTTGTTGCTTCTTATTGTAAATTTAGTGCTTCTAAATTAAATGCTCTTTAAATTAAAAAATAAGGAGTATAAAAATATATATTTTTTATTTTACCTAATGATTCCCTGTTAAGATGTAACATTTAAATTGGATTTTAAATTGTGGTAAATGAGCAAAGCTATAGCAGTTCTTATTGTTTATGCTACTTAAATGCTCTTTAAACTGAAAAAAAATCTTATTAAAATGACTATTACCCATTAAGACAAAACATTTTCATATAGAAGAAAATTTTGTAATGGTTCTGTTACTATTGAATATCTCTGTTCAGGGTAAAGTCTTTTAGCTGACAGAATATTAAGAGAATATATATTGATAAAAGTTTCTTGTCATTCTTCTAAACCACATCAGTAAATATTTTGAAGTACCTCAAAAGCTCTATAAATTGTCCTGACAGTTGTTCTGAAGCAGTTCACTTTGTTTAAAAGTACTTCTCTGTATATCTTTGCATTTATAACTAAAAAGGATCCACTTTAGAGAGAAGCTTTGAGGCTTGGGTGTAAAATGATTTAGCAGACGTCACAAGTTTGACAGCTTCCTCCATGTTTGATCACGCGTTTCTCTGTGATGAAGACGTGTGAAACAGACGAGTTATGTAAGCTGACTGTGTTTTGACTGAGAAGAAGCCATGATAAAATCACAAAGTAGGCCAAAAACCAGCAAACAGTTTATTAACTGTGAATTAGATGTAATGAACCAAGGTGAAAAAAGTGAAAGATGGCTTATATAACTGCCACTGTTGGCCCAAAATTCTCTTTCATTTGGAAGTCAGACTTTTGAATTAAAGTTGTTTACCAAATACTTTAATTTATTAATCATCATAGACTTAACTTACCCTGCTTCTCCTATTTGATCTTCCTCTTTCCCCATTTTTGCAATGCATGCCTCTCCTCATCTTGTCCTCTTTTCTCATCCCTCGTCTGATTCTTCTCTGTCTTCCTTTTGTTCTTGAACCTTCTAAACTGTCCAGTGCTGGTGTCCCTCTCTAACCTCTGTGTCTCTCTGCAGACCCTGTGGTGCTGGGCAGAGCGTTATGGCTCAGACGCTGCAGATGGCGATCCCTAACTTTGGCAACAACATCCTGGAGTGTCTGAATGAACAGCGGCTGCAGGGCCTCTACTGTGATGTCTCCGTCGTCGTCAAGGGACACGCCTTCAAGGTGCGAAAGTTCTGCCTCTGATCAGGGGTGCACATTTTTGGCATAATACGGGTATGGGCAGATATTAAAGAAATTAGATGAAGCTTACGACCAGTATTCTAGATTAATACACTTGCCAGCTACTTTATGAGGTGCAACGACACAGCTGCTCGGTAATACAAAGAACTTATCAGCCAATCACATGGCAGAAACTCAATGCATGTAGGCATGGTGACTTTGTCAAGCGAACACCTGCAGTGTTGACTGATTATTTTTGTCATAGTTTTCGTCAACAACCTTTTTTCCCCTGATGAAAACTAGACAGTAACTAATAAAAACAAGTGCACATGGTCAAAAACTAAATTAACTGACATTTTCCTCAACAAATAAAAACTAGACTGAAATGTCTGACAGAGACTTAATCCAATCAGACCTAATTTGCTCATGTAGAAAGTAGGGACAAGTTAGAAATATATCCAGTCACAGCTACTTTGGTTGTGTGGAAAGGTTGGATGAGTTAAGAGGGACATAGCCTAAATAAAGGCAATTGCATTTCACACAAAAGTTAAATTTGTTCCTGTTAATTTATACATTCAAACTTTACTTGCATTCAATAAAGGGTTGTTAGATGTTTCATTTTATCCAAGTGTGAAACATGACTTCAGAAATTCAAGGAAACATTAAAAAAATGCCTTACCCTTTACACTTCATGTTTTAGTCGACTTAATTTACAGTAGATTTCGTCGACTATAATGTTGTGAAATTTCAGATGACTAAATTATGACTAAAACTAAAATATATTTTAGGCAAAAGACTATAACTAAAACTAAATTAAAAAGTGCTGTCAAAATTAACACTGATTGGTAACGGCCCAACTTAAAAACATTTGGATTTTGGTGGTGATATGTATAGTTGTCTGGTTGCAAAAAATTCCCCAAATTTCCATGTGTCGTCAAAGGGCCGTCAAAATTAACACTGATCTGCTGAAGTTCAAATTGGGCATCAGACTGAGGAAAGGTGATTGTTGGTGCCAGACAGACTTGTCTGAGTGTTTCAGAATTTGCTGATGTGCTGGAACTTTCATGCACAACCATCTCTGAGGTTTATAGAAAATGATTCAAAAATAGAAAATATCCAGTGAGCATTTGTTCTCTGGGTGAAAACTCCTTGATGCAAGAGGCAGAAGACACTGGCCAGACTGCTTGAAGTGACAGAAGAAGAAAGTTTCCAGCACCCTGCTGAATCTGTGCCAGTAAAGTATTGTATATTGGCAGGATGATGAAATGTTTGGAGGTATTCCTGATGGTTATTCTCTCAAATTGAAACAAATATCCTTGAGAAAACATCAGGTTGGCAGGGCAGTTCCCTGAGACAATCTTCAGAAAGTGCTTTAAAAGGCGGTGCAAACACCACAGTCTTCTGGAAAGCAAAAAAAGGACTCTGGCTTTTAATTTTGCTTTAAATGAAATGATGTTTGTGGTACTCAAGAAGGCAGGTGAAGCTTAGCTTTACTCTTACCTTTAAAACATCAGGGTTCCTACACATCCTTGATTTGATTTTTCAAGTTTATGGCCGTAGAAATTCTTAAAGTCTTATTTTTATAAGCAAGAGGCATCCAATTTTGGATTGAGATTTTTGATTTCTGTTGAAAAAAAATTTTTTAGACTCAGGTAATCGGTGAAGAAAACAGACAGTATAGTTTAAAAATATTTGGGGTCAGAAATAGGGCTGGGAGATATGTCCTAAAAATAAAATCCCTGATTTCTTTCACAAAACTTGATTTACAATTTTATTGATTTATTCCCTCTCAAGGGAAAGGCCTCCAAGTGACACAAAAATACGAGAATCAAGTTTTGCTTTTGTAAAAAAAAAAAAATATTCTGAAACTAAACAAAATTTCCCTCAAATAGTTAAGTTGCATGCTATTATTTTTTCATAGAATGTTGATTATGTACTTTGGATGCAGGCAGGTTTGTTTACATGAACAGAAAACTCTGAGTACATTAACATGGAACTCTCTGGACAATATTTAATCTAATTTAAAATACAAATACAAGCCTAAACGTGCTTGTGCAAAACCTGACAAGGTCTACCGAGGGGAGGAGAACTGAATTTTCAGTATTTGTATTTTAAAACATTGCAACAACTTACAATAAGAGTAAGTGTAAGTCAAGAAAAAAATCTTGATTTTTAGTTTTTAAATCTCGTGCCAAAAAATAATTTGAATTAATCGATTTAAGCGATATATTCCCCAGCCCTAGTCAGAGCGTATGGTTTGTGTAAAATAGTTGACACAACAGATCCTGGGTCAGTCAGGAGTGCTGCAAAAGTTGCCGCTTTGTCTGAAATTGTGATGTCAATCAGAAAACGATAAGTCGTTCAGCCCTAGTATTGACGGTAAACAGGTGATGGTGTAGGCAGCAGAATAAAACACTGTTTCCTAGTTTGACTCTCTACTTGACTGCATGCTCACACAAAGTTATTGATGATGGTTTTACGATGTGAATCAACAGGCCTTCAGTTAGGAACAGTATATTTCTCGCCTCTGTCTTACCGTTCCCGTTTCTCCCTCTCCCAGGCCCACCGCGCTGTACTGGCAGCCAGCAGCTCCTACTTCCGGGATCTGTTTAACGCCGGGGGTAAGAGCTCAGTGGTGGAGCTGCCCCCGGCTGTGCAGCCAGAGAGTTTCCAGCAGATCCTGGCCTTCTGCTACACGGGACGCCTCAGCATGAACGTGGGAGACCAGTTCCTACTCATGTACACCGCTGGCTTCCTCCAGATACAACAGATCATGGAGAAAGGCACAGAGTTTTTCCTAAAGGTAAACCAGCTGGTCATGATGCACTTGTATGAAATGATTCTTTGGATGTGAGAGAGAAACTTAATGTCTGAGAGTTCAGTAAAGAGATCCCAAATTTCACTGATATCCCAAAACCCCATGGCTCTCCGTTGCCACAGCACGACCAACTGTTACAGATACAGGTCCCCCAACCCAACTACGTCAACTGATTAGCAGCAGAATCCAGAACGTCTCTTAGGGCATCAGGTGGGGACCTCCTGTCTTAGGGTGCGTTCACACAAAGTCAATGTACAGGCATGGTGGGGCACAACCAGCCCTCACGCAATATGACAGACGTGGCAACTTGGTCGCACTACCAAATCACTTTGGATGCACAGCCAGGTGGCGTCGCTCGGTCACCAAAAGTTGAAAAATTTGAACTTTTCAGGTCACTGCAGTGATGCTCTACTCAGGGTGCAGCTGACAGGCGATGCTGAGCTAGCAAGCAGGGCCATCAGCTGCTGGTAGATGAGTGAAATGGATACAGTTTGAATAATGTCAGTGGATACATGCACATGATACTCAAATAGCAACATGATGGTGACAAAATAAGCTATTTTATGGACACACGACGAGACCGACATGAGCGGCGCAATATTGGTGGCCAAGTCGTGTCCGGTGTGAACGCACCATGAGGTGTTCTTTCTAATTAGCCACAACGACATCTTACAGACTGGTCTTCAAACTCCACGTTGGAGCCAACCCCTCCAGTGCTAACTCTCAATCAATCTTTATTTGTATAGTGCCAAATCATAACAAATGTTATCTCAAGACACTTTATGAAAGAGAGGGACAATACTATACTCTTCATTTATATTTTTTCATTTATTATGCATTTATATTAAGAGAGAACCTCCCACTGTGGCAAAACAAGTTCTTATTTTATCTAACTCACCCCATCACATGGCCCATACAGCCAGACGAATTGTGACATGATCCAAGGAAATGCCACATGATATAGACACCAGTTTGTTACTATATCAGTGAAAATACAAGTCTTAGATACTCTAGTGGGCAATTGTTTTGTTTTCATAACCAGAAAATGCAGACAAACCTTCATTAGGCCTGTGTTAGAAGTATTGACACTTTCAGCTTTTCATTAACCTGTGTTAAAAATTAGTCATCTGGAAAAAATTATGGAGATACATGTCAAACGTTGACATTTAGCTAAAAATATTGAGATATAAGCTTTGGTCCATGTCACCCAGCCCTAACTTCAACAAAGTGGAAATAGTACTGTTACGTTTCTGCCAGTCACGTGACGTGAATGACAGGGGTCACGGACAGGGAAACTAACAAAAGAAAATCTGCACCTTAATACTAAAACAAAATAAGGCCTCTGAGATCTAAAAGATGGAGTGGAGTTATGACTCTCCACAGCCACCCACTAATTCTACTAAAAAAGTAGAGAAAACTAAAAGAAAAAGGCCTCAAACCAAAGTGGAGTCACTTGGTGGGGAGAAAATAATTGCAAAAGTCTCCTTAGAGATCAACTCTCACAAAAAAAATCGTGAATTCACCCTTTTCCCTCAAAACACATACATGCACTCGCTCGCTCAAACACTCATTCCTCAAACCAAAAGAAAACCAACTGAAGGTGTTGGCTCTTTGGTGTCACACACCCAACTGATGGAAAGAGCCTCCTTTTATAGACTGCCCAGGCTGATGAGCACCAGCTGGGTGCAGTGAGGCCAGGTGAGCGGAGTGAGAGGCTCGTTAGGAGTGCTGGAGGTCACAGACTACCTCCATCTGTAACAGTACTAAAACATTGCCAATGTTTCTGTAACAAAGAAAAACAAGTGAGAGAATGTATGCAAGATATATTACCTATAAAATACCTGCAGACCCAAAGATCTTCCTATTGGGTATGTATTCAGCTAGTTATAAAATAAGGAAGAAAATATTTTTAGAAATGTTTTTTTTGTTACCTTCCAAAAGAATTATTGCTCTAGCATGGAAAAGAGAAGCTAGGCCTTTGGTTGAGTACCTGGATATTTAAATTTTCTACAACTCTTCCCTTAGAAAAGATCACATATACTATCAGCGGTAAACAACCAACCTTTAGTAATATCTGGGACCCCTGCACTTCATTTCTTGAAAAAAATGATTTAACTGATATAATGAAGAAAACTGGAGATGAGATAATAATGGCCCTCTGCAGTTCATATCACCAAAATAACGGTGTTAATATCCCTACATTTATAAGTCAGTTATCCCAGCTAAACCAAACAAGTAATCCTGATTTTTTTTTTTTTTTATTATTTGCATGTTTGTGATTGTTTTGTTTTTTAATATATCCTCCTATTCATTGATTTTGTCACTTACATTGGGTCAGGTATTGTGAATTATACATTTGTCTGTACAATGCATGGGTTACAGTTGGATAGTTACTGTTGTCTTGTATGTTTGAAGATTTTCCGTACGTATTTTAACACGTATGGAGTGTTAAATGTTATTTATCTATAAATATATTGTTGGGGGAAAAAGAAACCTAATTTTAAAGACTCTTAAATATCATGTGCTTCAAAAATGATGAAATTACAATCATTTTAATGACTTCTGGTATTCTAAAGAGCAAAATTGAGTGATCCTCAGTCACATTTTTCACTGTCTAAATTTTATTAATGCATTGAAACATTTGGGGAAGAAAAAAAAGTGGACCTGGCAACTTCAGCTCCCGCAGTTATTGGTTATCAAACACGCTAAATTGCACTATGTAGATTGTGTAGGACTTCTGTTGTTGTAGCATTTAGTTGTAGTAATAAATATCAATCATCCTTAAAAGATAAGTGAGATATAACGCTGATGTATTAGATAATTTTGTGGTCATTAGCATATTTCTGAGTGTTTTTTATTGTAAATAATAATTTGAATCAACAAAAGATATCAATGCAAACAGTTGTCTTACCATTTATCCAATTTGAAACTGACCTGGTTTCATACAAACTGGATGTGTTGCCCAGCCTTAGTGTGTGACATTATACATGCCATGTTGTTTCCGTGTGGGTGTTTGTATTTGAATACATCCCTCCTGACTCAGAGTAATTGAGACATGCTGGCGACACTACAGTTTCCCTCTATAGAAGCAGATGATGTGATTAGCTTTGGAGTGCCTTGCTGCATAAATCTGCATATTAATGAGAGAAACTAGTTTCCTTGAGAGTTGCCCTTAACACCTCCCTCCACACTCAGTTAATATGGAGCCAGCTATGTGTTACTCCTTGTATGTTGAGAAAAATACCCGTGCTGGTATTTACTACGGCAGGATGTGTTAAGTTTCTTTCTAGTCTCAAAATAATGGCCATCAGACACGGGGGCGTTTTGGCACTGAGTTACTCCACCAGACCATTTGGAAAACTACCAAGAACTATTGGGAACTTTATTTTAGACACTAAAATTCACTTCAGCTTTTAGCATTAATGGACAAAAAAAGACATCATTGCCTCTATATCAGTGGAAAAACTTGATTTAATATTAATTTGGGTCCTGAGAACTTTCACTAAGATGGATTTTAAGGGTTGGCAGCATCGAAACTTTAAACAATAATGATAAGTTATAAGTGCATTTTGTTTTTAAGCATTATTTTGAAGTTTTATTAGAAACTGTAGTCAAGCTGCCCTTGTATGACCTTAAAGGGATAGTTTTGTTTTTTTGAAGTGGGGTTGCAGATGCTGGGCGATATATAGTAGTCAGTGGTGCCACTGAAAGCCTCATAATTACCCCCCTTTTAGGTTAAACTGACACAAAAAACAGCATCATAATAAAATGGTTAATGGCTAAAAGTGTAGCCGTCTGCTCCTGTTTATCATTTTTAACTGTTTTAAGGAACACTCTCAGCCCTGGAGAGTAAAGCCTTATTTATATTTCTTTGTTAAGAAGAAGAAGGCATTCTTTATTAATCCATCATGGGAAATTCAATTCTTTACACTGTTGTTGAAACATGCCTCACGCAGTTGCGCTGAAATACACATGTACATGTACAAACAGGTCCTACAATCATGCATTAAAGGAGAGATGGCAGGGTGTTGGCTTGCTGCTCCTGAAGAAGCGTTTCAAGCAGGTTTGGGGTTAAGTGCCTTGTTCAAGGGGCACTTTGACATAGGGCTGAACAATATATCGATATCGAGATATGAACATTCAAGATATTAATATCGAAAAGCAACAATATAAACAATATAGATTTCCCCCGCGCTAAAACTGCACTTTCCACATTCTTTTGTATTATGATGTTTTTATTTTTCTGAAAAATGCTTGGTTTTCGCCGAACCCGTAGTCATATCGTATCATATCGATATTGAGATATCTGGCATGAATATCCAGATATGAAATTTTGTCCATATCGTTCAGCCCTACTTTGACAGTGCCCAGGAAGTCAGCTGGCACCTCTCCAGCTACCAAACCAACCTCAAAACATGGCTCGGTCGGGACTTGAACCAGCCACCATTTGGTCCCCAAAACCTTCCACAGTGAGCTACTGTCGGCCCAAAGCTATGCCGGTGTGTTTTTCTGGCTTACTAGCAGCGATTTAATGTGTTTTCTGTTAGAAAAAATGTGCAGAAACTCACAGAATAACTACTGGGGCACCCATGAGAGAAGGAATAGACATGGGAGAGATGAGATGTGGGGTTTCTGGCTGTACCAGGAAAAAGACAAGCAAAGCAGGAAAGATTTGGCAACAGAGGGGCCATCACCCGGACATTGTGGGGAAAATCTCCATGTGTGGCTTCAGAGGATGTTATGGCTCATCTGATGGATGTGTTTCTGTTTCTGTTATTTCTGTGACATTTAGCTTCTCGTTTTTGAAAACAGGAGAAAACAGTGATTGTAGAAACGTTCAGCTTGGTAACCTCCACCAAGGGGGTTATGTTGTTGCCGGTGTATGTTTGTCTGTGTGCTTTTTTGTGGCAAGATTACGCAAAAACTACTGGACAGATTTTGCTGAAATTTTCAGAAGATGTTGGTAATGGCCCAACATAAAAATGATTAGATTTTAGTGGTGATCCAGATAGCCGCCGTTAGGGAACAATTGTTTTTGCTTAATAATTGTCTAACTAATAATGATATCAACATGATTTCTTGCTAGGTGTGGGTTTTCAGGGTAAGGAATCAGATTATGATGATAACTTTATCATGGAAATTGTTTGTAGATGTTACAGCAATATGTGAGCTACCTTGGCGGTTTGCACTCTCTGAGTGCTTCCTAGTTGATCATGGATTGAGAAGGCAGAAACACACGGTGTTGTGTCGAGGAGACAGGCCCGCCCCGTTCTCTCGTCACTTCTGCACACCTGTGCAAAATTTTGACTTGCAAAGATGAAACGCAAGTATTTTTCTACGTTTGGTGTGAATACCCTGACCATAAAAATGCTCGGTTTTAGTCACAATGATTTGTTGCTCATAAACAGGCAGAAAATGTGTCAGGACTGACTTATAAACTACTCTGCTGACCAGTGTTTTGATGGAGCATTGCAGAAGCTGTTTCAGGCCACGGTGGTGTAGGTACAGTGTAGATTTAATGCAGAAGTATGTATCTGGCTCAAGTAACCTCCAAGGTTTGCGGGGCATTAAGAAGCATTAATCGTCATTAAATTGATTTTGCAAATATTAAGGCCTTAAATGACATTAAAAATCGTTCAATTTGATTCGCAGTGGCATTAAAAATTTTCTGTAGTTTTTGAGAAAAATATTTAAAAATATAGGATGATAATAACATAATAATATATATGTATAAACTGTGATTCGCCGGATATGTACATCCGGTTAAAAATACGGAACCATTGTGGTAATTGTTTCTGGCCAGCTGGGTACAACTGCCGTAAAACTGGACATTTGGGAAGTGGCCCGCAGGCTGGACCAGGTGAAGGAACTAGTGATCACCCTCCAGTGTAATATGAGTTCTCTCTCAGCTCCATAAGTCATGATATGTATAATATGAGATTTTTGCTGGGACATTTTTATATAAAAATCATCTTTTACGACAAAACAAACCTTTGTAATTTTTCTTGAGCTCACAGTCATGGCTTTAAAATTTTACAGTAAAGCATTAAAATGGCATTAAAAAGCATTAAAGTTGACTGGCTGATTTCTGCAGAAACACTGACCTCACAAATTCAGAAATAGCTGTATAATTTTTCACCATCGTCAAATCTACTTACTTGTCAGCACTGGCTATCATGTCTTGATAATTGTTTTTCCTCAAGCTAAGCCCCGCCCATAAATGCTCACTCTGTTTACAAACATTACAAGGGTCTGCATCCATCTGTCTTCCAGGTCTCATCTCCAAGTTGTGACTCCCAGGGTCTCCACACAGAGGAGACCCCGACATCAGAGCCTCAGAGCCCCGTCACCCAAACAGTCGCTGGAGGCGGAGCTGGTGTTGTCGCCACGGCCTCTGGACGCCCCGCCTCCTGTCTGACGCCCCTCCCCCTGGTGTCAAAGGTAAAGACAGAACAGACAACCTCCACGCCCCAGCCCACACCTCAGCAGCCGCAGGTAGGTCACCTTTAATAATCCCGAAATGAAAAAAGAGATCATGAATGGATCAGGGAATAATGATGTAAATGCTCAATCATTAACATTATGCACATCTATTAATTAAAGAAGGCTTTGGTAAACTCACAGCAGCTATGGACAATGTATTCCCTAGCAGCAAATATCTTTTAAAACACCAAACATTCACATTTTAGATGAATCATAAGCTGAAGGTTATTTCTGTTTTATAAAGGTTTTCAGACAACAGAACTGAAATATTCTGGTGAGCAGAGGTCTTTTTGAAATGTTTATCATACTTCCATCCATATTAATGAGCTGTGGGTGTTTTTGAAGGAGGCACAAGTGTTTCACTTCAGCTCTTTTTAAGATGGCAGAGAGTTAGTACAAACACTAGAATGACATTTTAATGTTTTACTGTAGTCTTTGTCTTTTAATCCACCATTGCCTCGCCTCTAATGCACTGTGATTCTAAGAAAAGAATGTTAATATGGATGAAAAGCAACCACTTACACAACATTAAAAGGCTTCTGTATTCAGAAAATAATGTTTTATTAAAAAGTGAAGACTAATTCTGTTCACTCAAATAACTGTGCTGCATTTAAGAGCATGCACTTATCATATAGGCTTGTGTCTAATCAAGTAGGGATTCAAGCTGACCTTTACATTCGGAAAGTTCACTTCAGACTTCATTGTTTAAACTCTTGTATGATTTTTTGTGTCAAGTCATGCCATGGAAAACAAGGAGTGGAGAGAATGTGAGAAAGCATCTGTCTGAAGCTCAAAAATAGTTTTCATGTGATGTCAGGTGCTAATCTGCATATCAGTGTGTTTGCTGCAGAGGGAGCGGCGGCACGGCAAGAACGGTGTGATCAAAATCATCATCACAGTTTAGGCTCAGACGATTGAGTAGCACAGATAGACACAAGAGCTGCAGATTTGTCTGACTGTATTTTCTTTACAATTGGAGGCAGGTTCTTAAAATGATATTTTCAAATGTAGTTATCAGTTTGTACAATATGTACTACAATTAAGCCGCAGTGATTACCTGCCTCTGTGACGAACTGCAGAGGTTTGAAATGTCACCACGGGATTGAGCAAACAAAAGAAATTAAATATTTAATTCCAAGAACATTTTAAACACCATTTTCCTTGAAAGGGCCCTTGTCTTTTTTCCTGAAAATGTTTATTTGCTGTAAAAACAAGTCACATCCTGCCTTGAATACAGTTCAGGCTGGTGGCGGTGGTGTAATGGTGTAGGTCCCCCTCAGCAGATAGATTTATGTTTAGTGTCACCCTCCATTACATAAATAGATAATCTGATGAACAATAAACACACTGTCACTCGCGACCATTGTTAACAAACTCATATTTTCTTAGGATTAACCTCAATTTCTTCAAAAATAACAAGAACACAACAATTAAAAGCTATACTGCAAATGAAAAATCCAAGACTTGAAGACATAACAACAGCAGCTGTGACTGTTTTACATGTGAAGTTAATGTAGAAATGTGGCTTTTTTTACTTTGTTGTTTGATGCTTTGTTTGTTTGTTTTTTTGGTAGCTGTGGTATCTAAGATAATATAAGATAAGGTAGTCCTTTATTGATCCCCAGAGGGGAAATTCAGTTGTAGCAGCAGTACAGGGGTAAGTACAAGGGTAAGGTAGCATGCATTAAAGGTCAATAAAATAAAATAACATATAATGGCTGTAGATTAATAAACTGTACAAATGGCAAATAAACAAAATAGAATAGAATAAGTAGGGGTACAAGTAGCAAATAAACAAAATAGAATAAGTAGAAATATTTTCAATTATTGAAATAAAATAAAATTAACAGAATAAAGTGTCATTCAGGATAAACTGAGGCAATCTGTGCAGTACATGGAGGTAAATGACAGTGGTGTTAAAGTACCAACAGTTTGATAGGTAGCAGTGGTTATGTTGACAGTACAATGTAACAGTGTAAATTATTTTATCTTGGAGTATTGTGCAGTAGAGTATCTTGCAGTATCTGGTGTGTAGTTCTATGCTAGCCCAAAGTTATACTGAATATAATACAAAATTTAAGCAATAACAAGCCTAGCGCAGTTAGCAGCCCACATGTTGCTCGGTAGTCAGCCATTGCTGTTGTTGTTGTTGTTCTTAGGTGCGCACACTACCTTTATCTGAAAAGGGCGATTCTTGTTTACATGGAGAGGAAAACTTTTAACTCTGTACCCCGGTTTCAAAAGTTTGCAGATTCAGGCACACCAGGCACCGTTCTCGTGTAAACAGACGGCTCAAATGCAATGAAAACTCTCCTTTTCTGAAGTTTTTGTTTCCCTTAAAATCAGCTTAACTCACCTGTAACCTCACGAGGTAATACCTGACAAGTACAAGGTACAGCCCCTTAAAAGAAACAAATTCAAACCAATACCTTACAGTGGAAGTGCAGACTTTGTCATGGGTTCAGGTAGAGGGGAGTTTTTAGGTTTAGTCCAGGACTGGATATTAATAAGTTGTCACGTAACGATCGTTTCTTGAGAGTGACAAAGTTTTGCTGAGCTGAAGATAGATAACAGTTTTTCTCCTCCTCAGCAGGAAGGCTCTCCATACTCAGTGGTCTGCACCCCGGTGGCCAAGCGGTTGTGGGAGGGTGCAAACCGAGACGGAGGAGGGGGGTCAGGAGGGGGCGGGGGAGGGGGGATGAGGAAGACGGCACGCTACTCTTCCTCATCTTCATCCTCCTCCTCATCAAACAACACTACCCAGGATGCCTCTGGTCGTGCACCTGCAGCTAACGCCTCCATGATGGGAGGCGGGCCTGGAGCCGTGGGCGCCAATTCAGCAGGAGGGGCCATAGTCAACAGTAACCATAACAACAATAACAACAACCACAACAGCGGGACCCCCGAGGGCACGAGCCCAGGCACACTGAGCATGTACACCAGCGACTCGCCAATCAGCTACCACGACGACGAGGAAGAGGACGACGTGGCAGAGGACAGTGCAGAGGAGCAGTACAGGCAGATCTGCAACATGTACACCATGTACAGCATGCTGAACGCCGGCGCAGCAGGTACGCCCTCACTGCAGACTCCTCAGAGAAAGAGTTCAGGAAAAGTTCACTGTGTTTCAAGTGAGTCTGAAGTTTTGTTGTCTTCTGATCTCTCACTCTGGCTGTGGCGCGTTTGTAAGATCCAGACTTGTGAAGCTTGTTTGTCTGAAAAACACCCTCAGATTTTTGGAGAGGAAAAACATTTTAAACACAGACATTCGTGAAAAAGTGAGGGAACCTGCTCTGAGCTCTGAATTGTTTATTACCTGTTTAATCACAAGATTTGTTTGAATTAAAATTTCCCAGGTGCATGTAATTAAACTAACAAAAGTTTGATCAAAACACAACAGGTATGAGGAAAAAAGCAGTTCAGTATCATTACCTTGGCCAAGGAAGTTATGTTTCACCAGCATTTGTCTGTTTGTCTGTGAGCATAACTCAAAAAGTTAAACTCAGATTTTGATTAAATTTTCAGGGAACACTGGTCATGGCACAAAGAAGATGGAATTAGATTTTGGTCCTACTACACTTAATTTATACAGCAATTTTCATACAAGAAAATGTAGCACAAAGTGCTGTACAAACAAACGTATAAATCAAAAGTAGATTAAAGGAAGTATGATCCAAACCCACTCTGTCCAACCCCCTAACCCACCCACCCAGCAATCCATTCACAGTATCAGCAAAATGCACCATAAATAAATAAAAGACAAACCCAGTATACACTGAGGAAACGCCATCTTAAAGATTTAGAATGAGTAAACTCTGGAGGTTAGGTTAAAGTGTAAAATTAAAAATATTGTCAAATAGAATAAAAAGAAATTGAAAAGAAGTTAAAAAATAAACGAATAATAAAAGGGTGCTGTAATGAGAATAAAAACACTGAAAGGTAATGCCGATGTGTTCAAACAGGGAAATAAAACACTTAAGAAAAACTTGGGGATAAAACAAGAGGATAAACTACTAAAAGATAATTGTTAAGTTAATGTACTCCTGAACCAGGCTGCGTGATTGTGTTTTTGCATTGACCCACACAATGTCCATCTGCATTATTTTATTCAGAGCATTACTGATATTACGAGCTGTTGCTAACTAAATTTGTAAATGTAAAAAAAGCTGCCTTATCTCACAATACTGACAAGTTGTTTTCAAAAAATCCCTGATCTGCAACTTCATCCAGATCTTCACCAAAGTTTTATTGGTTATTTCTTGTGCCTTGACCAGCATTCCCTAAAATGTCATTAGAAACTGTTTAAAACTTTTGCAGTCATCATGCTCACAAACAAACAAACCAATAAATGGACAAGGCTGGCAAAAACATAACCTCCTTGGCAGAGTTAATAACAATTTAACAGATGCCAGTGTTTTCATAATTACTTTATAATGGTGTTATATTTTCTCTAATGTTCGATCACGAGAACAGGTCAGTGTTTGTTCAACAGGTCAGTTTCTTCTGCCCGATGAAAAAGTGTGTGAGATTTCAGCATTAGATTGATGTGACGCAAGAGATTTATGTCTTTGGCTGATATCTGTTCATCACAAACTCATTTGCCAATGGCCGTTGTTTATATAACGGGCCAAAACTGCCTGATACCAATGTTAAATGGATACCAATGAGCATCCCTAAACAGAAGCATGATCACATGGGCCAAGATGAGAATGTATTATTAAACCTTTTTTGTCCTTTTCAAATTCCAATAGCCCTATCGAGAACATTTAGGGCATTAATGCCAAAGCAGTTAATTTAAAAAAGGGAAGAAATATAAATGAAAAATAAATAAATATATTCAAAACAGATGGGTAAAAGTTAATTATAATAGTAGTACATAACAGTATATTAGTAGTAATATGATAGTTAAGGTTAAAAAATAAAGAATAAACAAGGTTTATGATTAAATGTATATGAAAAAATCATAAAATGAATAAGAAAAGAAACATAAAAATGGGTTTTTATGTGTGTATAAGTGTGTTTGAGTGCTTTTGTGTGCATCTGTAGCTGTGTTTGCATGTTTGTATGTATAAACGTGCGAGTTTAGGTTCCACTGGTTGTCCTCAGGTCCTCACACACTTTAATTTATTGGCAGCAATAATCTCACAGGTCTGTATTTCAATGTGTGTTATTTGGGGGTTAGTGTTCCTTGCCTGATATTTAGCTCAGGATGTGTGTGTCTGTTGCTACCTGTTAGGATTCACCGTTGGGACAGTCTCCTCTCTGGGAGCCAGCTCTTTTTTGTCGACCTGTCTCTATGTGAGGAAGTGAATGGTAATGGTAATGGTAAATGGACTTGAGCTTATATAGGGCTTTTCTAGTCTTTTGACTACTTAAAGCACACCGCAGGTCACACCTTCTTGTTCTTCTCTGGAAACCAGCTGTTTTTGTGGCGACCTGTCTCTGTAGCTAATCTGTGTTCACATTTGGGCTGCCAATAAAAGATCTAGAGAGGTAGTTAAGTTTCTCAAGAAGCTCTCTAAAATACAGGAAGCAGTATTCCCTTGCTAAGGATGTCATGTTGTCCATTGTACCATTAAGAGTAGGGTTTGAATCCTCCTCCTGTCTTTGCTAAACTAATAAAATGAGCCCTAAATATTAAACAAAACGTTAATTATGGTGATTTTCTCCTACCCTAGTTGTTGGAGAGCGGGTTGAAGCTCTCCCAGACTTGGCTCCGGATTCAGGTGGTGGACGAGGGGGCAGGGGGGCTCGGTCCAGGCAAGACCTGGCATCGCTGCCAGCCGAGCTCATCAGCCAAATCGGAAACCGCTGCCACCCGAAGCTGTACGAGGAGGGTGACCCAGCGGAGAAGCTGGAGCTGGTGAGCGGCACCTCCGTGTTCATCTCCCGCGCTCAGCTCATGAACTGCCACGTCAGCGCCGGCACACGCCACAAAGTGCTGCTGCGACGCCTGCTGGCTGCTTTCTTCGACAGGTGAGTGTGAAATTTATCTGGAAAATATTTGTAGGGATTATAAAAGCATCATATGATAAAAAAAAGATCAAACTGTTTTGTTAACAACTTACTGCCTGTTTGTCCACTCAGTCACATATTTAGGTTTAAAAAAATCTGGTTTTAAAGTAATTGTGTGCCTTGTAGCCGTCTGCTTCCTGTTTGACGTAACTTATTCTTAATTTGTTGTCAACACTTTTTCTTTTCTAATTCAGGAGCACTCTGGCTAACAGCTGTGGGACTGGTATTCGCTCTTCAACCAACGACCCCAGCCGCAAACCCCTGGACAACAGAGTGCTGCATGCTGTCAAATGTGAGTCACACAGAGACACAATGAGTGAGGAAAACTGAGTTATGGAGATTCTGGTGTTTTGTGCCCACAAATGTACGAAGAATTCTTCCTTAAAAAATGTTCATGCCAAAGCAGAGACATGAATGATTCTCTGTACTGGCCGAATTTAAGAGGATTTTTTTCTCTCTTGAAACACCAAAGGAAAAGCGACGTCTTCTTATAGATGTGGTCTGGACTTTCAAATGCAAATATACTGTATATCCTTAACAGTGTACAAAGCTGCTTATTTGCATACCAACTGTGTGGCTGTTAACTGAGATAAGCCATCTCAAGTGTTGCAGTGCCACGAGAAGACACCAAGGGACCTCAGCGGGGGAGATACAGTCACTATGAGGGACAAAATAACTAAACTAGAAAACACTCAGAGAGCGCAAACCTCTGCCAAGGTAGCTGACATATTGCTGTTACATCTATAAGCAATAGCTCCATGATAAAGTTACCATCATAATATGATTCCTTGACCCTGAAAACCCACACCTAGCACTCAGAATCATGTTGATATCATTATTAGTTAGACAGTTATTGAGCAAAACGATCATTCGCCAATGGTGGTTACCTGGATCACCACCAAAATCTAATAATTTCTAAGTTGGGCCATTACCAACATCTCCTGAAAATTTCAGCAAAATCCGTTGTGTAGTTTTTGCATAATCTTGCTAACAAACAGACAAACATAGGCAGGCAAATACATAACTTCCTTGGCGGAGGCAAAAATAGACAAAGTGTACAACTGAGGCATTGATATCGTGCCAATTTTCAACAGGTCATATTTCACCTCGTATATTGATTTTTTAAACTGCTATGGTGTGTTTACAATCACTGATGTTTGAAAAATGACAGATTTTACACACAGAGGGCACCTGATAGTGCTCTATTCTTTACGGAGACGAAAACATTTCTGGATGAAGAGGCCTTGATTTATTTAATGCGGCATTTTTTTCACATGCTGATTTATAAATTAAAAATCTTCATATGTTCTTTACTGTATAACTGCAGTTAGGCACATGCAGCTGTCTTGTGACCAGTTGCAGCTCTTTTAAGCACTAAATGGAAAATATGATTTAAAAAAATGGGAAGTACAAGATTTAGATTCCCATCCCAAATTTTATCACTGTTTTTGGTCTACAGTAAAGTGTTACTATTGTTATTAGTGTAGATGAGAACTATTCTAGAGAGAAGGGGATGTTTTTGAATTGTGGCATATGTGTTAATTTTGTTGACTAACTATTTTTGTCATAGTTTTCGTCAACAGCCTTTCTTCCTCTGACGAAAACTTAACAGTAACTAATAAAAACAAGAGCACATGGACAAAAACTGACATTTTCATCAACAAATAAAAACTAGACGAAGATGTTCGACAGAGACTTAATCCAATCAGACCTAATTTGGTCATGTAGAAAGTAGGGACAAGTTAGGGATATATCCAATCACAGCTACTTTGGTTGTTTGGAAAGGTTGGATGAGTTAAGAGGGACATCCAATCACAACTGCTTTAGCTTGGTGGTGGTGGGATAAGTTGGGGATCAGAGCTCCTCTCTTTATGAATTGATATATTCATGTAGAGCAGGTTCACTGTTTGTTGTCAGTTCTGGTATTGTAACTGAGATGCTCTGCCATGTAGCCTAAATAAAGGTGACTGCATTTAACACAAAAGTTCAATTTGTTTCTATTCATTTAAACTTTACTAGCATTCAGTAAAGGGTTATTAGATGTTTGATTTTATCCAAGTTTAAAACATGACTTCAGAAATTCAAGGAAACATAAAAAATGCCTTACCCTTTACACTTCATATTTTAGCCGACTAAATTTACAGTAGATTTTGTCAACAAAAATGCAGTGAAATTTCATCAACTAAAATAAAACAATTTAGATGACTAAATTATGACTAAAACTAAAAGATATTTTAGGCAAAAGACAACAACTAAAACTAAATTAAAAAGTGCTGTCAAAATTAACACTGACATACCAAAATCTTTAGGCAAACTCTTAAGAATTGCTGCTGTAGTGACACAGGAAAGATCTGAGCGATGACTGTGTGGTTGTTTTTGAGAATTTATTGACCTCCTGAACGTCATATCTGTGGAAAATACAGAAATGTGACAGATTAGTCTATAACATAATGAAAATGTGTTTTTTTGCAGATGTGAAAGACAAAAACATATCATGTTTCACTTAATATTTTCATAATCATTATTATTAACCTTATTCTTAAAAAAGACTTGTTTTTGTGGAAAAGAGTCTACAAAGAAGGAGGGGCTCCTCTGAGCATCAGGAATGGCTTTTCTCAGGGTAAATTACTCATGACAAGTTTCAGAGTGGAACATCAAATTTGGGTGGCTCTGTTTTTCAGAGTCTCTCATTTTTTCACATTATTTTTAAGTCCTTAGGTTGCATAAGAAACGCTGATTCAAGCTCTTTTCCAAAACCAAACATATCATTGTTTGCACGGCTCCTCTGCCTTAAAGACCTAACAAAGCATGCATTGAGAGAGTTCTCTCAGACTGCATCATGGTGGAGCTATGATTCATTCTGCTGCAGTGAGCCAGATTGCAGACGATGTGTGACTGGCTCGATAAGAGTGAACCTGCCACTCACCTGCAGAGATTGACAGGCACCTTATGGCTCAAACAGAAGGCTGAAGAGCTGCCTTCATGCAAAAAACACAGCTGAGCCGGAGCACGACCTAGTTAACAGGTCATCACCCTGAGCACAGGTCAGCATCAGGAAGCTAAAGGCAACAGTGGATTAAATCCGGGCAGTGCTTATAGAAGGTGGTTAGAAATAACACCCCAGTGTGCACCAGTGTCAGGACCGTCACTGGTATTATATTTGACAAACAAAGGATTCACACAGTTATGGTATTATAGGACATTTGAGGCATGACTGACACCACTCTGTGCTCACCTACCAGCCACAGTGACAGTGGTAGAAACATTTAATGGGACTTAAAGGGATACGCCAACATTTTTTGTTTTTTGTTTTCATATCTTGCCTCACTCCCGAATCCATGACATGCAGATAGACACCATTCTTTTGACTGTGAGTACGGGTACAAGGAAGAGACGGGCACTGCTAATTAGCTTAGCTCAAACACTGGGAGTCAATGGGTAGTGTTAGCGTGCCTCTGCCTACAGTCATCAGATAAACTCTTTAGCAACTCTAACCAGTCCTGTGTGCTTGTTGTGACTTTTCTTTACCACTTTATCTTACATTATCTTCTACTACCTTCAGATTATCTTCTTCTACTCCTAAACAGAGGCTTTGTTTTGTCGACCTATGTGACGTTTGCAAACGAGTCGAGTCTTTTGAACAGCTTTTTTAAGTGAATGATGAGAACTGATTCACAGTTGTGAGTGAGCCGTTCTTTTGCGAGCTAACTTAAATTTTCAGACAATTTGAGAATAGTAATGGCTAAATCTAAATTCCAAATTATTAAAGGTGTATGTAGGTACGTTGTTCTTATGTCGTTTATTAAACAATTGTAATAATTATTGGAAAAAAAATCATCAAAGTAAAAGACAAACATACAGCTCATATGTAGCCTATTATATGCATAGTATTAAATATTTTAAGGTAGACTATAAGCATGTACACTATTTAGAAACATTAGATAGGTAGCCCCCTGTAATACTCCTCACCTTTTTGGTAGCTCTAAATATTTATACAAATATTTTCTAATTATATTGTCCATAGTTGTAAATAATACCATCTAACTTATTTTAACTTGAAGAGTTAAATGTTTAATAATTCTTCATGTCAACCTTTTTTCCTATACCTTATAATACTACACCTACGGCTTTTTAAATTGATTTTTAGTGTTCTAAATCCCTTGAACCAATTATTTTTTATTTTATTTTATATCTTTACCTATACTTTTAAGGTCTTTACATGCTTTTTAATGTTTTTAAAAATGTTTGGCTATTTTTACTAGGGATGGAAATCAAAAACCAGTTCCAGTTGAGAATCGTTAACAGCCCCATCAAAGTATTGCTATCGTGAGTCTTTTTGCTAATCAATTCCTTCCACTGACAGGGTTCAGAAGCGGTCAGAATTGTGGCTTAATTTTTTACAAGAGGCGCCTACTGCACAACCTTAAGTGAGTGGAAACACCAGCAACTTGCAGAAGTAGTTATCTATGCTGTGACGTGTGTTTTGCCACTGAAAAACTACAGGCCAACATTTGCCCACACGGAAAATCTGCAGAAATCAATAAGGGAATCGTTCAAGAATTGGATTGATAAGCAGGATCAATTATAGCATTGGTATCGATAAAATCTTATCAATTCCCATCCCTAATTTTTACAACACTGCTATCATTTCTAAACATTCCAACGACGAGTTTGACTGAACACTGGCTCAGAAAGGTTTTTTGGTGATCCCTGCTCTTTACTGAAATCTCCGATGTATTTTTTAATGTTTGCTTTCTTGTCATCATCATCCTGCTCTGCTCCCTCACTCACTCCTCTTCTCTTTCTCCCAGTTTACTGCCAGAACTTCGCACCAAGCTTCAAGGAGAGCGAGATGAACGCCATCGCCGCCGACATGTGCACCAACGCCCGCCGGGTCGTCCGCAAGAGCTGGATCCCCAAGCTCAAACTGCTGATGGCAGACAGCGACGCCTACTCCGCCTTCCTGGCCGACAGCGTGAAAATGGAGGCCGATGGGCTGGGGGCGGAGCAAGGCTTCGACCCCGCCTCCCTGGAAGCCGTGGCGGCAGCGGCGGCAGCTGCAAACACAAACGAAGCCGGAGGCGGAACTACACAAGATGCTCTGCAGGGGGCGGGAGGAGACGGCAGCACTTTGTTTTGAGTGAGTGAACAGACAGATAGATGGACCGATGGACAGATTGATGGAGAGGTGACGAGTAGAGAGCAATGGTCTTGACGACATTTGTCTCTCGTCCCCCTGACGTATGTGTTCGGGGATCTGTTTCTTCTTCTTTTGTCAGTCTGTTCTGCTTTCCTTCCTCATTTCTGTCTCTCTCCACGGTCCAGAATGCCTCACTTCTGGTCTTCGTTCCTCACGTGGAGAGAGAGAGAAAGACAAAGTGAAAGGTGGCAGAGGAAGAAGGTCGACATCAACCCCCCCCATGACCTCGCCATTCCTCTGCAACCTTTCCAAAAACCTGATTGTTCAGCCTTTATTTTTTTATGTTTTCAAGAGTGTACTGTCACTAAGGCCCTTTTTCTGACCATAATCAATCACAGACATTCCCTTGGGAGGGGTGGGGAGGGTGAATCTGTTTGGAGAGAGTGATTTTTCCTTCCCCAAACTTCGGTAAACACTGTTCTTTTTCATATTGAATGTATGCGAGGCGAAGCATCTGGGCCGCAGCGTCAGAGCGAGCTTGTACAGAAGCCCCTTTCTTTTATTTGTTTGTTTTGCTGTATTGTAAGAGCGAGGAGTTGTGGGGTGAGGGGCTGAAATGAATATTGATATGTGTATTGGCATGGTTTATGATCTCCCCGATCTTTGCTCTTTAACCCGTGCAGGGCGTGCTGGGAAACGGACCTACCAGCTCTTAAAGAAAAGCTGGTGAGTTTATGACTTACAGATGAGAAAAACAAAGATTTGCTTTACTAAGATACTCTCCTTAACCCTAAAATGCTCAAAAAGACCATCATTTTTTTACTCTTTTGTGTTCAGATCTTTTTTCATGTGTGTGATATTTGCCATGGCTCCTGATGGAGATTAAACAGATGATTGTGAGAGAGGTAGGGCGAGATAAATGCACTGTTATTTCCTGCGATATGAGTACAATCGACTACGTTTTTATCGGAAATAGAGGAGGGTGATTTTTTATTTAAAGAAAAATGCACAAAAAAAGAGTCAAATAAGCGCAGAAATCCCATTTTCCCAAGATTTTAAGGCAAGTCAAGTAGTATTGAAAAGCGAGTTTCTGCCTGTAAGCTCTAAAAGGAGTTGTGTGTTCGTGCTTGCGTGTGAAGATGCAGCAGTCGTGTTCTTTTGTCTTTCGGCTCGTGTTTAAATCACCCCCTCCCCTAAGAATACTCGCAGCAACGCCAGTTAGCGGTACAAGTTTCCTCAGGCTCTGCCGCTTGGCTGCGTGCTCGCCTGGCATGGACAAAGGTGCTAATTCAGGCATTGCCACATTGCAAAAGGAGATCGGCTCTGTGTGTATATGTGTAGGTGTGTGTTTGAATGGTGTGTGTGCCGCAGCAGAGAGCGAGCGGGGAGGCCAGACTGTTTTTTTCACTCAGTGGATTCATTCACCCATCACTGCGGTGAGCACACATACACGCTAATACGCATTTGGGCGCTGTCAGCCGCATCAGCTACAGTACACCAGAGCAACGTGGGAATTAAAGGGGAATGGCACCAGAGCGGAGCACAGAGGCTGCTGTTTGTCTCACGTGAAGGCTCACCTCTGATGTAATGTGAGCTTTATGAGGCTAAAGTGATGGAGGAAGTTTGACTGAAAGTTTCCTTTGTTGGTTTGACAGTATAGTTCCTGTCGTTTTGTGAGTTAATTATGGAAAAAGCTGCTAAATAATGGAAACCTCAGAAGAATGTTGGCATAAAAACAACCCTGGAAGTCAGACTGCCATCATGTTCCCCTCTGATCCTTCTCTTCTTCACTAGTGGGGCTGAATATTCGCTGTTTATTCAAAGAAGAGTAAAGAAGATCTTTCCTCTGAAGACAGTTTGACCTTTTGATTCCTCAGTGTATCAGGACTGACTGATCAGTAAAACCACAGAGAGGGCGACTCTCTTTTCTTCAGAGTAAATATTAGAGCTCGAGGGGAACTTCCTCATCAAGTGCCACTGACTTTTTGGTCTTTCCATTTAATGCAGACTAAGGCCTGGTTTGCACGGCAACGTTGTCACCAGAAACTGAAAGGTTTTTCCTTTGTGTTTTCAAAAGTGTTCCATGTTCACAAGGAGACGATGTAAAAAAAACGATGGGCGTTCATAACGATCTGCGAGAACCACTGAAAATGCTGTAGCGTGAATGCCAGGCCAGTAGTTGGCAATGTAGGTTTGTAGTGAAACACGCACGGTGTGACAACAGACGCACGCTGTCAGGTGAAGACAAACTTTTCACATACAACAATGGCGAGTGGACTCACAGAGACAACAAATGTGTCTGGATATTTTTGTCTGGATAACAAACCGAGTACAGTAAGCAGCACACATGTTGCTTGGCAGTCGGCCGAAGCTGTTGTTGTTCCAAGGTGCGCACACGCAACCTTCATCTACAAGAGTACTGTGCATGTGCCACGCATCACTGTTTCCCTGAAAACACTAATGCCTGTTAACACGGAGACGGTTACCAAAAAGTTCTCAAAACTTTTCACTCTGGACCCTGGTTTAAAAAGTTTGCGGATTCAGGCAGTCCGGGCACCGTTCTCATGTGAACGGAAGGTGCAAACACAAAGAAAACTTTCTGTTTTGGACCATTTTCGTTGTCGTGTAAACAGGGCCTTAAAGGGATGGTTATGTATGTTTGAAGCTTGATTGTTTCAGGTACTTGACAGCAGTCAGTGAAGAGGCTTAAGGGCTCTCAGCTGAGAACAGGCTGAGACTACCAGTAAGGTACTCTGCTGTTAGCAGGCTCTTAAATTCAGGTCCTCAAAGATGGTCGACTTAAGTTCAAAATTGGAACATGTGCTTCATCATGTAGTTTGGCTTCTAACTTTGAACTGTGCCATTGTTAACATTATCCAAAGAGTATTGCCAACAACTGTCAAACATTGTAGAATATGTAGAATCGGTATTGATACACGTATCCCTAAGGAGTGCATGACGATATTTTGCTGTATCGATATTTTGAGCACAGGCCTAATAGACTAAGAGACACATCAACCACAGACAAAACTAAGACTGAACCAAATATGAGCGATTTTGACTCAGTTATGATGATGTTCCTTTTACTGTGGGTGCTCGAGGTTAAATTTATGAACTGCAGTATGCAGAAGAAGAAATTCATCAGAACCAGATTCAGTAGAATCAATGCACACAGGCAGAAGAACACATCACCACATGCTGCATCGTCAAATAGAGTCAAACACAGAGACTTCCTGGAGGAAAAATAAAGCCCTCTGAAGCTTTTTGACCAATTTTACATTTGACTGAACATAATGTTGTGGCTCATTTTTTTATATAAAACTCACAAGTACTTGTGAAAGATTGTACCTGCTAACAGCAGCGAGCCTTCCTGGTAGTCTGAGCTTCAAAAATACTGAACCATCCCTTTACATCCTGCATTGACAACCTGACAGCCAACATAGATAAAATTAAGAAGCAACTGCAAAAACTAGGGATGCCTTGATTAAGTTTTTTGTAGCCAACATCAATCATCTGAGATTAAAGGAACCCAACGGTATTTTTGTGTTTTTAATAGGTTTGCGTGATTTTAGCGGCTCAATATCAGTATGAGCAGACAATAGGGCTGTCTCCTTATTAGGGCTGGGCGATATGACCCAAAAGAAAAAAATCTTTTTTCCACAAAGTTCGATTCATGTTTTTAATCTACTTTTTCCCTCTCAGGAAAAATAACACCAAGTGAGACAAAAATCATATGAATATAGTTTTGCCTTAATTATATCACAATATGTTCCAAAACCAAACAGACCTTCCCTCTTACAGTTAAAACGCATGCTGTAATTATGTCATAAAATGTTGATTATGTAGTTCGAGCTTAGGCAGGCTATATGAACACTGCAGGCTGAGCTATTTTCACAGTATATTAAAATGCAGCTCTGTGATGAAAGTATAATCTCATTTAAAGGACAAATACAAACTTTAAACACATGCTTGTGCAAAACCTGCAAAGGCCGACCACCATGAAAACTGTACATTATCAGTATTTGTATTTTCAAACATTGCAGCAACTTATAACTGGAGTAAATGTAAGTTAAAAAAAAAAATCACAATTTTTCATTTTTAAATCTTCTGCAGAAAATAATTCAAATTAATCAATTTAATTGATATATTGCCGAGCCCTACACCTTATACTTGATTACTGAGTATCCAGTTGAGAATTGTGGTCAAAATCTGCACTGCAACTGTAAATATTCATTTGAGTATAAAATATACAGTCCTGCAGCACGTGAGGGCGCCTGAACGGTGATCACTTTGACAGTTCTCTCTACGTTAAAAGCAGCAGCAGGTTATTATGAGTTTGGCAACTTTATTTGCATTTTTTTGGTTAGTTTGTTTTTGTTTGTTTTCCATATATTTGGCCTTTTAATGTGTTTTCACCTTTTTGAATCACAGGAAACTTTCAGCACCTTACCTCCAGTGTAGCATCAGAAATTGGCAGAAGCCTCTGTGGTGAAGTGTGCGTCACTGTTTATACCTTATTGATGTTTCGACTCACACCCACAAACACACTCACTGTCAAGGAGAGGCGCCTGTTGTTAAACTGTTTCTTAAGCAGAGCACAAAAACGCTGCTGCATAAAATCCACGCGCTGAAAAGAACTTGTAGAAAACCAAAAGAACCCTCAGATGCATCGTGTAAGTCAACTTGACTGAAGCTGTTTTGTAAAGCAGTGTTATTATAAAGATGATTGATTTTCCAGCCTGGCTTTTGAGGAAAGATGTTTACCTTTTTTATGTATGTACATGTTTATCATGTGTTTTATTCTGAGGCTCCAAGTCAAAGAGACAAGCACCTAAAGGTCCTACAGTCAGAGAGGAGATGTTTGTTATCCTCGCCCTCTTTTCTGGAGCACAAGGTACGACCAGTGGAGACTTAACCAAGTTTAATAAGACAGGACAGAAGGAAGATGATGTTAAAGATGCAAAAAGGATTGTGGAAGTTAGGGCTGGGCAATATGCTGATATATATTCATGTATATCCAAACAATATCTAAAATAATACACAAGTATTTGATCAAAAAAGAAACTTTACAAAAAATGTTGTTCACAGTGAAAATGAAATGTTCCAGCTAAACGTATGATGGAGGAAATTCATTTGTTGGTCGTTTAATTTAAGGAGAATTTTTATCATTCTTACATTTAAATGATAATGATGCCTGTTTGATATTACGGGAACAACAAAGAGGTGCTAAACAGCCAATACTGGGTGATGTTTTCTTTCTTAAAAATCTGAAAACTCCTAAATACTGAAATTAGACAAATATGTCGTCAAAAATCTGAAAAAGTGAGTGAGGTGGACTGAGGGTCCCAGCAATTACAGTGCTGAAGATAAGACTTTGTTTATCATCTTTACCTATAAGAATATATATATTGTCAACTCGCAACATGTTATTTAAAGAAATTTGAATTGTTGGCAATGGGAATATACATTTTTGGGTAATCTTGACAGTGTATTAAAATTTTTGTACAGCTTTGAATGAACAAAAATGACACCCAATAATCAGTGATTTACTGATTTTTTATTATTTAAAAAAGGAGAGAAACTGCTGCCCACTTTTTAAAGGTTTCAGTTTGAAAGCAAAGCCATCACGTTTTTTATTTATTTAGACTTTGTGCAGAATTTGGTGTGAGAAATTTGATGGAATAATTCCTCTAAAGACACAGATGTTCGTCTTTTTATCTTTGGTACATTTTTAATACTATTGATAAATTATCATTTAGATGGTATCATTTTAAAACCTGGTTTCAAATAGTATAAAAAATGAAAATCTTAGTTGATGTGTCCTTTAAAAGTCTACAGTAGATTTAAAAGGCAAGGCCATAAAATGCCATAAAAACTCTGATTTTCGTTCACACATCTGTCTTGTGAGATCTGCAGTTTTTTAATCAATTTAACCAATTTGTTAAAGTTACATTTGACAGTACTTAAGGTAACATTAGCAAAAATGTGTTGTTTCACTTTTCACAAGCAGTTTTTGGAAGTCGGTGGAAATCTAAGCTTAAGGAAATTTGACTTCAAGAAGAAAATGAAAGAAGGGATGCATGATAGTATTGGTTTGCTGTTGGTGTCGGCCAATATCAGCCTAAAAAGTTAAGTATCAGTATCGTCCGATATTGAAATTTTTGCCGATATTTACAGCCAATATATCAGCCATATATCGGCTGGAATATCAGCAAATTAAGTTAAGTGCTGTTTTTCTTATTTTACATATGTTCCTCGCAAAAATATACTGTAACACTGAAAGAAACAATCCAATTGTCTTAAGCACAGAGGTTGTGCTCTTGACCAGAAATACCAGGAATGATAATGAATTGAAAATATCAGATTATCGGATATCGGCAAAAATCCAATATCATGCATCCCTAAATTAAAGGGAATGTAGATGAACAAGGATATCGTGCTTTGATTTCAAATAATCTGTGGAAATAAAAGTCCTTCATACAAACTGAAAAGTGTTAGTGGTGCAAAAATGATAAATTTCTTTGCTTTGTCTGGGGTCCTAATTAGTCTTAGATTTGAAAAACGCTGATGGGTGAGTTCCCATATCTTTGATTTGCTGCATTTATGCTCAAAAAACAATTGAGTTTTATTTTTGTAAAGTGACAGCCCTAACACTGGACTCTCTGCTTTCAAACAGATATCAGTATTGATTGATTTTTATTAGACCCATAGAACTTTAAGTATATTCCCCTGGTGTTGTGATGACTGTTATTTCTTAACTAAAAACAATCAAGAGATGCATCTTGAGTTTTCCCATTCAGCCAAAAATGTCCAAGTCTTGATTTTTGGTCCATATTGCCCAGCCTTAACAGGAGTGTATGATAGACGGAGTAGCGGGGGAAGACCGTTTGCACATTTCTTTTTTTTTTTTTTTTTTAAATCTTTCACTTTGTTTAAAAACCGCCGCCTTAAATGAGTAAATCTGCTGAAGATAGAGAGGGAAGAAGAGGACAGTGTGAACCTCCCCAGAGAGGAGGGATGAATGAGGGAGGGAGGGGGTGAGGAGGGGGGAGGCTCGGATGATTTGGTGTGAATGCATGCATGCATACTGGTGTGTGTTTCTGTGTGTAGCTTTTTTGTTGCGGGGTGGTTTTTCTGAGGAGCTGTTTGCAGAGGCTTTTTGTGTGTGTGTGTGGGCGAACATAATGTGTGGGTGTGTTTTTTAACGTGTGTGTTTGTGAATATTAATGTATGTGCACACTCCCCGCTTCCTTCCCTCCATCTCCATTTATGGCACGTTAATGTCTGCCTCCTCAGAGCTTCAGACAGTACAGTGTGTGTGTGTGTGTGCCAGGCTGCTGCTGCTGCGTCTCGATCTATGTGCTGCATATGTGTGTGTGTCTGGCTCCACGCGGCGACTGCGCATGCCTGCCACCGTGTGTGTGGGCGGTTTGGGTGCTCGGCTCTGCAAGGTCTGTCCGTGAGTGTGTGTTCGAGTGGGTGGTGTGTGCGCAGAGGTTGAGATGAGTGGCTGTTTGTTTTTGTCTGCCTCCACACACACGCACACACATCTGCAGAGTCACATCTATATCCACAGTCTGTACATCTGCAGACGTACGGCCGCCATGTTGCTCAGCTGTTCTCTGGACAGTTGTTTTCTAGGAGAGGCCGTTTGTTTACGGAGCTTCATTCACACAGAAGGCGATTCAGAGAGCGTCACAGAGTTTAAAAAGAAATGTGAAGAAAATTAACGAGAAATAAAACCAGTCACAGTTTAGGATTTTGGACTGACACCCACCCCCACCACCATTCTGGCCACACCTTCGCCCTTCACTAATGCCTGGCCTGCTAGCGCATGTTTTAGTACTGCAGGGGCCACATTAGGGCTGAACGATTTTGGGCAAAGACCTAATTGCGGTTTCTCTGGCAGATATTGCGATTTCAATTCGATTCACGATTTTCTTCAAATCAGGCTTCAGTGCAATATAAGGGAATATATAAGGAAATCAGTGACCAAAAACACATATCACATTATTCATCATCTAATATTCGTTACAAATAATCTGTTATCGTTATTTAAGGGATACTCCAACTTCTACTCCTAAACAGAGGCTATGTGCTGTTGACTTGCTTACCAGCACTTTTGCTGTGGAGATGTGCCGTTTATGACAGAGTCAACTCTTTTGAACAGCTCTTTTAAGTGAATGATGAGAACCAATTCACATTTGTGACTAAACCGCTCATTTTCAAGCCATTCTTCGAAGCAAATTGCCTGCAAATTTGTAAAATAGTATGTGTAAAATAGTTGGTCAGTCAGGAGCGCTGCAAAAAGTTGCAGCTTTGGCAATCACATGATTGCGTTGTCTGAAATTGTGATTTCAATCCGAAAAACGATAAATCTTTCATATGAAGTTGATCCATATGATCAAAAATAACAATCGTACTGGGTTTAGATGTGGCTGTTTTTTTCCCTGGAAGTGCTGAGTGTGATCATTTCTATTACACACAAGACTATGGGCCTATTAAAACAGATTGAGGTCAAATCTGAAAATATGAAAAAAAAAAAAGTAATAATAACTGTTCATTTTACCAAATTTATGTCATATTGATTATGAATGGAAAAATAACACTTTAAATGAGCATTAGTGATATTTTTCTATCAGTTAAAATATAGGGCCCAATAAAGTCTGCAATCACAGAATTGGACATTAAAAGCAGAATTCAATATAAACTTAAAATTTCACGGAAATGGCCGACATTTTGCATGAAAGTTTTTTTTGGAAATAAAAAGGAACGTATCTCTCTGGAAAATGTTCCGAGGGGGTCACTCAGACTGGGGACAATGCACGCTTCACTTACGCAGACGTGCTTGTACGTAGGTCAACAAAACAAAGCATGTCCGTGGCGGTTTGCACATGCGCCCTGCGGTTTAGTTTGGTATGTATTTCTTTGGAAAATCACATTAACTGCTAATCTTAGTTTTAAAATAAATAACTTAACATAACGCGGTAAAAAATGAGTCACAACAAGCACACAGGACTGTTTAGAGTTGCTGAAGAGTTTATCTGATGACTGTAGGCAGAGGCATGCTAACACTACCCATTGACTCCCAGTGTTTGAGCTAAGCTAGTTAGCTCTGCCCGTCTCTTCCTTGTTGGTAGAAGGTGGTGTCTGTCTGCTTATCATGGACTCTGGAGTGAGGCAAGACATGAAAACAAAACAAAGAAATGTTGGTGTATCCCTTTAACTGATGTTGAAGAGGCTGCATAAAAGGACACATGACCAGTATCACATGTGTGCATATTAGCACATTGCAATTAAAGTGTAAAAACAACGTATCATAGTCCAAGTGGAAACAAGATCAAACTGTACTGAACCAAACCAGAGCTTGAGTCTTTCTTTCATTTCTAACTTCTTTGTCGACAGCTCTCAGCATAGTCTCCGTCTTTCACACACATCACTGTCTGTCTCCCTCGTCTCACACATCTGCAGAATCACATACATCCTCTGCACACGGTCTAGACTCACATGTGAACTGAACCAGATCTGCAGACTAGAAATAAATCAATCATGTCCTCTTTGTAAACTTTTATTCTTTAACCTCCTAAATTGTCCTCCCGTTGCACTTTCACTTGGGACACCTCCTCAACTGCAGTCTTACCCTCCTCTCCCTCCGTCTTTGTCTCTCTCTGTTTTTCTAATTTCTTTGTTTACGTCCCTCTGCATCGCCTCCTTTTTTTTTGTATACATTACTCTCCCCAGCCTCACCCATCCCTCCCTCTCTCTCACTCACAGTGAGGCACAAACAGTGTCGATCCCTCGTCGCTTCATTACGTAAACCATCATCGTTTTTTCACTGCTGCTTCATTTGTGTCGACTCCATTTTCTTCATAGGATTCAACTCTGCCAAACTCTCACCCGTATTTCCGCGTCCCTCTGAGTGTGTGTGTGCACGAGTGTGTTAAGTGTCTGCAACAACAGATGGAGCCGCCAAATATGTCGCTGCTGGTGTGAATGCAAATATGCAAATAAGTGGGCGAAGGTATGTCTGACCGGAGCTTTTTGTGGGAGTTTGCCGCCTAGCCCCCTCTCATGGGACAATATGCTGTGATTTTTGAGTGTACTGCACCTTTAAATAATCAGACTATCGATGAAGAATCTGTCCCCGCGTTCCCCCAGACGAATCGGGAGCAGCCAATCACAAGGCGATAAATGACCAGACTGTTTGAACCACGTGGGGCTAAAAAATAATTGCAATCATCCCAGACTTGAGCAGTGAGGAGGGTGAGGAGGAGGCGAGGAGGGTGAGGAGGAAGGGAGGCAGGGAGGGGGGGTGGTCGCTCTTCCTGAGGAGGAGATGTTTGTTAAGAATCTCCCAGGACAGATGAGGCATTGCGGCAGTCTGCCGTCACACGAGCGGAGCCACAATCCAGACAAAGAGACGAGAGAGCGGGAGGGAGGGGAGGGGAGGACGGTGAGGGTCTCTGTGTGCCCCCGTGCCACCATGATAAATACCTGAGTGTTTGTTTGTTTATGCAGGGTGGCATTTTCACAGAGGGGTGGGGTCTTCGGCTGAGCGGGTGAACTCTACATCGGTCCAGCGAGACGAGTGCCCTCCTAACAGACGATTGCGAGGATGGAGATAAAGAATAATGCTTCCAAAACTTGACCCGTGATTTTTCTTTAGACAAAGAAAATGAGCTTTTATCCCTCTGTGGAGGGGAGGAAATTGCACTAAATATCTGTAAAAGAGTTTAACGTGTCTGTTGTGTTGGGAAGCGTATTTGTGCAGAAGAAAATAGGACCAGACATACAAGGGAAACATGAAGGAAGGAAGGATTTTACATTTTGAGAATGAAGTTTAATGTCATGGATGGGGTGGGGAAAGTTGACCTAAAATTGAACTCCTCTTGCAACTGTGGATCCTTGCACTAAAACTAAACTAAATCCCCAAATCAACTATGACGCTAGGAGATTATTCTTTGCATTTCAACTCTTTTACTCTAAACTTTATTCCCAAAGAAGAATTTTTTTACTCTAATCTTTATGACAGAACATATCAACAATATTCCTGAAATTTATCCCCTTAATGGGGAAAGTTCAAATTTATTTTAAGCCTGTATTGAAAGGACGCAGCAATTTGTCTTTCACTGTTGATTTGAGCTCTTGTGGAGGATGGTTTTCCTGCAGCAGAAGCCAGTATGCTTGGTATAACACTGTCCAAACTAAGCATGAGCACCAAATGTTCTTTTGCATCGTGCAGCGTCGCACTCCAGCTGTCCAAACTGCATCCATCAATCACGTTTCCCTTTATTAAGATATTAAGAAGTGCTTTTATTGAGCTAATTTAAGTTTCTCCCTTGGTGCTAGGAGTGAAAGTAAATCATTTCACTCACAGATATGCATACATGCTTTACTATCTCTGTTATGTTAGCTTAAGAAGTAGGGATGCACGATATTATTAGTTTGATATTGGTATCGGAAGATATTGAAATTTTTGCAAATATTTACTCATATGTCGGCTGGAATATCGGCAAATTATACAAATGTACAATATTGATGCACCTTCTCATCACTGCATGGGTACGTTTCAATATCGAGGGTTTCATTTTTGCAAGAGTTAAAAGCTGTTTTTCTTGTTTTACATCTGTTGCGATAATATACTGTAACAATGAAAGAAACAAGTCCATTTTTGTTAAGGACAGAGCCTGTGCTCTTGACCTGAAATATCGGTATCTGCGATAATGAATCAAAAAAATATCGACATATCGGATATCTGCAAAAATCTGGTATCGTGCATCCCTAGTAAGAAGTGCTGCTGTGATAAAAGTCAAAGCAAATCCAGCATATTTAGTGACAGGTCAGTTTCAGTCTCACTTAGTCCTGTCTGTGTCGACGTGAGTGAAGGAGGGGAGAATAGAGACGGGCATTGATGCAATAATGTCAAGCCACATTGCTCAGCTTCAACAAGTTGAGTACTTTAATTGGTAGATATTGGTTTAAAAAGTTGAATATTGGTCTAAGCAGATATTGAAAATTCTGACAACATTAACAGCTTATATATTGGCTATGCATATCCCATACATCTGCTGCAATATTAGCAAAAACATAAATATACTATAACGTTTCACCTTAACATCACTGCATAGGTCTGTAAATATACATGGGAATTGAAAATTATACAGTTAAGCAGAACATTATGGCGCCTGGAGCAGTGAACTGCCTGGGCACTTCCATGAAACCCGATTGTATATTGCTCTTTTGATCACAACAGGAAGTACAGCTCAAGAAAACGGAGGAAAGGCAAAGCCACCCCATGGAACCACTTTGGGCTCCACACTGCCAATGGCAAAGTAAAAAACAAAGACCGGGTTGTGCGTTGATAATGTGCAAAGCAGCTGGCTTACTCCTCATCTAGGACAAATCCATGATGTAGTGGCCTTCCACTCAAGTGCAGTGAATATCTTCGGTTGTTAGCGTGTTTGCTCGAAAACCAATTTAGTTTGATTTTTTTTTTTTTTTTTTTAATTGAAAATGACATAAATCAACAATATCATTTAATAAGAGTGACATGTTTTTCTTCTTAACAGAATTTCACATTGAAAGCCACCAGTCAGTTTTAATAAAGTCAAGACTTGGTGCTCTTAAAATATGAATATGAGCAATGTCACAGTAATGAGTTTGTAAATATCTGTACATTGGATATCAGCAAAATCTAATATCATGTAAGCCTACTGTATATCACGAGAATTGCTGCATCTTTTATTTTACTTTATTCGTCCTTCTGCTTTATTCTTTAACTTCACCCCCTGTGGTGGGAAATTACTGATTTCATCTTAATTTCTGATATTCCAGCTTTATTACAACCCCTGATCCTAAAGCTTAATTTAATATTTCACTTATTATTCAAATACAATTTCCACTTTATTATGATAATTAAACCTGACCCTTATCAATCTAACTTTACATAATGTTTCAAATTAGTTGTGAATAAATATAGCTTTATTTTTTTCCGATTTTATTAAGATGGTCGCATTGTTATCCGTGCAGAAACTGTTTCGTTTCGTTTCATTTTATACATAAAGAAAAAATCATAAAAAGACTTTAAGTGATCATGAAAGTTAACCAAAAATCAGGCAAAAGCAAAACTGAGAAAAAATAAAACTTCGGTCTTCGGACTTTAGCTTTAATATTGATGTTTCCTGTATGCTGATTATTTCTGTTTTATTTCCCACTTTTTGACTCAGTCTGCGACTCCTCAACTTTATTCTCAAAATGAAATCACGTCTTCCTTCTCTCTTTGTTTCCTTTCCTCTGGACCGGACTCTCCTCTGCACATCTGGCTGAATGTTTACCCCGCTGTCCTGTTGAAGCACTGTGTTTAAATGATGTGAAGATGGTTTTCTGAAGCTGTAGATGTGATTCTTGGTCCCTTTTGCCAACTTTGCTTGCTAAGTTTGATTCTAAATGCGAGGTGAATCTTCGTCTGTAGTAAACACGAGGTGGTATCAGTGCAGTGGTTCCCATTCTATTGTTGGACACAAAATTTCAACTTTATATCAAAATCAATCAGACACGAGCTTTATGTTCTATTAAATAGAGAATGGCCTTTTGAGAGTTGGTTTTAAAGTAAAAAATACTCGAATTGGCTTTTTAAAGCAGATGAACCATTAAACTCCTGAGCTTATGCTTCCAAATGCAAATATCTTTAAAGTTTTATAAGCTTTATATGTATTTCTTTAATCAGCTGGATCTTCTAATGGATCAAGAGAAGCAGTATGAAGACGTGAAATGGACATTTTATATAATTATTTGACGTTTTCTGGACCAAAAATCAATTATAATAGATTTTCAAAAAAGGATGTGGAACAGTTGCTGAGGGAAACAAACATTATTTGCGGTATGACTGAAAATATTGAGAATTTCTCATTAAAAGAAGATTTATGTAAAATCCTGGGTTCAGTAATTTAGATGAATTTTATCTGGTGATGCCTGAGAGTCATCCCAGAGGAAGGGAACCACTGTAATCTTGGATTTTACCCCAGTTTTGTAAACAGTTTTGTAGTTTTAGAAAATCTTTTTTGTCACTTTGGAGGATTTTAAAAATCAAAGATTGTTGGTGTTATGTTCGTAAAGGTTCACGGAGGCTCCAGGTGAACTCATATCAGAGTTAGTCCCTGTATTTCGGTGCTTGGCCTGCCTTAACGTGGCCTCGGTTGTGGACTGAGGGGGTTTGAAATTGTTTTTGGATAACCATTTCAGAGAAATTTGGTGTTTTTCAAAGCACAGAGGAAGGGATATTTTTCTTTAATATCTTTCTGTGCCTGTTTTTATCTCCTCTCTGTTTTAGGGGAAATGTTAGTTGCAGTAGCCGCTGCTGCGTAGAGGAAATAAGATGAGAATGAAGAAGTTTTTGAACGCTCCACTGCCCTGCAAAGAGCGAAAAAGCTGAAAAATAAGAGTAAGTAGATGGGCAGCTATCGTCTGAGCACAGATTTATGACTAAATGTTTAGCGGGGCCAGAGCAGACGTTTTTATAAAAAGCGATTAAGAGTTTGGTCGCACTTTTAGAAGAGCTTTGTACACATTTCAATTTTTCTTTCTACTTTATTTTTCTGTTGCTGTTTTATTTCTGTTTTCTACATTTGAGCTAGCGTACTGTAGTCGTTGAGAGTTATTTTTGAAGACAGATGCTACTAACAAGTTGAACATTAACACCTGTACGTAGAGTTTGCCAAGTCGTGTCAAAGAAAACGAGAAAAAAGAGGAAATGGAGACGTGTTTAGCTGTAAAATAGTTTAGAGAGAGAGAACCACATATTTTTGCATTGTTGTATGACTGAGGTGCTGCGGGGGGCGGGGAGGGACCAGGGTTTTTAATGCTGGACCAGGTGTTTGGTTTATACTGTACTGAAGCTGTGGACGGGGCGAGATCCGAAGGATATAGACGGGCAGATGGATGGACAGTCAAGACCAGCGAAACGCTGTCGGGCTCACCTCGTTTTAAGACTACGGCCATGTTTACAAGACATCTCAATTGTTTCTCAGTTTCCAAAAAGTTCTGCACTAAGAAGATGCTTCAGTAGCAACTGCTGAACACACAAATCTGCAAAACATTTAACACTGTAGTTTTAATGTCAGGCTAGTATGTGGCGAAGGGACCCTGAAAATGCACAAAAAACCCGATCAAACATGCAGAAAAGTCCTGCAAAATGTCCTGAATTGACTCAGCTGTAGGGATGCAGGATATCATCAGAACAGCATCAGTATGGGCAGATAGTTGCCTAAAAGGTTAATTATCAGTATTTGCAGATATATGAGGTATACATAATGGTTTACCTCCTCAATACGCAATGTCCACTATTATGAGTCAAAAGTGTAATTTATCAAAGAATCAAATGTTGTTTTTCTTGCTGTTTCTAACAAAAGTAGATCGTCACCATGAAAGGAACAAGTCAAATATGGTAACATAGAGGCTTCGTGTTCTTGACACAAAATATTGCTTTTGGTATCTGCGATGAGTTTGAAAATATCTGCAAAAAATCCAATATCGTGCACCCCTACCCAGCAGAGGTTAATGTGCACAAACAGTAGAGTTACTTTTCCTACTCACACGCTATGCTGAAATTTCCCTGCTGGCCTCCATTTTTCTCTGGACTGACAAGCAAATAGCAAAAAAACTTCCTGCTTTGAGGGACAAGTGTGAACAAGCAAGGCTTGGAAATGTCTGTGGAGGTGAGGGAAATTTAAGGTTTGCGTGCAGAGGTGGATTCAGGTGTTAGGGGCTCCTACGTTATCCACTTTGTTGGGCCAAGTTTACTTATCAGGCTCTTAGGGCTGGGCGATACGGCCTAAACATAAAATCCCAGGTTTTTTCAACAACCCTCGATTTACGATTTTAATAGACTTTTTCCCCTCTCAAAAAGACCCTCCCGGTAACACAAAAAAATGACATGAATCAAGTTTTGCATTCATGTTGTCAAAGTAATTCTCTAAACCAAACAGAATTTCCCTTTTAAAGTTAAAGTGTTGATTATGTTGGCAGATTTGTCTACATAAACACTGAAGGCTACCATGAGGAAAACTACCTTTTCAGTATTTATATTTTCAAACATTGCAACATCTTGTCATTGTAAGAGTAAGTCATGAAAAAACTAGATTTTTAATTTTTTAATCTTCTGCAGAAAATAATTTGAATTAATCGACTTAGTCAATACATTGCCCAGCCCTGCATGTTTTATTAGAAAAAGGTAACTGTGAGTGAAGGTGTTTCAGGTGCATTACGCAGCTGTAAACACTCATTTATGAATAAAATGGTGCTACATCTACTAAACAGGGTGGCCTGATAAAAAAAGTTCATGTGTATGGAGCTGTTTCAGTCGGCTTAGCACATTTAACCAACCACTCAGAAGCTTGTTAAAGACAAAACAAAGTTCCTTATGGATCAATGGGAGCTAACACCATTTTCCATCTTACTATAAAAAACCAGGCCGGATCAGATTCTCTTTCATATTAGCAGAAGCCAAATACAAAGCGAGTAATTTTTGTCTTGGAGTAAGCAGCGCAGGAGTCCAGCGTTAAACTGAAAGCAGAATCTGTGAAAACAGAAGTATCGCCCTTTTCGAAAGTTTGCACTCCGAAATCTTCCATTTCACAGCACCCAAAATGCACCAAATAGTCATCGTGTAAACATGGCCCACTAGTCTGAATGTCTGTAGTATCTTCACGGAAAAACTGTCGTCTTGTGGCTATAAAAAACACATTTCTTCGCCATATCTTTTGCATAAACTTTCAGTAAAAAATCGACCAAAATTCAGTTTACTTGACCTGGTTTGTTAGCCAGCCTTTATCAAAGAATAAGCTACTGCTGCTTGAATGTTTGACTTTCTTTAAGCGCCTCCTGGTGGTTAAAACCACAGCAGCTGCAGCTCAGAGACGGGGGGGCTCGATGGCTGCAGCACCTGTCTGCACCACTAGAGGGCGGAAATCCCAAGAAGCAGTGAAGCTACGATTGTATCGAAAGAGTCTCGACCACTGTATTCATGTGAGCACCTTAACAGCAGAGCGGAGGAGGCTTCTGCTGCCCATTTTTACAAAAGAAACAACACAAGACGCAAAAAAATCCACCACATGTGGACCAAGAGCCAAAATCAAAGTTGTTGGCAGATTGAAAGTTGCTGACAAGTTTTCCAAAAGTAGCACCGCGGCTGTTCGCGAGCTCGTCCATCCACGACTTTATCCGTCTGTTTTCCACTCGCGATCTCGTCCTCGGCTGCAGATCCACAGAGAGGAACTAAAGTGACGGAGCGAGAGTGAAACAAACTTTAAAAAAAGCACCTTTGGGCGAGCGCTCGACTGTCCGGTAGAGCCAAAGCCCTCTGCACCTTTCTGAGCACGCTCACTCTGTCACTTCCTGTCTGTGGTGCGGATGCTGGAGTAAACAGCGAGACTTTTGTTGATGTTTTTTTTTAAAAGTGGGGGTGGGATATGAGATGTAATGTGAGGGTTCTTTTTGTAAGTTCCTTATTTTTGTTGTTTTTATCTTTTTGTACTATTATTCCCTTTTTTTATTTTGTATGTTTTATCTTCTGTCTTTATGACATTTTGTTGTTTACTGTAAAAATGATGACGATGATGATGATGATGATGTGCCCATCGACCTGTCTCCCCCCCGGTTGGGAAGTGGGAGCAAAGACTGTGCGTACTCTCCTCTGCATGTGGGTGGGGGAGTGAGGAGTTAAAGGGGGGAGAGAGGAGAGCTTAGGTGGAGATGATTCAGACAGGGTTCCTACACAGATCCAGTTTTGTTGAAAGGGAATTCAGATCAGTTTTAAACTCCTTTTTCTGAAAAAATTAATATAAAAAAATCCCAAAGTAAGTAGGGAAGTAGGGCTGAACGATTTCAGGAAAAGGTTTAATTGCGATTTTTCTGGCAGATGTTGTGATTTCAATTCGATTCACGATTTTTTTCAAATCAAGCTTCAGTGCAATATTCACTGTGTTTACAATACAGACAACAGTAAGGAAATCAGTGATCAAAAACATAAACACGTTATTCATCATCTAATATTGATGATAAATAATCTGTTTTCATTATTTAAGGGATACTCCAACTTCTACTCCTAAACAGAGGCTCTGTGTTGGAGATGTGACGTTCGTGAACGATTCGACTCTTTTGAACTGCTCTTTTAAGTGAACAGTGAGAGCCGATTCACAGTTATGAGCAAACCGTTCATTTGCGAGCCATTCTTAAATGTAAATTGCTTACAAATATGTAACATAGTATGTATAAAATAGTTGACACAACAGATCCTGGGGCAGTCGAGAAATTGCAGCTTTGGCGATCACATGATTGCGTTGTCTGAAATTGCGCTTTCGGTCCGAAAACGATAAATCTTTCAGCCCTACTTGGAAGCATTTGAGATTTAAATAAGTTCAACCCAAATGAGCAGAAAATAGTGAGTGGAACAGAGTCGTCCTCAAATCTCTTCTGAAATATTTTACAGGAGGTCCGTCTAAAAAAGATATCAATGAAAAAAACTAAATTTACGACCTCAATCCCCTTGTTGAAGAATTTGATCAAATTCTTATAGAGTTTGGCCCGTGCTGTTACTCGTGCAGCTTTGAAGTGAAAAAAACTTTCAGCTTTTGTTTGTTGTTTATTTTTTCTGAACAGTTTTTCAAGTCCTATCACGTGCTTAAAGGAAAAATTCACCCACAAACACGTAAACCGGTGTCATCAGTCAAACCTCTGTAGCTGCCTTTCCTTACTTTTCCAAAAACATTTTTTCATTCAAACCTTTATTTATTCTCAAAAAGACATTTAGGTTTCCCTCATTTTCAATGTCGTCGATTTTCTTTTACAATTTGCTCCACTTTAAGTAATCACAGTAATGCACAAGGGCGACCCGGTCAAGAGGTCAGCCGCACGCATCATAATAAATATAAATTCAGGGAAAGCTGAAGGCGATGAATTACGACAGTAATACATATGGAAAAAATTCAACTATTTGATGGTGGAAGTGCGATAGTTTCGAGGACAGTAACAATTAAAACCACAGGTATTGATCATTGGGTTATCGCTGCCTGGGAGAGTCCTTTTCCTGGACTCTGTCCCCTCAGTCTCTTCCTTTTCTGTCAGGGTTATCGTCCTGCTATAAGGGAAAAATGTGGACAAGAGATTCAGGACAATTTTCCCAAATTTCTATGACAATTTCAGGAGAGCTTGTTTGAAACCAGCTACTGAAATATCAGATGTTTTCACACAAAGAAAATTTAAGCTGTGAGGGAAAGTGTAAAAAAGCAACTCCTCCCCAAAATATCAGGGGCAAAAACTCAAGTAGGTGCAAACCTAAGAGCTTTGACAAGAAGAAAACTGTTTTATCTTAAAATATGATGACTTTTTTCCATTTCACTAAACTTTTTCTGGACCCTTCCTCCCATCTCTCCCTTGTCTGTCAGGGTAATCATCCTGCTATAAGAGAAAAATGCAAACAAGCGATTCGGGACAGTTTCCCCAAATTTCCATGACATTATTAGGAGTGCATGTGTGAAAATAGCTCCTTAAATATCAGCTGTTTTCACACATAAAAGAAATTTCCTGAAGAATTTGTTTTGCTGGGAGAGCTTTATACATAAAAGTAAAAAAAAAGAAAAAAGAAATTCACCCTGACTATTTATAAAGTTACTTTTATTCCATCTTTGTATGACAAAGAAAATTTAAGCTGTTTGAGAAGGTGTAAAAAAAAAACCCTCCCACAAATATCAGGGGCAAAACCTGTTTCATATTAAAATGTGATGACTTTTTTCCATTTCAACCAAACTTTTCCTGGACTATACCATCCATCTGTCCCTTGCCCGTCATGGAAATTTGGAGAGAATTTCCCCAAATTTTCAGGAAAGCATGTGTTTGAAAACGGCCATCTGTCTTAAAAAAAATACTGTAACAGTGTTGTAAACCCTAAATATTTAGCGTATGGATGTTAAAACGTGATGTGGAGCGGAGGAAAAGGCAGCAGTGAGATTTTACAGGGCACACAGATTTCTGTGGATGTGTGAACAGCACAAACTGAATGCTGTGAGCGCACCAGAGTGAAATCAGAGGGTGAATTTCTCCTGAGTAGGAACCCTGCTGAGCGCCTGGAGGAATGTGAGACGTTTTGTTGTTAAAGTGTGTAAAACTTGCTAAACTTGAGAACAGAGGAGCGAGGGTTGGGATCTCCTGAATCAACATCATGTTTTATCTCCCCCTCTTCATCCCTCCCTCTCCTCCTCCTCTTCCTCAGCGCTGCGGCTCGACCTCATCGACCTCAAACGCCCTTTCCCCCGTCTCCTCTTTTTCCTCCGACGTTTCCTCCGCTTTAGTCCCCACACACCAGAGACAACTCATACACTCACTCTAGTAAATATACTGTAAATGTATAAATGATACAAAACGGGAAAACCTCTCAGATACAGGAGCTCGCCATGCAGGAGGCGTGCGCGCGTGCGTGTCTCCGTGTCACCGATGCAGTTTAAATAAATAAATAAAAAAAAAAAAGTACCAGTTTACCTCGGGAGCTCTCAGCCATAGCAGACCTTAACCCCCTCAGACGTGTCGAGCAGCTTCTGAACTGCTGTGGCTGCCGTTACAAAGCAGGTACATTTTTTTGTTTTTCAGGAACAAACCCGGGAGCCTCAGCAGAGCGCTCCGGGACCATTTATGAATGCATTCAGCGCAGGGTTTCTACAGGAAAACGGGACTCATGTCAACACCGTCTTACCTCAGCATCACGCTACAGAACAGGAAGGGGGCGGGGCTTACACATACGAACATAGCAACCGCGAATGACTATTTTTTACTCCCTCTCTTCTTCCTTGTCTCTGGTGTCGTCGGGTGAGAAACTATCAGCAGAACTCTTTCTTTTATTTTCCAGTATAAATATATAAATATATAAACTGTACATTATGACATAGAAGCACTATCGAAGTTTGATTGTTAGATGTGCACTCGCAGCATGAGGTATTATTCTTTATTATTCTTCATAACCCAGAAAAAAGTGAAACAAGATTTTTGGAAGTAAAAAAAAAAAAAAAAGGACTTAAAAATAAAAACAAACAATGCAGTAGCGTCTACTGATGTCAAAGAAGATACCCGACCTCACCCCGCCACACACAAACACGGACCCCCGGACGTGTCCCGACCTTTGACCCCGCCCATTCACCCTGACTCCGCCCCCCTGCCCCGCCCTGTGTACATGCCAGTGTTTTCCCCATGTGTTCCAAGTGCCAATAACTTTGTGAATTCCTAACTGTGACCCAGTAATAAAGATAATTGCACATTAACTACTGTAAAGAGAAAAAGAAACCAGACTGATTCAAAATGAGGAAAAATCTGAATATCTTAATAAAAAGGTTTTTAACAAACAGGACTGTGGCTGCACTGAGTCTTCATTTAACCGTCTGAGCTCTGGTTCACTTTTGTTCTGCTTTTGAACCAAAATGAGTATATTACTGGATTGGATCCCCTTTTGCCTTCTTTAAGCAAAAATCACTTTTAAGCTTTAATAATCAATCAGTCTTTATTTGTATAGTGTCAGTTCATAACAAGTGTTATCTCAAGGCACTTTACAATATTGCAGGCTGAAGACAAACTTCATTTAATAGATACACATATAACTATACACAAATAAATATAAGTAAATATGTATTTGTTTATACACACATACATCAGAGATGTTTCCATCCAGGCAGAGACAAAGGGACTAAAAATAAGAATTTATGATAGCAACAAACTCATGGATGCCCAGATCATAAATCTGTCCTCATAACATGTCTCTGCTCTCTGATTCAATCAATAAATCTTTATTTGTATGGCACCATATTTGTTGAATAGAAATTTATTAAAGGTAAGTTCCTTGAGATGTGGCATCTCATTTTTAAGAGGGTCCTCATGTCTGTACGGTTGTAAAGATAGTTATTATGGATGAATAACCAATACAGCCATGGACAGAGAGATCAATCTAATATTAACATTTATATCAATAATTAATATAATCTGCAGTGGAATGATGCTGATTAATATAGCAGCTGAACTTCCATTAAATTGGGTTTAACTGGTGTAAAAGTATGAATTTATGTTAAATGATGTTTCTGTTGATGCAGGATAGAGCACATGGAGTTGAGCAGGTCCACGGCAGCAGGTCATCCATGATTGTTTGTCAGAGTCATACTAATATATGTGTGCTGTTTGCAGGAACTACCATGTATTAAGTTTTGTTGATCTCTCTGAAGTTAATGTCAGGGACTGTAACGATCATGAAATGAGGCTAAAAGAATGATCACTTAGTTGTAACTGTAGCAGCTGAAGCTTCGTCAGTCCACAGCAGGTGGTCTACGAGGCTAAGCACAGACTCTGTGCACCAGCTTGAGAATAAACTTCAGGTTGTATCAAATATGCAAATCCCAGTTTCTTGTTTACTTAAACTTTTATAAAGGTAAGTTTCTAAAGGTGTCTGCCAAATTCACCAAAGCTAAACATCAGTGACCAGTGTCTTTAAATTCATGTATATTTATGCATTTCATGGTTTAAAGTCTGCAGGATGTGCTTTGTTTATAATCAGAAAAGGTACGTACACATATTGAGTATTTGCCAAAGTAGGGCGCTATAATCAACAGTAATACTCCTAAATTTTGATATGGTGATTGTGCACTTTGTGATTTTGTCTTTAACATTCTTTGGTTTATTTATTTTTCACCATAATTTTTTACCATAATGTTGGAACGATCTGGCATCAAAGTATTTCTCAGAGTTAATAAAATAAAATAAATTACCATCATAATACGATTCATTGACCCTGAAAACCAACACCTGCCACTTGGAATCATGTTGATATCATTATTAGTTAGACAGTTATTGAGCAAATGGCAGTTATCTGGATCACCAGCAAAATCAAATCATTTTGAAATTTGGCCGATTCCAACATCTCCTGAAAATTTCAGCAAAATCCGTTCAGTAGTTTTTGTGCATTCTTGCTAACAAAAAAACATAACCTCCTTTGCAGAGGTAATTATTTGCAAATCCTCTTCGAAACTAAATTAATTTGAAGACACTACAGAGAGAAGATATTTAATGTGCAAATAAAAAACTTCATTCTAGGTATCAGATTAAAAAAAAGTAAATTTCAGCCTTACCATTAAATAGTCTCTGTAGTGCATGGTAATCATTGTATTCTGTTTTATTTACATTTTACACTTCGTCCCAGCTTTATTGGAATAGTAGTTTGACTTTTTTAAGCAATAAAAGAGAACTATTACTGATAATTGGAAATGTCTCAGACAGTGTGGTGCAGATTCTGAGCCACAGTTTTGTGGTTATTCTTCAGTCTCGCCTCTGAGCTGCTGAGGTTTCACGCTGCAGCTCCCTCAGAGTCTCAGGACGTTTGTTTGTCGCATGTCCTTTCTCTTCCTGCTCGTCCTCAGGCGTCCCCGCGGTCGTCAAACCACCGAGGACTCTCTCTCTCTCTCTCTGCTCTCACAGCCGAAGTAATCATGAAGTCACACCATGTCTCTGCTCCCTGAAGAAGATGTGAAGATGTTTCCACATGAAGAGCAGCTTAAACACACTCCACTAACATCTGCAGTTTAGAGAAAGCCTCTGACCTAAAGCACAAAAAAAACCATACAGAGTCTAAACATAGAAACATTAAAGTTTAAAAGCTCTTAAACAACATTTAAAAATCAGAGAGGGAACACTCATGACTAAAAAATCACCTCTGAAGTTTCTGTCGCTTCATGTTTAAGTCAGAGAAATTTAAAACAACTTCAACTTTTTAAATGTATACTTTAATAAATAAATGAACAGAAATAAAAATACTTAGAAAAAGACGAATAGTATGGCATTGATGTACTCTTTTGTAAAGTCTTCAGATAACATTTGTTATGATTTGGTGCAAATATACAAATAAAGATTGACTGATTTCAGAGAGAACAGATTATGGGGATTGATACAGGAAACTGGGCTAAAATGGCCAATATGATCTACTTAAGGAGCGGCACGGTGGCACAGTAGGCAGACCAAAAACATGCTTATTGGTATGAGTGTGAGTGTGAATGGTTGTCCGTCTCTCTATGTGGCCCTATGATTGGCTGACAACTGGTTTAGGGTGTACCCTGCCTCTCGCTCAATGACATATGGGATAGGCTCCAGCCCTCCACGACCCCAAAAGGGATAAGAGGTGTAAAAATGAATGAATAATTTACTTAAAAGGGAAATAAAGTGCAAATCCTGAACTTTTTTAGAAGTCACAAAAAAGCACTTTTAAAAGCCAAAACCAGCAGTGAGCATAAAATCATCAGGGTAACGTTAGAAGCAACAAACTTCATTCAAGCCATCCAATCAGTAAAAACCTCAAGCCTCTAGATCCCTGGTGGTCAACTTGTGGCCAGGGTCCTATTGCGGCCCTCCTGCTCCCTCATTGTCGCGCAGCAATCAATTCAGAATATAAAAAAATGCACATTCATTAAAAAAAGACAAAAACTGCAATGTTATCAATAAATTCATCAGTGACCAGTGTCTTTAAATTCATGGATATTTATGCATTTCATGGTTTAAAGTCTGCAGGATGTGCTTTGTTTATAATCAGAAAAGGTACGTACACATATTGAGTATTTGCCAAAGTAGGGCGCTATAATCAACAATAATACTCCTAAATTTTGAAATGGTGATTCTGCACTTTGTGATTTTGTCTTTAACATTCTTTGGTTTTTTTATTTTTCGCCATAATTTTTTACCATAATGTTGGAACAATCTGGCATCAACGTATTTCCCAGAGTTAATAAAATAAATTATAGAAACAAGCTGAAATGTAACCCCATGAAATAAAGGAAGCAATGGCAAAAGTTACAAACCCCAAGCCCAATGAAGTTGGAACGAGGTGTAAAATTAAAATAAAACAAAATACAACTGAGAGCACAAACCTCCGTCAAGGTAGCTCACATATTGCTGTTACACCTTTAAGCAATAGTTCCATGATAAACTGCAATGTTGTCAATAAATTGGACAATAATTGGCTGTACTTTTTTGTAAAAGTCATGTTCAAGTATTAGCGAATGCAATTGTGAAATTAGAGACAGAAACAAAATGAAAATGAGATGCCACATATCAAGGGGCTTTAATAAATTTTTATTCAACAGAGACAAATATGGTGCGATACAGATAAAGATTGATTGATTGAATCTATATTCAGCAGAGACAAACGTGATGAGGACAGATTTATGATCTGGACATCCATGGGTTTGTTGCCACTATAAATTTTTATTTTTAGTCCCTTTGTCTCTGCCTGGATGGATACATCTCTGGATGTATGTATGTGTATATACAAACATATTTATTATATTTATTTGTATGTTGCTGTTGCCTTTTATCCAAAACCACTCTGGCCATTCTCAGTTGAAGGGGTGTACCTAATAAAGTGGCCTTTGACTGTATGTATCTATTTTTTCTAAAAAAAAAAAAAAAAAAAAAAAAGGACGCATGTAGTTTGGCTGTCCTGTTGAGAGTATCCGTCATTATTTTGCATGTTTAGCACTCAGAACGTGAGTTTTACTTTGACCCTCATACCTGAAAGGGACAATTTTATCCCCTTGATGATGTACTTTCTTTAATCATTTTAAAGTGGATATACTTTTCCTCAATATATTTGGTACAGGTGCGCATTTTTTCACTAACTTTCATATTTTAAACACAAATCCTCGAACACACATTTCTTCACTGTGTGGCTAATAATTGTTACACAGAGCCTTAAAGGGGACATTTTTGTCCCGTTCTAAAATGCCTTAAAAATATAATATGTTAATAAATTTTTTAACTTTTTTCTTCACAGATCTTTTAATCCACTCCAGTCTTGGTCATAACTACCAAATATTCAATTATTTTCACAGTTTTAACCCTTTAGATGCCAATTTGAACTACTTCAGTGTCAATTTTATTGTTTGGGTGCCTGTATGTTCAATATATGAAATGCAAAGTGAAATTTTCTGGATGGGATTATTAACATGTCAATTATTAGCAACAATATTGCTTTCTTTGGATATTTAGTTTATCTGCTAGGTCAGAATAAAAAAAAAATCCTTAATTTCTGAAAAGGGGACATTTTTGTGCTCTTTTCCGAAATTACGGATTTTCTGGTATCAGGTATGAGGGTTCATGTGGCCCTAATTGTGACTGAAGCTGCCCACCTCTGCTAGAGGGGAGCAAAATCTACCAAAGAAAGCCCTGAGTTTATCAGAAAAATTTTACTTTAATAAAAAAAAAGTGTCTTAAGTTGAATGGAGGCTTTTCGTGAGCAGCTCTGCAGCTTGTGCACCCTGATACTCTCCAGACTTACTCAAAGAAAACTTTCTGATGACATTTGGATAAAATAATGGGGCGCTGTCTTTTCTTAAAATTGCAAGTTGACATTTCTTGGCATTTCCCTTTCTGTGGTACAATGAAATAAGTCATGCAAAAAAAGAGAGAGAGAGAGAGAGAGAGAGAGAGAGAAATATACAGTATATATATAAGAAAATAAAATAGATGAAATGAAATTAAAAAAAAGTAAAAAAAAAAAAAAAAAAAAAAAAAGTAGATCAACAAATAAATGAAGACAGCCCCGTCTACACAAAAAGTTCAATCTACAGTTGAACATGTCCAATCAGTTCATAGTTTCTTCTCTTTCCATCACTCTTTATCTCACCACCAGAGGTTATTATTCTTATTATTTTGTCGTTACTTTTTCCCATGGACTGATAAAAGAACCAGAAACATGAAGAAAAAATTGTATGAATATGGTTTGATATCAAGATCTACAAGTCTGTCACAATACTGTTTACTTTAAGGGTTATCTATACATTTAATTATTTTTCTCTCTTTCTCCCTTTCTTGCTTCGTCTTGAACTTGTGTTTATACGTGTGATTTATATTTTATCGGTAAATGAAACTGTTATACTCTGTGGCAAATGAAAATAGAAATAAACATTGTTAAAAAACTTAAAGAAATAAGCTGCGCAGAGTCTCCTCCACATTGCATAACAACTTAAAGCTGAATAATTAATCTGCACTGTAAGAATTTTGAATCTTCAAAATGTGCTTTATCTGTAAATATGAATATACACACAAAAGCATCTTATCTCTTAGTAATGATGGGATGTTTCAGGACGAGGACTGAAGAATTTATCGTTTTCCAATCGAAATCGCAATTTCAGACAACACAATCACGTGATCGCCAAAGCTGCAATTTTTTGCAGCGCTCCTGGCTGACCCAGGATCTGTTTTGTCAACTATTTTACACACAGTATTTTACAGATTTGCAGCCAGTTTGCATTTATGGAGTGCTGGTACGCAGGTCAACAATACAAAGCCTCTGTTGGAGTATCCCTTAAATAATGAAAACAGATTATTTATCATCAATATTAGATGATGAATAATGTGTTACGTGCTTTTGATCATTGATTTCCTTACTGTTGTCTATACTGTAATTGAAATCGCAATATCTGCCAGAAAAATCACACTTAGATCTTTTCCTAAAATTGTTCAGCCTTACTCAGGACTGTGCAGTAGAAGTGAATCCAAAACAAAAAGCACTTAACAGCTTTCACTTAAGCATCATGTTTGAGACCTCTATGTCTTCACCTCCTCAGTGCTCTCCGCTTTGCATGAGGTCCTGCAGTGACTCATGACTGGAGCTCAAACCACACGAGTGCTTCGCTCGCAGCCTTTTTTCTGTTAATTTTCCCCACTGAAGCGTTTAAGGAGCGAGGCCTCTGAATATGAAAGAGCACATTAAGAGCACACATGAGCCACCAGGAGAGACAGATTAAATAAAAAAGCTCAGCAGGAATTTAACAGCCCTAAAAACCACCCACTTCAAATCCTGAATGTCTGGTTTAAGAAGTGTTTCGGTGCAAAATGAGGTGAAGCATATTTTTCTGAAATAACAGGAGGAAATAAATCAAAATAAAGACACAGGATTAAACAGAAGGTGGTAGAGGAATCATGTTGGAGCACACAAGTTAAAGCATCATATTTTATACATTATACAGTTCTGCACACACCCGAGCGTGGGCAGTGTAACCCGACGTGACACAAAAGGAAAAAAAAAAAAAAAAACATGACCCACGGCGTCCAGCAGAGGGCGCCGAGAGCCTGGCTGAGGGCCGCCGTCAGAGGCATCCTGCCCAGCAACTGTTCATCCTCTCATTAGCTAAAGCTTTTCAATAAAAGAGGCGAACCCATTCGCTCCGAGCCAAGGTTGTGTCTCATCGCTCCAGTGAGAGGAACAAAAAGGCTGCAGCCAATCAATGTGCTTCACCCGCCTGCAGGGGCGCTGAGGCGGCTGGGCTGCGGACCTCACTTCACCTCCGAATGAACTGTTTCTGTCTGCTGGTGAGAGGACAAAATCAGCATCAAGCATCGGCTTCAGTTCTGATTCGATCGCAGCGGCTGATTTCATCCCTCCATCGATAAATGTATCGATCAGAGGGATCAGCTGCTGCCGTGTTGGTCTTTCTGCACATTCTTCTGACTCTTCCCTGTTAAAATCCCTCTCGCACTCACATTTAGGCACATAGACATACTGCACATTCACAAAATATAAAAATATATTTAAGGCAACACTGAGAAAACCCGTCCCTCCCTCGATCCGCTTCATCCTGAGCTGCTGCTTTGTCAGATCTAAACACAAATGCTGCATTTCAGTGATATTAAATATCTGTTTTTAAGTCTTCAACAAGTTTCACGGGACAACAGAAATCAATTTATCACTAAAGGTGAGCATGTTTTTGGTCTGTGGGAGCAAGTCCGGAGAGAACCCAAGCATGTACGGGAAGAACATGCAAGCACATGCACTACCTGCTGCGCCACCATGACGTCCTTGCACTAGTAAATATTAGCGCCAATAAAGGAAATCAAGCATAAATGTAGTCGTCAATGGTGCCACTGAAAGCTTTGTAGATTCCCCACCGTCAGGTTAAAATGACTAAAAAAATCAAGTTGGCTCGACTAGATACTACACTAAGATTCTTTACAGTGTTTCACTTTTCCTTAACAACGCCCCTGTGTTTTGAACTATATATGATGCAACATTTGGGCTTCGCTAGACAGTGTTAAATCAACTCTAGAAAGTGCAGAGCTGTAATAAACAATCAAAAGGGTCAAATTCAACACCGAGTTAAATTAACACTGGACTTCTTCTCTGTGGACTCCTTAGACTAAAACTCTGCTGCTTTCTGTCTGATATAAACACAGAAACTTCATTTTGTTGGTAAATCCAAATATTTAAATCCTCAAAATTACGAATTTCCTGCAATACTGAAGCTTAAAATTGAGAATTAAAACATGAAATCTAAACACTTTAACTCACAACTCTGCAACCAATAGTTGGTAAAAATGACATTTTTCCTTATATCACCACCTTGTAAACTGTTTAATCATCTAAAATTAGTTTAAGACAAGAATTCAAACGTGGATATCAAACTCTTGTTGCATAGTCCTGCTGCTTCAGGTGCAACATTCATGCCACTGTGGCGTTCCCCCTTTAAAATGGACGTCAGTGAGCTGTAACGGGGGCAAAAAGGGGTCCAAGCTTCAGAGAGGCATCTCTGGAGTCCAAGTGGATCAGCCAGTAGGGGGCCACAGCACAAACACATGGAGAAGAAAATGATTTAGTATTGAAAACGTTCTCTGTAAAGACGGCATCATTTCAAGAAATGTGTCTGTACACATGAAAACACTGAAAACGCTGTAGTATATATGCCAGGCCTGTAGGTGGTGCCACAGGCTTACACCAAAACCAGGGAAGAGGACATGAATCGCACATACATCATGAGAAATGTGAACAAACTCTGGCGTATTTTATCCTCTTGTTGGTCTTAGAGGAGCAGAAGATTTGCTGTTTAAGCCAAATAGTTTCTGTTGTTGTCAGGGTTAAAACATGCGGTTTAAGTGAGGGATGAGGCTACAACACCATCTTTTCTGAAGTTATCTGTTTCCAAAAATGTGCAAAACTCCATTTCCATGTGGATAAAACACCGATATGATTAAAAATTTGTACGGATACGCTTGTGGACCTCCTGCTGTGCAACTCTGTAATACAACGCAAGCTCAGTCCCTTAACTTACTGCCAACTGATGATAAATGGGAGAAAATAAGATATTTTTCACATTTCACATTTTTTTCTGGTCTTTATGTTTGAAGAATTTGGTAAAGTCTGTGCATGGAGGTAGACTTGTGATGGTTACTAGAACGCTACTCAAACACTAACCTGACACACCAGATGGATCGCTCAATATATTTCACTCGTCCATCTGAGAAAGAGCCCACAGAAAGTGTTTGGGGAGGGCAGAACCGATCAGAGGCATATCTGGCAGGTGATTGGATGATCGTTCCATCAATCAAACTCGTCAAAACATGTCAGAAGTAGAGTGAAAAATATTCTTACTTGAGAGAAGTTTGTAGTGTTAATATTTCTTTTTCATTTAATAAAGAAATGTGGCCCAGATCTGATAAAACTGCTACTCAAGCTATTAGCATCTATGCTAATCTCTCTAAACGCAGTCACTTCCTGCCATCGTTTCAGTCGTCTCTCCCATCTCTTCCTTCTCTAAAGACTCTGATTGGACTGTGCCGCTTTGGGCCGAGCACAGTCGTTGTAAATTGGAGTTTTACAAGATGGATCTGCCGGATTACAGACATTAAATCAGGTGGATCCAGCTGGTGTGCAAGGTTACAAAAAACACACAAGTTAAATAAAAAAAATCTTCAAAACTCTCTACGTCCACTTCCCCACAATTTTTAGGTGACCAGTCTTCGTGCTAACATTTAGCCCTCTCCCTGCAGTGTTGTGTTTCTGTCTAAAGACTAGCGCCACCTACTGCTTGTAGTGTGGATGATCACAGACATAAATCAGCATTTTCTTTTCTTATTTCTGTTCATCATTTTGATGGAAACCTCAGCGCTGAGGCTTCATATGACAGGAACTAAAGAAATGCTGAGTCGGTCATATTTTGCAGATTTGTGTTTTAACCTGGCAGCAGCAGCCCATCCCTACCCACCCAACACTGTCTCACTGTTATCCAACAATAACCGAAATACATCATCACAAAATATAAAACCCAGCAGGAGCCTTCCCTTCAGCTTTGTTCACTCGAATCATTAAAAAGCAGAGAGGAGGACGATTCCGGTCTCTGCAGGTCAACAGTTTCCTCTCAGAGGGATGAAGGGAGGGACGAGGCCCGTCTTTCTGTTTCTGTCCATCCATTCTTTAGTTTGACCGTCCTTCATGAGGGAGGAGACATTGAACATGGTCGAGAGGCTTTTTGGTCACCAGTATCAGAGGGCGAAGAAGAGGATGAGGACGACGATCAGGATGGCGACCAACACGCCAATGGCACACCACTGTCTCCGACCTGAGGAGCAAAACACGGAGAACGATCTGAAAGATGAAACTAAATCAATGTTTCCCTTCATATAAGGACCATGTGATCAGTGTTGATTTTGAGAGCAACTAAATCTTTTAGTTTTAGTCATAATTTAGTCATCTAAATTGTTTTAATTGTAGTCTAGTTTTAGTCGATGAAATTTCACATTTTAGTCGATGAAATCTACTGTACATTTAGTCGACTAAAATATGAAGTGTAAAGTGTAAGGCATTTTTTATGTTTCCTTGAATTTCTGAAGTCATGTTTTACTCTTGCACTTTGCAAATAAAATTAACCTTTAAAAACTAAATCCAACATTAGCTTGGTCTAACTCATCTGCGTGAGGGTTTGGGATTTTTTGGTTGAACACATTAGTAATGTACGGAAGAGTATTAGGGCCATTTTAGATGAAAATTTTTTTTTTTGGCAGGTCGAGATTAAAGTTGAAATGACGAGAATAAAGTCGACATTTAGAGAAAAAAGTCGAAATTTCATGATAAAAGTTGAAATTCCAAGACTCAAGATAAAATGTCGAGGAAAAAAGTCGAAATTCAAGAATAAAGTTGACATAAAATATAACTTGACTTTTTTCTTGACATTTCGACTTTAACGTCGAAATTTTGACTTTAATCTCGACTTCCCCAAAATTTTTTTCTCCAGCTAACATGGAGCTTATACTCTTCCGTAGAGTAATGGGATCGGAATGGGATTGAGGAAACTGTTTTTCACAACTCTGATGAAATTGCAGCTGAAAGAAGAATAGATTTATTGTTGATAAATAATACTGAGTGTTAGTAACAGCCTTTTGCCTTATGATCATAAAAGTCTGAGGAAGATGGTTGATTGAGTTCAGTCTGATGAACAGAGCACTAAAATGTCACTGCATCACAAAATGGAGTCAGTTAACATGTATGTAGAATTACCTGTTTTTGGAAATGTAACAATGATTTTTTATCTTTGCACAAACTCAGTGATGTTCAGTCTCCTGATGTTTTTGGACACTGCAGCTCACAAACACTTCCTTTGCAAATTCGTGCTGCAAACTAAGTTACTCATAAATACAGTCAAAATACTTACTGCTGGTCATGTGTGACACTTTCTCCAACTTCTTTAGGACAGAATCCATCCGGGACGACGTCTGGTCCATCTCGTCTCCAAAATCTCCCAACATCCTGAATGACAAGAAGAGTGAAAGGTCATTTCAACAAAATCTAACATCCCTGAGAAATGAATAAAACAGGTTTGGAAATGACTGCAATTTACTGGCATGCATTTAATAAATAAACAGACAGAAGTACAATTGGAGGCAAACAACAAGTCAAACTTTAAAGTTCTCAGCAGATTTTTTTATGTGTAGAAAACCTTTAATGTAAGTGGATGCCTTTCCCCTTGTGGACATTAACAGCCACTGAAGGAAAGTCAGTAGAAATATGATGTGTTCTCGCTGTATGAATAATGTAGATAAAAACAAACAAGCAAACCAAACTGTGGAGCAAACTGCTTTCATCACTTTGCTCCACAGTTTCATAATCCAAAGTATTTTTAGTGTTGGAAATCCAAAACCAGCAGCTTTGAGTGTTCACAGGTTAAAGTCTGAGCACATATGACGGCGTCTGTCCTGAAGGTGGAGCTAGAGGAGAGTTCAAGGGTTAGTGTGACAGTTTAGAGACTCTAAATGAGAGTTAAATATAATTTGTTGCCCTGCTTCCAGAACACATTCATGACCTTTCACATTTAGCTTCCTGTGGACTTAAGGAGAAATCAGGTCAAAACACATGATGATAAAATAAAGAAATTAAAATGAAGACCATCACTGTGAGTAAAAATACAAGCTTAGTCATTAAGAGTTTATCATGTAAGCTGTGAAAAACTCTCGCACTTTTGTTATTATGATTTCCAAATCTCCCAGTGTTACACGCTGCAGTTTGTTCTCTCTTTCGTCCCCAATCAAGGCGGAGAGTACTGAACAGGGAAAAGAAGGCAGCCACCCCAGGACTGTGATTCTTGAGGCACGTAAAGATTTATTTATTTTTTTAAAAACGGGACAGTATGCATTACTGGACATGTGAATACATGGGATTATAGACAAGTGGCAAATTTCAATCCCCAGTCCCATTGGCAGGTTGGTGTCAACAAATAAAACAAAAACAACATCAAAAATAAGAAGAAAACACACAGAGCAAATCAAAAAACAAGCAACATACAACCTAAAAGACATACAGTCCAAAATATAACGGGCTGGGAGTTGGGGGACCATGGGAATTACACACGATGAGTTATAAAGTGCTGGAGTGATAATTAAAGCGCCAAATGCTAAAGTGCAATCCCCCATATTCACTCAACATCTATTTGCATTCATCACTGTCTAATACAGTTAAAGGTCTTTCATCGCTCTTATTTAACCAGTGCTAAATTGGCAAGTATATATAATATCTCTGATGATGGCTGCCCGAGGTGCAGACAATCTCCCGCCACTATGAGCCATATGTTTTGGTCCTGCAGTGCCCTCAGCAAGCGCTGGAATTCAATTTTTGAAGCCTTTTCCTATGTGTGTAATAAAAGAATAGACTCTAATCCAATAACGGCAGTATTCTCCCAAACCAGCGCAGTATAACTTCATACCAGACAAATGCAGTTGCTTTCCTGTCTCTTTTGGCCTGAAGATTGATACTCGTGAAATGGAAAGATGCACAGCCCCCTTCTGTCATTCAGTGGGTGAGAGAAGTGATGATGTGCCTGCAGATGGAGAACTTCAGATATAGCCTACAAGGCTCTCAAAGTAGATACCGTAAGACATGGGCATCCTTTATTTAATATGTGGAGAAACTGCCATTTACTGGGATGTGAGCTCCAATGCATATATGATATTTTGTGTTAACTGCAGTTTTTTTTCTGGGGGGATGTTTGTTTTTATTTTAATTTTTATTTTATTTTTAGTTAGTCTTTCATACTCTTTTGTAAGTGTGTTTTGCACGCCACTGTTCGGCACAACTCTGTATTGTTACCTGACACTCTTATTCATGCAATTTTGATACATCTGTATGAAACTGAAAACATATAAATAAAGCTTTCAAAAAAAACGCTAAGGTGCAGAATGTTCGCTGCCTGGGGCCTCAGGTCTTTATTATATAACACAGAAATATAAAATGCATTGCACATTACCCTACAGCCCAAGATTATAAAGTGCCAGGTTAAATATAATGTAATCTAAATATATACATACACATGTGCACTTTGTTCTTGGGAGAAGAGGGTTTCCTAAGTGGTTCTGGTGTGATTGGCTTTTCTTTTCTGTGAGACTTAAGTTTTTTTTTTTTTTTTTCTTTACCCGTTTTCTTAATTTTGTAAATAAATCTGTCAAAAATGTGCATGTATTCAGTTCCTATTTCTTTTCCTCATAATGCGAGTGCTGCCTCTTCTCTTACGGCAAATAGTTATTTTCATTTTTATTTCATTTTTACTTTTCTGTCTCTATTTTCATATTTATTTTTAACTTTGTACTTCCTTTGTACTAGAGAAAACAACTGCTGGAGTTAAATTCCTTGTATGTGTCGTATACTTGGTAGTAAAAAACGATTCTGATTCAAAGCAGTAGTGTGATACCCTGGCCTAACTTAAGCACAGTTAATACTCGCTGCAGGAGTTTCCTCACCCCTGTGCACTGACTCACAGGCACAAACTCAGCTGTGCAAATGGTGTGTGTGTGTACTCACACAGCCTGCTCGTCCAGCTCGTCCCCGATGCGTCCCGACATATCTTTGAGGACTCTGATGCTGCCTGACACCAGCTCCAGCTGCTCGTCCTGCTCCTGCATGATCAGCTACGCACACATAAATAATCAGAGTTACTCTTCATCCTCTGCATGTTATTTGACCTCATAACAGTTGCTAAAAATAAGGTAAACAATCCTTCATAAAAGGTTTTAGTACTTCTCTGAGCTGGGGGTTGGGATTAATATGAAACTCATGAAGTGATACATGTTCAGATATTGTTAATACATGCTCACAGTCTTTCACCTTTCATTTTTCAATTATTGTTTGAGCAAAAGTTGGCCTCAAATGTAAAATCTCAGATGGGTTTAGGGTTTATCTGATATATAAAAGTTTCCTCTGTAAGCCTCAGAGGCTCTGCACTGTTGCCTGTTCTTTTACTTTGTGTTGCGTGGTCGACAAAAATCACTCAAAACTGTCATAAAAAATTCAGAAACTCCAAACCATCCTGTGTGCTTGTTGTGACTCGTTTTTTATTACTGTTGTTATGTCACGTTATCTATTTTTAGACTAATATTAGCCCTTTGTTATTTTCAAAAGAAATACAAACAAAACTAAACCGCAGACTGGCTTGTTAGTAGGTCAACAAAACATGTATTTTTTTCTAAATTACACTAATCTTCGTCTAAAAATCGATAACATAACAAAATGCGGTAAAAGAGTTGAGAGTGAAGAGTTTATCTGATGACTGTAGGCCGAGGCAGGCTAACACTACCCATGGTCTCCCACTGTTTGAGCTAAGCTAATTAGCGGTGGGCAAGCTCTGCCCTTGTTACTGCACGCACAATCAGAATGGTGCCTGCTGATGGTCATGGACTCGGGAGTGAGGCAAGACACAAAAAACAAAAAGAAAAAAGTTGGCGTATCCCTTTAAATAAAGCAAACTTTAACCAGCCTGGGTGTAGTCGGACAATAACCTCGATTTTACCCTGGACAAACAGAAATTCTGTTATTAAAGATAGTCCATAACTTTACGTTCAGGCTTTAATCTAAGGTGAGTACTAATTCAGTTATTTACTGATGTTTTTTAATGTTTTTTTTCAGGCTTTCACTTGTCAGGGTTACTGTCTGTTGCAGAGCTTTACAGCACTTCATCTCATGAAGGTCACCGTGTTCGGCTGACTGGCTGTTTTTAGCCGTTCAGAAGACAATAGTGAGGATCAGAGGAGATGAAGCTTTCTCTGCCATAAGCCCTTCACTGTAAAATGAGCTGATTTAAATGCCACTCCAGAGGACAGCACTGGTTTATTGTTCAAGTTTACTGTCCCATCGATGACAACCTGAGAGATGAACCTTTTTGAAAAAATATTTATTAATACAGAGTTCTTCTTGTTGGATTTCCATACAACTACTTTATTTTGGGTTGTACCTATTTACCAGCAGATCTATCCAGCTCAGCCTTGCAGAGAAGGAAAACTGTGTTGGAGCATGCTGAGTGAGCTGAAAAGTGAACATTTATATCTGTAATGGCTTGGAATGAACTGAATTATTAAAACAATGCCATAGCATTTCTGGAGAACACCATCAGGGTTCTTGGTGTGCAGACATAAATAAAAATCAATCCATCAGCAACTGGTGATTTGGTCGTCTGCTCCCTGAGGCCAAGTTTGCCTCAATATTTTGTTCCTCCTCATCATTAGGTTTAATTTTAAGCCCAGACTTTCTGTTTTGTTTGCTCCCCTTTAGAGTGGCTTAAATTAACTCTGTTTGGTAGCTGGTTTGGAGTCCCTGACAGCTTCTGAACAAGACTGTGAATTATCCAAAGGATTAAACACAAATATTCTTGATTTACCCTCAGTGTTAATCTTATGTACAGACAGCACTGCTTTGACTCATGTATATTTTTATTTTGCTACTGCTGATTTTGTATTCGTTACAGGACATTTTGTCACTCACTCTAAAAACACTGACACACACACATTCTGTTGGTAGAGCTGATAAAACTCTGTCAAAAATATCCTCTTTCAACGCAAAATCAAAGAAATGAACATGAAAAATTGTGTCTCGTTGATAACTGATGAAACCTCGACCTCTCAGGATGTGGAATAAACGTTTCATCATTTCAAACCACAGGAAACAGAAATACCTTGTTCTAACTTCGACATGAAAATGAACTTTCCACCTTCATTTAATCCCCTCCACTTTATTCACAGCGTGATTCTCTGTAAAACAGATAGAGACCTCGTTCTTATGAAATGTGGAAACAGGAAGCGTGAGCTCTCTCGGTGCTTTAATTCTGTTTTTCTAAGGCCACTCTTTCATTCGACCTTTCTGTTATCTTCAATAAAAACAAACACTGAAGCAGAAACAGCGAGGCAGACAGGATGCTCTCTTAATATCAGTCTGAGGAGAAGTCACAAAGCCTGGCTGTAGGGATGTAGCGGTATGAAAATTTCATATCACGGTTATTGTGACCAAAATTATCAGGGTTATGATTATTATCCTGGTATTGTTGCAAAGTGCTCAAAATGTTCAAAAAGTACTTTTACACACACTTGAAATCATTAAACCCTTTAATATTATAATTATAACAGGCTGCCTGGTCTTTTAGTCTTTTTTTGTCAATAAAAGTGTCAGGAAATGTCCTTCGAGTAAATTTTTTCACCCTTTCTTTGCACCTACAACTGACTGGACTGTATTTACTTGCCTGATGATCAACTGTACTGTTAGGCATGGAAAGAATGTTGGTATTTTTCCTTAAATCTAGTAATAATGTCCCCCTTTTCAAATATTTTGTTCCAAATTCTTAGTGCACCCTGATCAGGCTGGTATTTATATCAATTACACACTTACAGTTACGTTCATAATAATAGCAGTGTGTTTAAAAAGGTGAGTAAACCTCAAAATTCTTCAAATAAATTTTATTTTAATGCACACAAATGCATTGAGGACACTGCACATTCTATTTCAAAGCAAGAAAATTGGAAAAAGTAACTGAATTTGATAATATTTTACAGAAAGTCAAGAAATATAATGTTAAAAAAAAATAGCAGTGTTGACATCTTTATTTACAAACTCAAAAATGTAGTATATAAACTAAGAATTGCTTGATGATTCAACTGTCCTGAGAATCATAAACTAATATTTAGTTGCATAACCACGGTTTCTGATAACTGCTTCACATCTGTGGTGCATGGAGCCTACCAACTTCTGGCACCAGTCAACAGGTATTGAAGGCCAGGACAATTGTACTACGTTCAACAATTGCTCTGCATTTCTTGGTTTTGCCTCATGAACAGCATTTTTTATGTCAGCCCACAAGTTTTCTATGGATTAAGGTCCGGGGATTGTGCTGGCCACTCCATTACTTGAATTTTGTTTGTCTGGAACCATGATTTTGCTCGCTTGCTGGTGTGTTTGGGGTCATTGTCTTGTTGAAACACCCATTTCAAGGGCATTTCCTCTTCAGCATATGGCAATATGACTTCTTCCAGTATTCTGATGTACTCAAACTGATCCATGATCCCTGGTATGCCATAAATAGGACCAACATCAGAGTACGAGAAACATCCCCATATCATGATGCTTGCACCACCATGCTTCACTGTCTTCACTGTGTACTGTGGCTTGAATTCATTGTTTTCAGGTCGTCTGACAAACTGTCTGTGGCCCTTAGACCCAAAAAGAACAATCTTACTCTCATCAGTCCACAAAATATTGCGCCATTTCTTTTTAGGCCAGTCAGTGTGCTCTTTGGCAAATTGTAACCGCTTCAGCACGTCTTTTTTTTAACAATGGGACTTTGTGGGGGCTTCTTGCTGGTAGCTTGGCTTCACATAGACGTGGTCTGATTGTTACAGTACTCACAGGCAACCTTAGATCTTCTCTGATCCTCCTGGAGCTGATCATTGGCTGAGCCTTTGCCATTTTGGTTATTCTCCGATCCATTGAAATAGTCGTTTTCTTTGTCTTCCTCGCCTTTCTGGTTTTGGCTGCCACTTTAAAGCATTTGATATCATTTTAGCTGAACAACCTATCATTTTCTGAACTTCTTTATAGGTTTTTCCCTCTTTTATTAACTTCTTAATCAAAGAACGCTCTTCTTCTGAACAATGTCTTGAACGACCCATTTTACTCTGTTTTTCAAGGACAAATGCACAGCCAGCATATGCAGCGTCAGTTGCCTTGATCCTTAAATAAGGGCCACCTGTTTAACACCGATTTTTTTCACACAATCAGTTACCTCACTAATTGAACTCAGCACTACTATTTTTTTGAACACGCCCCTTTCAGTAAATGATTCAGTTTCACAGAATCAGCAGCATGCACGTCATGCCTGTTGGTTTTCTATACCTTTACTGAACCTTCTAGAAACTTACTTGCAGTGTAGAAGTTGAAATTCTAACAAAAACAGTGATTTATCTTGCTAGTGATGTGGGACTGCTATTATTTTGAACACAACTGTACATCAACTACTTCATCTCCCTCTCCACAAGCCCTGCAGTGCATCAGTACCTGCTGTTGCTCCTGTTGCTCCTCGATGTATCTGGAGTTTGCAGACACCATATGAGCCTCCAGGCCTGACGACCTGTCCTGACCTGTAGAAGTCAGCAGAGCCTGGACAAACACACACAAAAAGAGAGAAACGCACACACAATATGTGGTTAGTGAGAGGGAAAAAAAAGTTTCCCTTTATTATTTTTTTCTAGACAGTTAAACATGTACACACTCACATACAATAAAACAATATATGTAGAAAGAGTAAACAATAATAAAACCAACTGAGAAACAAATCTAACAACAAAAAAAGGGCGGGGCACAGATTTAACAGAGCAGCATTGCTGCTGTAACATATACATGCAGTAAAGTTCATAAATCCAACAGCCCAATGGCATTGTGAAGGGGTCACAGACGGACTCACTCTGCATGTCAAACCTGGAGTTCATAATTTTAGTTGTTTTGACTTAGGGTCTCCCAACCCAACAGGCGTCCTGTAAAGCAGTGATACTCAACTGGTGGGTCGTGGACCCTTTTTCAGTGGGTTGGGAGCCTTTGCCTGGGCAAAAAGTGTTTGGGAAAAAAAAATCCTGTGCTTTTATTTAGCATTGGACTGCCATCTGTTTACACTTCTCATCAATAGGAGGTGCTAACTAAATGCTAAGTAACACCTGTATTAATAGAAATGTGTTTGTTATATGTTCAATAAGCAGGTACTCAGCTAAAGCTGCATGTTTTTAACATTTTTTGAAACAACTTCTCAGAAGCAGGACTTTTTATTTCACATCAGAGAATGAACACTCTGTTGAGTCTGTTAAAGAAGGCTGGAGTGTGTTGTGTAGTGGCAGCCTCAGCTCATTTAGTGGTACTAAATTAATATTTTTCATACAGGGCTGTTCATTATGTATCCGCTGACGCAGGGTTATCACAGCTACACTTACATTCATAGTCTTGAAGCCTTGTGTCCCTCAGATGCTCTTTTTGGTTTTGATTGTGTAAAAGGGAATATTTCCCTCTCTAGCATCTGCAATTTAGGTCATTTTGGTTTATCATTAAACTTTTTGGGTTACTCTGATATTCTGTTCTATCTCAGATTTCAAGTGAAGCATCTCCTCATTTAATACATTTGAGAAGTTGAAAATTTTCCTCGATTTGGGTCACGGCTTGTCATAAAGGGGAGATGGTGGGTCCTGAAGCCAGACCAGTGCTGTAAAGCTCTCACGAGCTCCTGGTAAACAGTATTTCCAACATATCATTATTATCAGCTACAATATACCTTAAATTAGTGAAAGAAAGTGAGTAAAAATAATAATAATTTAGTTTATTAGTAACCAAAAGCAGACCGTATGTAGACTGTAATCATTGTGTCGACCCTCCTATCCTTGAGAGAAAAAAAGTTTCAGCGAGTACGTTTGAGTCTATATGCTGCAGAAGTAGGTCGTCTGGTGGAAAACTGTGGGTTTGACAGTTTACAGTTGCTTCTGACCACAATACTTTCATATTTACCACAGGATGAAATCATTGGTTTGGTGAATCAGAGGGAATTGTGTCTGAGAAACCTGCCAGCACAGCAGCTGGGAGTCTACAGCAGAAGTTAGAATGTGCACTGAACAGATCAGGCGAGCTGTGACCAGCTATGAGCTGATTTAAATGAATGACTGAGACAGAAAATCCCTGAAAAACAAAGATGACTGGACAAACTTCAGCTGTTTTCTTTGAATCATTATTTACTCAAAGCTGCAAAATGTCAACTTGGTATAATTTTTGAGGAGATCAAAAGAGCTCCGGCTACACTTGTAGTTCAGGAAACAATGTTATAAGACCAGGTATGATATAGTTGTTTCCCCCCCCAAAAAAAAAAAATTCCAAAAATACCCCTAATGTTAAATAGTAATAATAAGAAAAAAAACCTCAACAATTCCAATAAAGAAAAAAAAGCCAGCCATGCCAAACCATTATGTCAGTTTGATGATTTCGGACATGAGCGCTGACATGTGACAACATCGCCACAAGAAAATAGTTGACAAGACAGATCCTAGGTGACAGGAGCACTGCAAAAAAATTGCAACCTATGCGATCACGATTGCGTTGTCTAAACCCTGATTTCGATCAGAAAACTATAAATCGTCCAGCCCTACTGAAGACCACCTGATCCTACATTTTTCCATCACATGCTTTGACTCAGACCAGCGCTTATCCTTCTGTTTCTGTCTGAGGACGCAGGATGTTGGATTTTTGCCACTATCCAACATGCCAATGTTCCAAAAACTATTTTAGCCGATATCAATACCGATATGGAGTGCAGAGATCAGACAACATACCTTTTTTAATTGCTAATGACGGTTTCTTTGTCAGATTTGGCAACCAGAGAGCCATAAATGTGTGCTGTGACCGTCCCAAAAAAGCATGACCGACGTGATAATGATGAAAGGGGTACATTAAAGATAGTAAACAAACACTGTGTTTAGAGTACTATACTTCTGTCATTCCAAATGTATTATCAACATGTATTTGTGTTAATAAAGGAGAAGCTCTCCAGTCTTGTTGTACTTTAAGTAGTACAATAAAGGGCATTCTAGTCTATTGTACTCCAAAATCAACCCCATATATGGAGGTTATACTTTCAAATCAAAGTTAATATGCAAAAACCTTTGAAACTGAATGCTGATATATACAGCTAAAATATCATCCATAAATATCTGTAGAAACTTTGATATCTGTTGATACTGATGTTCAGCCTCTGCAGTGATTATCTGTCCATACTGATAAAATCATGCATCCCTGGTTTAAACATCAACTCACCTGTCTGTTCTTCTTCTCTGCCTGAGCCACAGCAGAAGGGCTGGACAGCTGATCCTTCATCTCCTGCAAACACACGACAAAAACGATTTAAATTCTCACTTCATGTTTTGCAATCACAGCAAAGATCTCCTCCAAAGCCCGGCTCAGTGCAGACAGGTGCATAAAGAAAGCTGATGAGAGAAGCTGACAGGTAAATCTAAAACATCACAAAGTCTTTTGTCCATCTCTGTGAAGCTCTTTGTTTGCCTCGGAAGACTCAATTCTTCTCTGGTCTACTTCAAGGATTTCACTTTAGCACGTATGCACGTGTCACAAACTGACTCAGACTTTCCGCTGAGCCTCCAGCGTGGACGTTTATTCAATTCATCTGAGCAGCAGGTAAATGAGCTGACAGGTACTGATGGTTAATCAATAACATGTCTCCACATTACAAAAACAGTGAAAACACAAACACCCTGTGGTTCAGTAGCTGGAGCTTCAGATCTGAGTCATGTTTGACTGACCTGAACACGCTCTGTTTTAGAGGAAAACACTTGGGTTGCCAAAACAAAACAGACTCCTTCCAGGCAGTGTTAGTGGAACACTTTCTTAAAATACAGACTCCTGTTTCCACAAAAAGACTTTTCAACATGAAAGATACACAGGCTGTCAAAACTGTGGAGTTTTCCAACACCCCCTTTTTTCAAGATTACAACCTGACATTTGATTTTTGTATTATTAAAAATACAAAACTACAAAAAAGCTTTAAGTTATGTCCTTCAACACAAGCTGATTTTCAAACATTTTCAATTTATTTGTTCAATTTAGACACGTTGCAGATTGTTTTTATTTTTTGGTCATTAAAACTATAAATGAACCAATACTTGGATTATGTGGTATCAATACAGGTATTAATATTATGTCATTAGACTGTAATCTAGCATTGAGACAACCTTAAAGGCTACACACACCTCATAAAGAGGGCAAGTCTCAATATCTTATGTCACAGCATTAACACAAGTCAATTCTTAGAGGGTTTCTGTAGTTTCTTAATTTAGTTCAGAGAAAAGCAGAGCAATTTTGTCAAAAAGATAAGGCAAAAAAATGACTGGATGAAAAATTAAATACTTGAAAATAAAAAACAAACTAACAAATAATTGTTGTGATTTTAATAATTTATTTTTGCAAACCTGTGTATATAAATACATCAGATTAGATAGATTTTTACTAATCCTTTCGGACGACTCCCTCAGAGAAATTAAGATTCCAGCAATATTGTAAAGCAGCAGAACACAGTTAAAAAAGCACACAGGGTATCATAAAGTAAAAAAGTCAAAACAATCTGCAGATGAGAATAAAAATATAAATATGGCTACGGGGTACTGGTCCTTCCCACCTCCTCCCACTGAGGAGGAGGTGGGAGGACCTCCTTGGATACTGATCTTACTCGTTTATCTGAAAAACTGGCAACAAGATTAAAAAAATAGTTCGCTGCCACGTTTGATTCCATCATGTCAGTAAACTTTCTAACTTGATAGCCTGTAGTATTTTTTCTCATCTTAAGTATTCAATTTAATATTGAACCAATGCAGCATTTGTTAAAAATACAACTACACAACTCACAAAATTACAAGTAGACAAGAGTAAGTGCCATATAATGGATCAATTTAAAGATGGGACAACATCTTTCAACACTTAAAAAGAAGCCAAAAGGAGTAATTCACAGTAAATACCTGGGGAGTGTGAGTGATGTATCAAGATATAGCATTAAGAACCCACAGTGCTGTATGCATTAAAAAATCCAGCGTCAAATCAGTGTTATTTATAAAAAGCTTGGTCCCTGCAGCTTTTATAAAGTTCCCTGTGTGTCCCAGGGACAATTAAAACAGCAAAAAATCCAACAGAGAGAGGGAGTAAAATGGCTGCCAATTAGTAACCAGAGGCTGCAACACAAAACAAATGTCCCAGATTCCAATAAATAATAAAGTAATAAAATATCCCAATATTGCACCTATAACACTGATACAGTGTTGCACCATGAAATACAGTGATACACATCAGTTTATCAGTATTTTCTAAAACCTCTGGACTATATGTGTTAAACAAAGCATTAAGAGGTGACAAACACAAGAGAAGAAGAATTTTACCTGGACAGCCGACCTGGTTCTCTCCACAAAGTCTTTCCTCTCCTGGAGCTCATTGTCTCCGAGTTTGAACTTCCCCGGGTTTGATTCCACGATATCTGAGCTGGTTAAGGTCAAACACAACAGCTTTCTTACAGTTAATTAACTGTAAAATAAGTGTGTTTCTTTTCTTACAATGTGTTTATTATTATTTTCTAATTCTTTATCACAAACTGCATCAAGGATGTTTATGAAAATGTCTTTTTTTTTTTTTTGCATAAAAGCACTGTGGTGGGCTGACTGATTGCTGAATCCATATTAATAAACATGTTAGAATTGTTTCTTTTCTTCAGGATTGTTTTTTTTATGAATATGAGTCAGGGTAAAGAGGTGATAGAGTGACTAAGCGGCTGTTTGTATTCAAAATAGTGTGTCAGTCAGTCATGTGAGCACGGGTGTGGTGAGGGTGAGCTAATGAGGGATTTTCCTCTTAAGGATACTGATGGTTTCACTGAGGTCCTCCAGGTCCCAGTCTATGGCCCGCAGACAGTTCCTCAGCTCATTGGTGCTCCAGTCCAGCTCATCCCGGCTCACCTGAAACAGCAAAAAACAACAAAAACTGCATAACTTTATGTCCTATATCAAATAAACGCAGACATACGGAGCAGGCAGCCAAATCTCCCAAATGAAACCAAACAGATCAAATGAAATTAATACAAAATTGTTCACATATTTGATGAATGGAGTCCAGTCGGATGTTTTGTTTACAAAAAACCATGAAAAGACCTTGACCAACAAAAAAAGGAGTGCAAACTGAGGTTTTGCACCGTCACAGGTTGAAATGTTGGCAAATTGTGAGTTTAAGGTCACAACAGGGAGACAGTATAATAAACAGGACTGTACTTTTGATTTTTGATCAGTAAAAGTTGTTTTGATTCATTTTTTAGATTATTTTCCTTTTTTCATATCCATCTCCATGTAAATAGGAATCCCCGTTGTCAGGGAAAATGATGACGCATGCGGCATGCACAGTACTCTTTCAGGTAAAGGTTGCGCGCACACCTATGAATAACCACAAATCTCCCGTTCCACACTCCAGTCCAGTTGGTGGCGGTAATGCGGTTTGCCAACTGTCATTAAACAACAAAACACATTGAGGTGTTTTAAGGTGACATAAATTATGTCTATTTAAATGATATTATCTTACCCCATATCTCATTCAAAAATATACTGATTTATTTTCAAAGCTCAATACATCACCCAGCCCTAATGTAACCTGGGACCTACAGACTGCAAATGGAAAAAAACCATGCTTTACAAGAAAAATCAACCTATTGTGTTTTTCCAAGCATGGAAAATAACAACAAATACTTTTTCAAAATATCTACACATCTGCACGTTAAAGGGTTAAGTTGACAAAAGACAAAAATGTTGCCTGGAGAGCTGGCAACTGGTGCATGTGGAAAGCCCTGATATACTGACTTCATCACTGTACTTACTGTAGTAACTGTGCAGTCATTTAAACTACATGACTGCCTTGCCAAATACACTGTTTCGACATCATTCATCATTATCAGCTCTCTGTGGTCAAATAACTGGTTCACATGAAAGAGACAAGGTTGGTAATGCGGTGTTTGAGTCATCAGGCTCGACTAAACAATGATAGAAAAATGACTATGTCGGCTAAACATAGATTTAAAGAGGCTGGTGCAATAAGACAAATATTCAGGGGGGTTAGTAGGGGATGCACATAACATTGCACGACATGACCGCAGAGTTTAAAATAGTTCACAGGTGAGTCATGAAAGTAATATAGGCCAATGTTCTTTGACACTTTTTGATATTATGTGTTTTCTTTCTCAACAGTCTAACTCTTTTCTAGAAATCACTTTCCAGGACTTTTCCAGGACTTTTTTCCCCAATATTTGACATTTACAATATTGGTGTGGGCAATTCTCAGGCTAATCTAGCCTTCTAAAAAACAAGATTAAAGGGTGATGACCAATATCTCTAGGTATCGCCACCTTATCATATTGAACTTAAAATTTATTTATTTCTATCTCTGAGGCATGAACATTGTCTGCGAGCTATCTTTTTAGTTTGGCTTTTACGTAGTGTCTCACTATTATAAATTTATGGTTTAAACTTATTGTTTTATCTTTATTTACTCTGCTTTTTTATAAATATGTTTTGTTGATTTACTGTTTAAGTAGCTTAAATTTTATTTTGACATTTTTTCTTTTGGTCACCATTATTTAGAGTTTTTACTTTGGGTTGAGAGAGTGGAGTCTCGGTTCCTCATCGCTTTCAAGTCACTGATAAAGATCAGTCTCTTCTCAGTGGCCTTCAGTTCAAACTAACCCTGAGTCTCTCTGTTTTATTGTATTTTGACATTTTTAAGACTATTTTTATTATCACATGGGATTTTATGGCTTCAGCTTTATCTGGGGAAGACTGCTTTTTCTCACAATGCACGATGAGAATGGAATGACCTCCAAAGAGAGATAAAATTAGATTCATTGCTGTCACTAAGCAAATCTAAGACGATGACAGAGAATATAATAACCAAATTTAATTGCACTCGAACTGGATACTGCTGTATTATTTAACCTCAGTTTTCTCTACCTTATAATCACTATAGTTGTTATGTTAATATTAGACTGACCTCTCTATCTATGGATGTTACTGATTATAGTAATAATCTTTATTACCATATAGAGGAGAGGACCCTCTTAAAAATGAGACGCCACATCTAAAGGGGCTAGCCTCGAATAACATATTCAGCAGAGACAAATATGACAAGGACAGATTTATGATCGGTCCATGGATCTGTCACTACCTTCAGTTCTTACTTTAGTGCCTTTGTCTCTGCACACATCACTTCCTTTGCCTACGCCCCAAACACGGTGGATGGCTGTTGAACATGAGACTGGATCTGCTCAAGATCTCAAACTGCTAAATCGTTTTTTTCTTGTCACTGTTACTGTAAGACCCCTATAGATGCACTGCACTGAGGGCTGGCCCAGTGCTGCACTCATGGGGGATTCATGTTGGGTTTGGATGTATAAGTATATATGTGTGTATACATGTATATGTGTATTTATATGTTTCTATAAAATGAAGAGTATGGCTTCAGCCTGCTCTACTGTAAAGTGTCTTGAGATAACACTTGTAATGAATTGGCGCTATGCAAACAAAGGGAGGGATGCATGATATTGGATTTGTGGTAAAATCCGATACGCTGATATCTCTAAACTCATTATCGCTGATACCGATATTTTGTATCAAGAGCACAAAGTCTACAATTAACTAAATTTGACCTTTTCCTTTTATAATTACAGTCTACTTCTGTTAGAAAAAAAGATGTGAAGCAAGGAAAACAACACTTTATTCTTTAATAAATAAAACTTTTGATTCATAAAAGTGGGCATTGTATGACGAGTAGGTAAACCATCATCATCATTGCACATTCTGATTATTACAACCAATATATGGGATGGTCATGGACAATTTGTAAAAAAAAAAACTTCATATCTGCTGATAACAGTGATCAACTCTTTAGGCAAATATCTGCAGATACGAATATTGCTAAGATAATATTTATAAAGTAAAGACTGATTGACTGAATGTGATGACAGAGAAATGGAGCAGTTTCCTTGAGAGGTTACTGTGTGGTTGAAAGCCTGTCTTAAATCTCTGTGATCTTTTTCTGCAGTTTAGCCTTTTGGTGTCCTTGTAATTTAGTATTGGATGCTCCTTGGTCAGGCTTCTCTTGTAGGAAAATGGGACTTCCTGGTAAAAAAATATAGATCTATATTATGGCTGGGCGATAGAGCCTAAAGATATAATCCCTGATTTTTTCCACAACACTCAATTTACTATTTTTGATTGATTTTTCTCTGTCCCTCTCTCTCAAAAAACAAACAAGAAACTGTGACACAAAAAGGAACCAAGTTTTGCCTTAATGTTCTCAAAATATATTCCCAAACCAAACAGAATTTCCCTCTTTAAGTTAAGGTGCATGTCATAAAATGCTGATTATGCAGTTCAAACGTAGGCAGATTTATCGACAAACACACAGAAAGCTGAGCTATTTTCACTTTATATTAACAGTGAACTCTTTGATCAATATTTAACCTCATTTAAAATACAAATTCAAGCCTAAACATGGGCTTGTGCAAAACCTGACGAGGCCAACCATCATAAAAACTGTTAATTTACAGTATTTATATTTTCAAACATTGCAACAACTTACAATTGGAGTGAGTCAAGCCCTAATATACATATATATCCATTCTTCAGCCTCAGTTGTTTGGCTTTCTTGTCCCACTTAAGCCATTTTAGTTAGTTTTGTGCCTTATGATAGTGTTCATTGTTGTTTTTATCTCCCACTTTGACCAACATGTGTTATTTTTAAATGAAAATAATTTGGACCTGGACTTAATCCTCTTGCCTTCTGTTATTGTTTTGAGTTTTTACAGTGACTTTTGACAGGCTGATCACATACCCAAGACGAGTGTATGGTTTCAGGGTTATAATGTGATATGAAGAGGACGTGGGGTTTTGCTCACCTGAGTCCCATCCTGTAGAAGTTCCTCCCACCTATCAAACAGGCTCCGTGCACGGGATAGGGCCTTCTGCACCTCCCTGTATGAACACACAAACACATGAAGCACTACCAGCTCATAAACTTCAGGCTGCAGACACCTGCATGTGTGTATGCTGCTGCTCTCCCCGGTTAACCAAAACAAACACACGGGCTACATTTCACACCCCTTGGTAATTTCACAGCTGGGTGCAAACTACCCTTCATTACTGTCCCAGCCTGGCCTCGGTGTTTCCACTGAGAGCAACGTAAAGGAAGACAAATCTGACAAATTACTCAGAACTTAAGCCACTGTATTAAGTCTAAACAATCATGAACACACAGGCTACAGCCAAGATGCTAGTTAGCTACAGCTAGCCGTTGAGCTAACTTTAGTGGTAGAACTTTGTTTTTGACGGATACACAACAAGTATCCGATGTCTTTCACTTTAAAACAATTACTGTTAGACTAATTTAGTGACAGGACTTGAGTTAATGAATAATTTTGAGGTTTTCTTACCCCTTCACAACGAAAAACGGGTCTTCTACCGACATGATGCTTACTTCCGCCTCATCAGGACGCATGCGCAGTTGGGAGGGCTAAATCAGAGGGTGTTCAATGACACTCAACGGCTTTTTAACATGTTTTTGAGGATATTCAGATGTTTTAATGACATATAAACGAAATAATGGTATCGTTTGGGTTACATTTTGTTAATTCTGAGAACCATTGTGGTTAGAAATAGGAAATGAGGGGGTTTAAAGGACTACTAGTCAGAAAAAGTCGAAATAGTTTTTAGAAGTTTTGAACACATTAGCCTACTTAAAAAGGAAATATAAGTGAAGCCAATGTGTTCCTTATGTCTCGACACGTCGGCTCTCAACACTTCATTTCAGCTTCCTCCCAATACAGTACATTTAACCTCATTATCTTGACCTCGACTGCCCTCAATAATAATTTGTAGCTGCAATGTCAACTAGAAACTTGTAAAAAGTGTGGGAAAAGTTTGTCGTTCACATAAATCTCGTAAAATGTTTGTCTTTGTATTGTTCAGAGTCAGTGGACAGTGTTAGGAGTAAAACTGGCTCGGGCTTGTAGGAACACAGGAGGAGCTGTCGTTACACATCTGTGTGAGATTAGTTACCTTGGTGACGTCCAGTGCTAGACTGCTGCCTGTTTGCAGTTAGTTTGTGCAGAAAAAAAGCTCTGAGCTGAAGTTAATTGTTAGTACTCACATATATTCTAATCTAATACATTTCATGAGGGATTAAAGGTAGCAAAGGTCCATTTTAGGACATTAGAGTCCCTTATAGAAATTAAACACTGATTACACTGATTAATTGTTCAAGATGTAAGGCTACCACGTCACATGTTCAGGAGCAAAAATATTGTCCAATGAAAATTAATAGGTAGGCCTACTTTAAGGAAATAATATTAAAGTAGGCTACAAGTGAAATCAGCACACTATAAATCCACTTAAGTGAAAGTACAAAGAATGTTGCATACACTTTGAATCATGTAATCTATCCATCTATCAATCCATCTATCTATCTATTTATCTATTTTTTTTATAGTATGTGTATGTGTGTGAGAGTTGGTATTTTTTAATCATGTTTCATCAATTAACATGTAATCTGTCGTAAAATATTGTCAGAATGTCTCTGAAATAAAGTCTGTTAAAAGTCAAGTCTATTTATCTATTTATCTGTCTGTCTGTCTGTCTGTCTGTCTGTCCATCTATCTGTCTGTCCATCTATCTATCTATCCATCTATCTATCTATCCATCTATCTATCTATCTATCTATCTATCACTATGTCTGTCTGTCCATCTATCTATCTATCCATCTATCTATCTATCTATCTATCTATCTATCACTATGTCTGTATGTCTGTCTATCTGTCTATCACTATGTCTGTCTGTCTGTCTATCTATCTGTCAATCTATCTATCCTTTTTAAGTTGTGAGATAGTCATTAAAACAATAACAAAACATTATTTTGACGGATATTGTGAATGAGAAAATACATCAAGAAGATTTTGTTGTATTACAGTTTTCAGTTTTACATTTGAAACAGGTGAGACCAGAATGTTGGGACCATTGGAACCTATGTAGCCTATAATCAGTGGTTTTTGTGGACAGGGTGACCTTATTCTGAATTATCACCCAGGTCTGTTCCTGCTCCACATAAACCTGGAAACTCCTCTATGTCAGGCACATGTCAGTCATATTAAATACAAACCCATCACCTCATGTATATATCTGATTAAAAATGAATGCAGGATGCTAAAAGGTGTGGATCAATGTTAAGTGTGGCTGTCTCAGCAGATTCTCACTGCTGCTCCTTGTTCTCTTTTTACAGCTCAGCTTCCTGTCCCTCCCATCTGTCTCTGTTCCTGTGGGGGTTTCTCTCCTCTACGTCCCACCCTGTCCTGTTCAGCTGCGTCCTTCCTGTCCTCATCCTGTTTCCCCTGCTCCTCCTATACTCCTTTTCCTCTCTCTCCATCCTGTGAAAACTCACAGCCGCAGTTATAAATATCACTTTTAACACCAACAAACCCAGAGTCAGACATGTTCTACTTTTAGAGCTTCTCTGATGTTCACACTGATCTGCTGCATGTGCCATCTTATAGAGTCACTTTAGTCATTCTGGTCAAATTCACAATCCTGTTATTTTCATTGAATCTGTTCATAACTTTTCAAGTTATCCTGCTAACAAAGTAATAAATCATGGCAATAACATAACCTTCTTGGTGAAGGTGAGAACAGGACTGGGGTTAATCTTTACTGTTCAAAATGTTTTGATGTGCTTTTAAGCCTCTTTTGGGGCTTTTCCACAATGTGGTTTCAGCTTGACTCAACTCGACTTTGCTCTGCCGTGTTGCTTTTCCATAAGGGGTCATGCCTTGTACAGTGTTTCATATCACTTCTGGCAAGGTTCTGAGTGAGCTACAGTGATGTACACACACACATAAAGATTATCGGACTGTTTTTGTCCCAACTTTCCCCCTTCCTGACCAAGGATGGCAAACATCAGATAATCTTCTGTTTTATAAGATTATCCCATAAGATTATCCTGTGGTCTGAGGTGTACAGTACAATCAAACTGTTCAATGTCTGATTTTTTATCTTCATGTGTGGGGTCTCTAACAGATAAAAAATCTCTTCAGATTTAGAAAGTCCTTATGTGTATACCTGGCTTAAGCTGAAACTAAATGTAACACGGAGACACTGCAGACCTCTGATGGTCAGAGTGACTCCACAAGTCGGGGGATCTAACACTGAAATGAAACTGTTCCCATTATCTGCTCTGTAATGCTGCATGACTCCCCAAGCTTTCCTCTGCTTTAAATAGTTTGTTCTTTTGCTCCTCGCAGCTGTCTTTGGAAAAAATGATCTCCTCACTGTGAGAAAAAGACACATGGGGGCCAACAGCTGTAGCCCCTCTGTTTCACTCTTAGTTACTGTAAGGAAACCACCGTAGTTTCACACAGCTATGACCACAACACCTGCCTAAACAGAAACTGACCTCTATGCTTTAGTAGAAACTGAAAACACGTAGGGCCGAGACACGCTGACCAGATACCACAAACAGAAAAGCGCCTGTTGTTTGGGTTCTACTTTGAGTTTGTTTGCACAAATGTAAAATACTGTAAATGTGCTCAGTGTAAAATTGTCCTAGCTGCGATTTTTTTTGTTTGTTTCCACCAAAAATTCAGTAAATTGCACAGAGCTGTTGGCCCCATCTGTTAAAATGTGTTGCCCTTCCTCTGTGCCAGTTCTCACCTTAAAGGTGCAGAGCTCATCAAAATCACTGTGGGGAATACGTTTATCATTGATTTTCTTGTGCAATTTCTTCTAAATACTGACCTATTCCTTTAATATCAAACTTCCTATTGAGTGATTAAAGTGAGTGATTCACTACACTGTCATTTCTATCTTCTGAAATTCCTCCAGGGAGCTGATGTGAAACAAAACAACAAACAACCTTTTAGGTAGCACTTCATATCAAAGGTCATATATTATTCAGTGAACACTTTCTTATGGTGTGAATATAGAAAGCTGTTTCCCAAACGTGAGAAAATCCCTCCTCTCCCTCTGTTGTGTGTGCTAAAATAACTTCCCCTAATGATGTCAGTGGGGGAAATACCCCCTAGACAGGAGATGCTCCCTGAGTCAGGTGTGTGTTTTCAGCCCACAGGCAGCTCCAGTGGGAGGAACATGTCTGAGCATTTCTGTCTGGCTACATTTAACATTAGAGCACATTGCTGGAAAGCTGAAGTCATGGCCTCATTTAGAGAGGGGCATGGTCAGATTCGGGTCAGGAGGATTTAACCAGCAGCAGTTTCTCGAGTGTCCTCTTGACATTGCAGAAAAAACAGAAGTCACATGGCTGTGGGAAACAGACACATTTTACAGCCTACTTGATCATCTTTACAGTCTGGTCCAATGCACAGGTTCAGTCTTAACAGTGATTTGGTCATATGACAAGAGGATGTCTCAGTCAGGCTGCATCCACAGATAATCTTTAAAGGGATACGCCAAATTTTTTTTCTTTTTATGTCTTGCCTCACTTCTGAGTCCATGACAAACAGATAGACACCATTCTTTAGACTGTGTGTACAGTAACAAGGAAGAGACAGGCAGAGCTCGCCCTCTGCTAATTAGCTTACCTAAAACACTGGGATTCAATGGGTAGTGTTAGCCTGCCTTTGCCTACAGTCATCAGATGAACTTCAGCAACTCAAAACAGTCGTGTTTGCTTGTTATAACTTGTTTTTGTCCAGCGTTATGCTACGTTATCTGTTTTTAAACCAAGGTTAGCACTTTTAGACTAAGGTTAGCCCTGTCAGGTTTTGCACAAGCCCATGTTTAGACTTGTATTTGTATTTTAAATGAGATTAAATATTAATCAGGGAGTTCCATGTAAATACAGTGAAAATAGCTCAGCTTTCATTTTTTATGTAGACAAATCTGCCTATGTTTGAACTGCATAATCAACATTTTATGATATGCACCTTAACTTAAAAAGGGAAATTCTGTTTGGTTTGGGAATATATTTTGAGAACAAGCAAAACTTGATTTATGTAATGTTTGTGTTATAGTTGCATGTGCAAATCACCGCAGATGTGCTTATAAGTAGGTCAACAAGCACTTAGGATGACTGTAGGCAGAGGCAGGCTAGCACTTCCCATTGACTCCCAGTGTTTGAGCTAAGCTAATTAGCAGTGGGTGAGCTTGCCCGTCTCATTCTTGTTACTGCACGCACAGTCCAAAGAACGGTGTCTATCTGCTTCTCGTGAATTTGGGAGTGAGGCAAGACATGAAAACAAAATCAAATGGCTGATGTCACATGACCTTGTCCAATTCTTTCTAGTCCATGGGAATTACAACAAAACAGTCTGCCCTGACCATGTTGGGTGTCATTAATTGCTGGTGAGTGGTGTGATCATGGTAAATGGTAACTGGACTTGAGCTTACGTAGCGTTTTTTTTTAGCGTTTTTCTAGTCTCTGACTACTCAAAGCTGCTTTACACTGCAGGTCACACCTACCCATTCACACCCATTCTCTTTCACATTCACTCACTGATGGTTTAGAGTTTCTATGTTAGTTATCTATCAGGATTAACTAATGCATTCATGCCCTTTCATGCCCATTTACAAGCCACTGACGCAGCAGTGGGGACAACTTGGGGTTAAAGGATAAGTTTGGTTTTTTGACACCTGGACCTTATTTTTAGGATTAAATACGCTCGTAGACTCACCCAGACAATTTTGGCGGAGCTCGGAGACATTTTCGAGCAATTTAGATCCATCCGACGGCGTTTTTCTCTCATGCCATAGTAGCAGATGGGGCCAGAAATCGTAGCCCCTAAATTAGACATTATCTGCTGCGAAACTCACTCATTTCAGCTACATTTTATAAATGAATGGCCAGTGTTATCACCATGTCAGCTCAACTTCGTTGATATGGTCATCCGAGGCTTTACAAGGATCGGTAGCTTTTGGTGACGCCATAGACAAGAGCGCAGCTGAGTAGAGCCGCTGTTGTTGCTAGGCTACACGGCTACACGGCTACTTTTGTGCAACATGGCGGAATATTTATCCGATGTAGAAGTGTCTGACGACGACTTTGAGTATAATGGATGCCTGTATCGTTTTGAGCCAGAATATACCGACGAGGAGCTATTTGAAAGGAGGATGAAGAGGGAAAGAGCCGAACAGCTGGCCAGAGAACAAGCAACCACTGCACGTCCACAAATGGGGGCTAACTGGTGATGTTGTTGTGGACATTGCACGGCAATGGCAACAGAGGAGGAGTGAGTTTCGCAGCAGATAATGTCTAATTTAGGGGCTTCGATTTCTGGCCCCGTCTGCTACTATGGCATGAGGAAAAAACGCCGTCAGATGGATCTAAATTGTTCGAAAATGGCTCCGAGCTCCGCCAAAATTGTCTGGGTGAGTCTACAAGCGTATTTAATCCTAAAAATAAGGTCCAGGTGTCAAAAAACTGCCTAACTGCCTGCAAACACAGCACCATGCCACACGTGGTTTTTACCTCGACGCCCCATCTCTATTTCTCTATAGGTCATGCCTGTCAACGCAGGTGAGGAGCCCGAGGAGCACTCAGACACTTCTTAACATTTTAAAAACCTGTTTTAATAGGTTAAAATAAGACAGTAAACAATGTCAGTTACACTTTTTTCAAAGGTTAAAAGTAAAATAACCAATTAAGTAATATTATCTCATATAACGCATGCAGGACCTTATTAGAATTTTCTTAACCTTTAAATATTATATATACAGTATTATTATTGTTATTGGAGTCTTTTTTAATGCTGAGACAACACTGCCCCAAAAACATTCATGCTGAAAAAGCTCCTTGAATTGAATTGAACAATTGAATTACAGCCTATAACATCAATAAAATGTTTAATAAGCCTCCCTACTGGAAACATGATGAGAGTTCATAATAAGTCCTAATCGATGTTAATAAGATGCTGCTAAACATTATGAGGATTGATTAGTTTAAAATGCTTATATTGATATGTTGTAAGATATATACAAGCACTTCGTTAAACCTTGCCAACAGTATATTGTCCACTTCTTGATGTGGTTTAAATAGTCAATGACAGTAAATGACAGGATTGATAAGTCTATCTAAATGCATTTATAAACTGTCACGGTTGATAGACCTGAACAGAGCCTCTTATCACATTTCTCTCTCTCTTTAAACAGGAACCTGTTTACCTTAAACTGTCATGGGGAAATCCTGCACCAGTAAACAGATAAAACAGCACCGTCACCGTCATAAAGTGGAAACGTAGATGATTACCAGGGGGATTTTTTATGATACAGCAGTGCAGTCTTCAGCACTTGATGACTCCAGTTATTAGATGTGGTTATATAACGCAGCCCACAGCTGCTGAATGCATTCACCATTTTCAGTTTCAATGAAAAGTATTTCCATAAATGTGTACTGCAGTAAGATATGTTATCACCCTCATGAATTAATTATTTAAAACATGAAAAACACTTGTTTTATACTTCATGAAATACAAAACTGCACATTGAATTGCCTTAAAGAAAACATGTACACTTCTGAATAGACTTCTTTTTCAGTGTTTGGTTTTGACACACAGAAGACGCTGAACATCAACAGCATTCAGGAAGTTATTTCACAAAAAGTAGCTTAAGTTTAACCATCTCCAGCCCTCATCAAAAACATGAAACACAAAACAAGTAGATGAAAGTGTAGCATAACAACATGAAGGTCAGTAGCAAATGTCAACAGCACATGATAAAGCACCCAACATTGGCAGAATTACTGCAGGTAGAAATTTAGAAAATAACTAAGAATGAAAAGGAATGCACAAAAACTTGTTGATCAATCAATCAATCTATCTATCTATCAATCTATCTATCTATCTACTCTCCTACTGCAAAAACCTTCCCTCCTTCCTACCTTTTTTACCTTCCAAACTACCTACTTACTAACAGACCCTCTTAACCTTTATTAACCTTTCAACCCCTACATTCCAAAATGCTTAAAAGGATATACTAACTTTGTTTTCTTTTCATGTTTTGCCTCACTCCCAAGTTCATGAAAGGCAGATAGACACCATTCTTTCGACTGTATGTGCAGTAGCAAGGAAGAAACGGGCAAAACTCGCCGCCCTCTAATTAGCTTAGCTCAGAAAACTGGGAGTCAATGGGTAGCATTAGCCTGCCTCTGCATACAGTCATCAGATAAACTCTTCAGCAACTCTAAACATTCCTGTTTGCTTGTTGTGACTCATTTTTTTTTTATTTAACCACGTTGTGTTACATTATCTGTTTTTAGACTAAGATTAGTACTTTATGTAATTTTGTCGCGCTTGTATGTAGGTCAACAAAACGGAGCCTCTGTTTACGAACAGAAGAAGATTGGTACTAAGGATTATGGCTGACTGTGTGTGTTTTGGGAGCTGATTGTGCACAAAGAGAAACTGAGGCAGTGAAACAGTTAATTTCTTATGTATTTCTTTTCAAAATTACATAAAGTGTTAATCTTAGTCAAAAAATAGATAACGTAACATTACACGGTAAAAAACAAAAAAGGAGTAACTACACGCACACAAGACCATTTAGATTTGCTGAGAAGTTTATCTGATGAATGTAGGCAGGGGTAGGTTTACGCTTCCCATTGACTCCCAGTGTTTGAGCTAAGCTAATTAGCGGTGGGCGAGCTCTGCCCATCTCTTTCTTGTTTCGGCACGCACAGTCGAAAGAATGGTGTCTATCTGCTTGTAATGGACTCGGGAGTGAGGCAAGACACGAAAAGAAAAAAACAAATGGCGCATCCCTTTTAAAGAGAATCAAATGGCTGATGTCACATGGCCTTGTCCAATTCTTTCTGGAATTACACCAAAACAGTCTGCTCTGACCATACTGGGTGTCATTAATTGCTGGTGTGGTGTGATTATAAAATAGGGACAGTGGTATCAGCATGTCACTACCAGGAGCTTGCATGTACAGAGCCTGGGTCCATCACATGGACATGGATTGAGTCATGGACTCGGGGGTCCAGACACGAAAACAAAAAAAAAAAGTTGGCGTATCCCTTTAAGCAGAGTTACATTGGTGCATGATAAAAGCTCTTGAAGTGCTGCCAAAATGTTTCATTCATAAGACTGGCTCTTGGACAACGGATCAACAAACAACCCTTCAACATGATGCCTACAGCTATTAACAGCCCAAAGGCATAAAGACACAAAAGCCAATGAAGGACACTAACAGCCTCAAATAGACAACAGACTATAAAAATTACAAAACAAGGAAATAACTTAGATGCCAAAGATGATGCCTACAAACTGAAAAAGAGAAGTTATGTGTGAAAATATCAGTTCACACAAATTTAGACCAACCACAACGGGAAGTAAAAATCAAATCCTAAAATAGCCAAGAGGCTCAAAGAGAAAAATAGTGGATTTATTATTTTCCATTCAGTGCATCACTCAACTCCATTACAGTGTTTTTATTGTCCAGCTGAGTCTAGTTCTGCACGAGTGGAAACAGTGACTCATGTCAAACATGGTGATGAAGCAGGAAAACCTTTTGTGCTGGAAAAAAAACAGTCAGTAATGAAGCGAGGCGCTCTGGAATAACAAAGAAAAGCTGGCAGAGATTCAACATCTTTAAATAGAAACCCTGACCGGTTCCCTCACGATGCCTTCAAGTGCTCCTTGTAAGGGTGACCTATTTTAAGTGTTACCTCCCTGCAGCTGCTGCTGTGTGCATTTAGACGATGATAACAATGAAATGAGTCATTACAGCGGCAGCTCTGTTGTTGTGTTCTGTTGAAGACAGAGTTACAAGGAAGTAAGACCAGAAGATCCACTTGATTATATAAAAGTTACGATAAATGACACAGGGATGGTCATTAAACCACTACAGAGAAAAGGGTGTGTGTCAAACATCTGCAGAGCAATTAAACCAGATTATCCACTCCATCTTACTGTCTATGTTTACTCGTTTATAAGACAGTAACTCTGAGTAACATGGAAATAAATAAACGTGCAAATTTAGGCTACCAACAATCAGTGTTAAACTGCTGCAGATGTTTGGACGCTTGTCCATTTAACTTTGGAGTCCAGGAAACAAGTATTGCATCAAGCTGTTTGAAGGCAGGGATGGTTATATTATCCAGATAAACTCTTTGTTATCGAAGTTGAAAGTGGCCCCAGTGCGTTTAATGTACTCAGAGGACGTTCATTCATCGAAAGCACATGTAAACTGGTGAGAAGTTTAACCAATCACAGCCCTGAGACCCTGTTTGATACACACTCACTGATTTTTGTGAACTTGACAGTATTTTAACGTAATATCTACAGATACCTACTATAAAAAATCTATATCATGAATAACTGTAAATGGCAATGTATTGTGGGAAAACACAGATTTCTGTAAACTTAATGGCACGTTAGCATAAAATATACAGTTACCCACTGTAAAATGTTTTTACAGTAAATTACTGAAAAGGGCAATGGATCAAGATGTCAAGTCTCCCATTCTGGCCTAGAAACTGCTGTATTTTACCCCTCTTTCCCGCCCTCCTCCCATATTAGTATTTTCCCGTTAATTTCCTATTATAATATAATAATAATTAAAAAAACCCATTCCTCTGCCTCTCAAAACTGAACTCTGTCACTAGTCTCGCAAGGATGGGGCGCTAATGCACCAAAGTGATGGATGCCAACAGCCGTAAAACTGAAGAAGAAGTAGCCTCGCGAGACCTGCCACCTGCAGTAGCCTGTGTGGCAGTTCTCGCAAGGTTAGTGCCAACAGCGGGAACAAACCAAGAAAAACAAAGGAGAGAGATGGATGGATGCAACGAAGGAGAAGAAGTCGTGTAAATATCTAAAAAAAAAAGTATGTAATGAAAACAAAATGTCAATGTTTAACTTAAAAGATAAGCAATGTGAAATAAACAGTAAATATGTAATGTGTTGACTTGCACATGAACTGAAAATATGTAAAGTAAATAAATGTGTTTCATATAACCTCGTGTTTGTCTTCATTTAGGCGTATTATAATGTAGGAATGTTCACAGCATTTCATTGTCAACAAAGGTAGACCTGTCAGATTCTGATTACTGTAGTTCGTTAGTGGTTGACAAGTGTTTATTTAAGATTTCTTGTACACCTGTCTTAAAATGTAAGAGATACTGGAGCTTGGTTGGGGTGGTAGGATGGCTTGCAGAATATTTCCCATATTTTCAAATCCAAAACTTGACAGGTATGACCAAGAGAAAACTCCATTTTGCACGGGAAAGCTGACCAAGAGCCAACAAGATTTCTTTTCGCAAATTGTACACATTTTGGGAGGAAACTAATGTTTGATTAAATGTATTTTATTGGATAAAAATTGATGTATGTAATTTTTTTTTAACAAAATGACATATGGCTTAGGGTGACCATATTCTTAAAACCCAAAAAGAGGACCCTCAGCAGCATGTGTTAGGTCATGACACATGCAGCATGCACGCTCAACATCTTGACAGGTAGGTATATCGGAATAATGCCAGTGGTCCAGTGCAGCACTTTTATTATAAATATTAACCCTTTTACTACTATGAATATAAATGGCCACTTGGTCTTTCTTGCCTCTTGCGTTGGAATTATTTGGATAGCATGGATACTTGTGGTGTTACAATAGTTTGAATCATGCATGTCTTTTTCTGTCGCTGGAAACAACAAAACCTTTAGGGAATTTTATAAAATCCCCCTGGACATAATTTTACGACAAAAAAGGAGGACATGTCTGGGCAAAAGAGGACAAATGTATACCAATAAAATACTTAAAGATAAAATAAAATATAAATTAAAATACAGGAAGTTCACTGTAATTTAAAATGCATTAAAACATTGTAGAATAGAATACAGCAATGCTATTGTTTAAAAAATACATCAGTTCTGCTGAAAAATTAAAATACAGCAATGATACCTATGATTGAAAGTACTGTAATTATGCTGTAAACTAAAATAGCATAATACTGCAAAGTCACTTACAGTTACTTACTGGCATCTTGTCTTAAAGTGACAGAGCATCTCAGACAGAGTAAGACTTGAGGTGGGTCAGGGCACTCATTTGTAAAAACTACCAGTTTTTTTTTAGCTGTATTGACTGTGAACATTCATTTTGGAGATTCCATCCCAGCTGGGACTTTCTAGAGATGTAAATCTGTTAAAAGTTAGTTTCTCTTTTCTCTGTAACACCTTGATAGAAATTCCCTCACAAACATGTTCTGATATAAAGAGATCAATGAGTTTGCATTCCCCTTACATATAGTTCAGTGTTTTGTGATACGTTTTTCTCTGTAATTGATATAGTTCTAATAATACTCATATTATTAATAATAATATAGACTGATAGAAAGTTTGGAATTAAAGTCAAGGCCTTAACACTGCTATGTATCACAGCAAAATTTCTAAAAAAGAAACACTGCACTTCATGGTTGGATTAAAAAAGAACTGCAAGGGATGTATTTGACCTGAAACCTGTCATATGTTGGCAAAAGAGTGAGCCTCCAAACACAGCTGTCGCCATAGAGATCCATCGAAAGGTTCCAGATATATAAGTAAAAAAAGTGAGTGTTACAGTGAGAGGGTGCCAGTGATCCCACGGAGATGGGAGGGTTAAATAATTTTTTTCAGCACAAAGAGTGGCAGTGTGTGGGATCTATTTTTTCTTTAGTCTTGGGGCCAGAACCTTCGGAAAATCACCAGCCAAAAAATTTGATGTCAAAGCCCTGATCACGTTTATGTTTACTGGTGATGCCGTGTTTGTTTGTCGGAGCTGCAGCCTATTTAGTCTGTGTGTGTTTGAGCCATATGAAAGAAACCGTGTTTGTTTGTCGGAGCTGCAGCCTATTTAGTCTGTGTGTGTTTGAGCCATATGAAAGAAACCACTGGTATGACATGAAGCTTAGTTCAAGTTGGTCATCAAACCGTCCAGGTTTGACTCAAACTGTGTGAGCCATGAAGTGAGCGCTTAAATTGTACACTTTGGTCACGTGTCATAAAAGATTAACTCTCATTGTGTGAGCTGACATTCAACCACAACTGATGAAGTCACTTTGAAATGGCACAGGCTATGCCCTGCTTTAGACGAATGCTAACTTGAATTAACCACTAACTACACAGCCATTTCTTTTTTGGGGTCACTGGGGTGCAAGAGCCTATCCCAACTGTCATTGGTCAAGAGCGAGAGTACACCTTGGACTGCTTGCTAGCCAATCACAGGGCTTCACAAATACACTCACCTAATGGAAATATAGAGTGGTGCAGGAATGAGTCCAAAAATGCAGAATGAGTTAGCATTTTAGCACTTCCAGCTCCCATAACCAAAAGTCTAAAGGATTGTAGAATAGCTTTTTAGGGCCCGTTTACACGACAACGTTGTCACCAGAAACAGAAAGGTTTTTCCTTTGCGTTTTCAAAAGCGCTCTGCGTTCACATGGAGACTGTGTGATAACGATGTGCGTTCACATCGGATCTGTGAGAACGACTGAAAATGTGGTAGCGTGCATGTCAGGCCAGTAGTTGGCGATGTAAGTGTGTAGTGTCCTTGGCAAATATAACAAATGCATCTGCACTGGTCAGAGCACTGATGCAGCGAATCCACATTTTGTTGAAGGAGCGATAACAAACCGAGCACAGTTAGCAGCACACATGTTGCTTGGTAGTTGGCCATAGCTGTTGTTGTTGTTCCTTGGTGCTCACGCTACGGTTTTCAAAACTCTTCACTCTGGACCCTGGTTTCAAAAGTTTTATTCAGGCTCTCTGGGCACTGTTCTTGTGTAAACGGAGGGCGCAAATACAATGAAAACTCTCTGTTTTCGGCTGTTTTTGTTGTCATATAAACAGGTCCTTAGGTAAATGCCTGATAAAAAGTCTGAGATGAACTCATACGTGAGATTTGAAGGTTTCATTTTGCAGCATAAAATGCATCTGACGTTGCTTTAACTTTGAATTTTGATTATTATTGTTAAAAGGATGCTAATAAACTGCTAACAAGAACTACACAGAACTAGTTTCATAACAGCTTGTTGAGAAGAAGTAAATTGCTGTAGCATCTGGTTGAACCAGTATAGTTCTTTTGTGTAGTTCAACCCTTAAAGTGGGCTCATTTCAAGGCTTTCAGTGGCTACCTTCCCTCAAGAGGAGAGATGGTCAGGCGATTAACTGGCAATTATATTTACCTCCGCCAAGGAGGTTATGCTTTTGCTGGCATATGTTTGTTTGTTTGTTAGCAAGATTCACAAAAACTACAGGATGGATTTTGCTGAAACTTTCAGGAGATGTTGATAATGGCCCAACTTAAAAATGATTAGATTTTGGTGGTGATCCAGATTACCTCCATTCGCGAACGATCGTTTTTGCTCAAGAACTGTCTAACTGATAATGCTATCAACATGAATCTGAGTGATAGGTGTGGGTTTTCAGGGTCAACGAATCATATTATGATGGTAAATTTATCATAGAACTATTGCTTATAGATTTAACAGCAGTATGTGAGCTACCTTGGCGGAAGTTTGCGCTCTCCAAGTGCTTTCTAGTTTCTTATGCCATTGACCTCAAGCAACCCCACTTCAAAAATTCTGATCAATCCCTTTTTAAGTCAGTCTGTAAAAATCCTCGTTAACACTTTCATTTATTGTTTAAACATACCCTAAGTGACAGTGGTTTATATAAAAGTGATTATAATCATTATATAATGTTATTTATAGCAACAGTTTCTATGCTTTCTAACTACAAATGTCATATCTTGGCAACTGGGTCATTTCCCCGTCCTACCAACCAGTGTTTATACTGTAGAGAGAAATACTGAAGGTCTGTGGAGACACAGGCCCCACCCTGACACACACACACACACACACACACTGCTCATGCGGCCCGAGGCAGAGGCAGTGTAAGCATAATCACTCATAACACGGTCGTCATGGGGATGATTCGGGTACAGACCTGAAGTGAAGTCATACTCTGTGGTTTTCTTCGCTGATGAGCTGACAATTATTCATCAAACGTGCGTCCTCCTCCTGCAAACTGGGCTGCACCATTAAGTTGGATTAAAACTTGTGAAGCATGCCTGTAAAGAATAAATCTGTCTTTATCTTTAAGATTTTAAGTTAAATGTTTATTATGATGTGTCATGTTTAAGGGCAGAGGATTTGTGCTTAATGCCTCCATGTTTTTAAAGCTTAAATGACTCTTCTGCGCAGGGGGAGAGTGATTACAGGATGCTCTCTGGTTTGTTCGTCTCATATCTCAGTATCATGATGATGGTGACTGATCTGCTTCAAACATTAACAAAAATGTCCACTCTGACTTAAGGGAGAACTGATTTGATTTTGGAGGTAAGAGGGAAAAGGTCAAGGTCATTAGTCCTCAATCCTTACTTGTTGATGCAATATCTGCAAAAGCTTCAAGGGATTTTCTTTGAACTGAACTCAAATGTCCACTCAGGTCATATTCACACCTAGATTCAGCCGACTGAGCTCAGTTTGAAGGTGAAGTTGATTTCATTTTTCACTTGGTTGATTTTCTTTCAATTGTCAGGCAGACCAAGGCCTGTCTAATGCTACTTAATACAGCCACCTGCCACTCGTCTGGGCTCTAGCTGTGGTCTTTCTTCCAGCTATATCCGGACCACTCTTGCACAATTAAATACAAAACTAGCTTCAAACCATAACACAGTTTAGCTTCAAGCAGTTCTGAATAATTCTGTGCCATAAAATAAGGATAATGCTGCTTTGGGGTTGTGACAGGTGGGATATATTGCTGGAGTGATGTGTAACAATAATCGTATTTAAAGACTTCATCCTTTAAAGAGGACCAGAGGCTGCTGGTGGTAGAAATGCTAACGCTACCTTAGCTTGCCTACTGCTGATATATTTCACCATTTTTCAGCCACAGTTCACAGACTTGTTTGGTCCTTGTTTGGTTGGGGTGACTTTCACACCTACAGTGAACAAAGACCCCAGAGTTTGTTTATTTGGTCCTGACCACATGTGTGACTCATTATTATACTCAAGAATGCAGTGGTTAGATCAAACTTTCCACACATTTCATATCTGGTTCAAGAATATAGAGTTGATAGCATTTGTAGGATTCAGGTTAAAGGGATAGTTCAGTGTTTTTGAAGTTGGGTTGAATCAGGTCCTTCACAACAGTTAGGGAAGTGGCTGAAAGGGCTCCTAGCAGTGCTGTACCTTTAAGGAGAACAAGCTTAGACTTTTATCACAAAATAACTGTCACCGTTAACAGCAGTGTACCTTACTGACTGTTAAAGGTTACAGTTATTTTGTGTTACTGTGTAAGTTTTACTTAAAAACGAGCCAACTATGTTGGGTGGAATGTATGAATGAGCAGAATAATCATAGAATAATCTGGGAACAAAACAAAGTTAAAGTGCATCTGAAATACAGTGATATATTTAAAGAAAAGTGATTGTGAGGAAAAACACCTCCTGTTGCTTGTCTCATTGTATCCCTGGTATTTAGAATAAATTAAATCCAGCAAAAGTCCTCACCAGGCTTGTTACATTAAATAAGAGGATGTTTTTGGCTTTGGCGTTTGTTTGGTAAATTTTTCACAAACATTTTTCTCTGACTTTGGGGTGAACTTATTACATTTTTGTGAGTAAAAGGTCAAAAAGTCAAGGTCATGGAACCACATGTTCATCCCTTGCTAGTGAATGTTATATCTTAAGAGCACTTAATGTTGTGCCAATGTTAACTCTGATTTGCTAGTTTATGTTGACAGTCACTAATATATAGTACAAAAAACCTTCTAGTTTTCAGATACAGAATGCACCTGATCCAGCTGTATTCTCTCTCTGTCTGCTCACTCTGTTCGAGCTTCTGCCTCCTTAAGGCTTTCTTCCCCATGTGGGTTCAGTCCACTCTGATAAGTTGACAGATCAGCACTGTAGTAACTGGTTGGTTCAGCAATGTTGACTTCATGTTGTCAACAACTCTGCAATCTCCTTCACTTGTATACCTCAGGGTGTTAGTTTTGATTTCTTATGTATTCAGCCTAATTTAAACCATTTATTCCCTATTATTTATTTCTATTCGGGTGCACAATAATAATTTTCTTTGCCCAAATTACTCATTTTAAATTCCCCCTGTGTTTGAAATCTACATCAGGTTTACTGTCGGACTTGTCAGGCTGAAATTTGTTTCACAGCTTTAATATGCAGAAAAAGAGAAGACTTTTTCTTCTTTTAAACTCTCTTAAAGAAAACATTTCTGATTTGTAGGTCACTTTTTGCAACAGTTGTCCTCACTGAAAGTTGTATCCATTCATTTTCAGACTCTCTCTGCTGCTCTTCACATCTGGTTTTGCTTTCTGTAAACACATTTGGTATGCATTATTGAATGCGGTGCACGCATCACGCAGGACGGAAAAGCAGTGGTAGAATACATCGCCATGGTTACAGCTTGCATGTTTTTGCAGCCTTTGACAGCCCAGGGAGGTAACTGCCAGCATTGCTGATAACAAGTGTAATTTGCACTCTGAATGAGCAGTTATACAACACTGAGTGATACTCGAATGACAGCCAGCATTAGTCATGTGGGTCTGAGAGCGTGGCATCATTCAAGTGCCCTTTCATTATGGAATTTATCTGATTTAGGTCCTCTGTGATTGTTACCTCCACATAATGTCGAGCACTTCTTTGCCACAAGGACAGTCCTGGAAATAGCTCAACACTGTCGTTTTTACTCTCTTCTTCATAATGTTCTTAATTTTTTTCTGCAAGTAAAAGTATACAAGTATACAAATATGCATTTATCTAAGACTTTGAACAAAAATCACTGGTAAAAGTTAAGTTAGTTTGGGCAGTGGTTAGATTTTCCCCTATAAGTTTAAGAACAACCTCCTGGTCAAAGAAAGCATCCACAACTAAGCCTCTGTTGACGATTAAAGATGGAGCAATCACATTATTGCACATGAAGCTGAAACAATCTCATCATTGTGGTTTATTCATTATCCTCTGGTTTCCTCTTGGATTACGAGGGGCACGAGGGAAAAGAAACTCTCTCTCCCTCTCGCTATACATATACATTACACATTTAAGCTCTTAACAGCTGGTTCATAGATTTCTAAAATATGCATACTTTTAAAAGCGATAAAACAAAGTCATATTATAAAACCTAAAGTATTGTGTTAACAACCTATACATATAAATATAACATATTTTCCTCCTTTTTAACAGGGTGGGATTGGTCCTCTTCATAACAACCATAATGATATTTTGGCTAATATTTAATAATTAAAATTATGATGACAATTATCACCACCACTTCATATCTGTGATCATCAAACATATAAAAATGATGATAATAATAAGCATTACAATTATTGTTATTATTGTCATAAGTGGTTGTATTAGTAGTATAATATTTTCATTATTTTTAGGATTATTTATACACAAGTAACATGTACCTGGTTGTGTTTGTCTACAAGGAGAGACCTCTTAACAATGAAAGAAAAAAAATAAAATCAAGTCAAATGGAAGAAAGATATATGTAATATCAGTAAATTTAACATAATCATCAAACTAATATTTAAAACTAAAGGATCGTGTTCATTTTACAGATTTATAAAAGAATAATGACCTGTGAGAAGAGAAAGCTCATTGTTTTTCTGTCAAAACAAAAGATCATCTTAATCCCAGCAGCACTTGAAAGCATCGTCGCGGCGCACGCGGCTGCCGTTTGATCCCGGACGGCCGCGCGCGCTGCAGCTCAGTAACCCCATTCACACCGGGACAACTCCTTATATGGTGCTGAAATTACGTCACCGCCGCTGTGCTGCGCTCGGGTGCAGCGAGCGCGGAGAGGAGAGGGGAGGGGCTGAGGTTGCGCGTTCACGTCACGGCATTTCCACTGTGCGCGCGTCCCCACGGGGCTTTACTACCGGAAGAGCCATATATGGAGGCAGATACTGCGAGAAAGTGACGTCGCGCGTCGCTGTGAGTGTGAGAGAGCAGAAAAACTCCCGAGGAAGTAGAAACACGTTTCTTTTACTTCCCACGTAAATTCCTGGAACTGCTGCTTCTACCAGAATGTAAACACTGACTGACAGAAAATTAAGCTCTCTCTTCTCTTCTTTTATCTGTAGTTTTAATTCCTCACAATTAATCACTTCCTAAAACGCTGCAAAGTTATAATCCCCAACACTTCCTCCTCTGAAGCCAGGACACAGATATGACCTATTTGACCTTTTTCCTGTAAGACGAGTTAATAAGGATAATATTAAAACACTGAGAGATATTCTCATTTACACAGACTCTGCAAGCACCTTTTTACATTTTTGGTAATAGGAAAATCTACACGATTTGTTGTTTCTAATCATTTTAACTTAGTTTTAGCAATAAAATATAAATAAATAAATAAATAAATACAAAACCATTCATAGGGTTTTTCACCTTTCAGTGTGTGCTCTGGTCCATCTCTGGTAACTTTATTTAATTTTCTAAACAATTTTAATGGTGTTGGAGCACAATTGATGCACTCTTCTCAGCCATGTTACCCAAATCCAACTTTCATTTGAAAAATGTCAAAGATACAACAGTAGTTAAATAACCTGGAAGTCTAAATAAATTGTTGCATAACTGTTATAATTATTAGTTGTGACAAACATAGTCCATACTTCATATATGCTTATTTACAATGCTGTGTCTTGTGCAATATATTTAATCTTATTTCATATTTAAGTTCCTCATATTTCCTATTGCATTAGCTCATTATTAATTTGACATATTTACAAAGTTTTTATTTTTGTTCCCGTGGTGTCAAATCCATGCCATGTTATGCTGCAAATAAAATACATTTATAATTACAGGTATTGAAATATTAGACAGTCACATCTGTGTGCAATTTAGGGTCATCGAATTATCTAACCAGCACGTTTTTGTCTGTAGGAAACTGTGGTACACAGGAAACCCCCATGCATGCACAAAGAGAACGTTACGCCCACAGAGAGGCTCCATCTGACTGGGGAGTCAACAACCTCCCTGCTGTGAGGCACCAGCACTACCTGCTGCACCACATGCATGAGATTTTATTTATTTATATTTGTTAAAATCCATACAGCTGTAATAATCCATTCTTAACTGATAAATATTGTCACTGTGTCAGTGTTGTATTGTGACAGTATGACCTACTTTGTGTAGGTATGTCAACAGCATAATCGGTCAACAGATGGTTGGACTTTTGTCCTCTGTTTGCAGTGTTGCTTCTGTAATATTGTTACAGTTCAGTAACCTATAATCAAGTTTATGAGTATCTGCCTCTATGTCTGTCAGAAGACTGACTGAATAATATATTTAAAGGGATTTAAGGCCACTTTAGTAACTTGTGCAAACACAGGCAATTATAAAACTGCACTCATGTGTCTCTGAAACTTTTTACAGCTTCAATAAAAGTTATACCTGTGATAAAATGTACTAAAAGTCACATTTCTGTAAAATCATCAGGGGCAATGATGTGAATAGTGTGGATGCCCTGAGAATACATGCAGTCAAATATTTTGTTCAATGACTTCCAACATGAAAATACAAACACTGAATTGTTTCTTTGTTTTTAACATCACACTAGAGCAAGAGACAGGATGACAAAAGTGACATTCTAGATCAGGGGTGTCTGAACTTTTTACAGCGAGGGCTGCATTCAGAGAAATGTATGGATGACTGGGTCACCTCACCTAATATTTGGTGTACTAAAGTCAGAGAATTAAGGATTTAGGAGTGAATTATCACTTGCCTGTGCAAAGAAGGTGCTTATCTTCTGAGACAGACACAAAACAAGAGAAAACTGCAAGAGTGTCCCAACTTTTGTATGATTGTTGGTGTTTAATTTAATGTACTTATATGACCTTAAGATGGAGCAAATACTGCAGAAAATGTGCAGGATAAATGCTGTTTGAGTCTGAAATCTAAAAATGTCTTTATTCATTCAATCTTTGGGGGCTGCAGTTGGCCCCAGACCATAGGCTGGACACGACCAGTCTAGATTAAAATCTGAAAAAACTCCTTTTGGTGTAGGATGCTGCTAAAAACTTAAGTCCATGGGCTCTACCATTTATAATAACACAATCTGACATTGTGACAATTTCTTTTACAATGTTAGTTTAGTATCAGGTATAATAAAGGGAGATGGGAGCATGTGGAGCCAGCAGGGGAGCACAGTGCTGTGTGTGTGTGGCCCTTTTCACAGCGCATTTATGCAAAAGGGCCCAACAAAGGCTCTGTCATCGAGACATCTTAAACATTCATATTATTCTGTGAGGAAATTATATTTGTGTTAATTTACAATATGATGCAACTTTAGAGAAGTGCATTTCACCTCCTCTGAACATCACAGAGACGGATTGGAGGGGATTGAGTTGACCCACATTTGTTCCGTCTCCAGTATCAGAGGTGTACGGATATCATTGTGGGCCCTCTGCCACCACAGTCCAAACTAACCCTGCACAGCTGCTTTAACAGTGTTTCTCAAATAGTGGGGCGCACCCCAAAAAAGGGGCATGGCCACACCCAAGGGGGGGGGAGACATGCCTGTGCAGGGGCGTGGCAGAGTTCATGGGCCCTTAGAATTGTCCTATTTTCACCCCTCTTAAGACAGAGATATGACTTGCTGCAACATTGCAAAAATAAAAATAAGAAGCTGTATCAGATAAATACATGTTTTGGAGGGGTTTTTTCAACTCAGGTTTTGATTTGGTGCATAAGAGTGATACAATACTGCATGATTATATCGGGCTGGTAAAAAAGTATTAATAATACAATACTACATGAAGGAGTGAAAATTTTTACAAGGAGGAAAAACTTAATAAATAAGTACATAAATAACTAGATCAAATAAATAACCTAAATAGTGCAGATATACATATTAAATACATAAATACATTAATTCATTAAGTACAATAAAGTACCAGATGGGGTAAGTCAGCCGTCATCCTGCTGACTGATAGGACCAAAATGGTTCCCAAATTGATGCTGTGGTACCATCCCTGTTGTTTACCTTGTAAAGTACACATTCATACGAAGCAGTCTTCACCATCAAAATTACCCATTCTTTAAACTGTGGGGCCTTGGGGGTTTTCCGGTGTTTAAGGATAATCCTATCTGCCACTGAGCCCAACCATGATAACAGAGAATTTATTTTTGATATGTTAGTTGTCTGTCCTTTATCATCCAATAAACACAACCTTTGGCAGAGCGACACAGTTCTTCCTAACCAATCCCTTAAGTACCCTCATCATATGCTTTGGAGTTTTTGAAAAAGAAGTGTAAAACAAAATTCAACCCATTTATCAGACTTCTTTTTTATTTCAAGAAGGCTGAACTTCAGGGACAGATGGTGATAAAGTGTAGGATTCGTCCTGTAAACCTATCATATTTCCGGGGAAACACGGGCGAGATAAAACTTGCAGCAGAAAGCTGAAATCGAAATATGGAAATAGATCAGCTGTGGGAAACGATGCAGACAGAGCAGATGGTGTGTGTGTGTGTGTATGTGTGTGTGGCTGCAGCAGGTGTGGGCGGCGCCTGTTTGTCACTTACTGAGGAATGAAGTCCATGTTACGTCAAAGGGGAGATAAAACGCCACCCAGCTACTCGCCCTCCGTCATTTCTCAGAGTACAACAACTGGTGAACAACTGAGCTCAGAGCTGAGCCTGACAACAAACCAAAGAAGGAACTAAAGACATTTAAAGAAACTTAAGTCTAACCCGGGACAGAGGCGGTTCGTCTTTGGTAAAAGTGCCAAAATAACCGTGCGTAATTACGCGTAAAATCCACTAAACAATGAGTGCCACAGTCGCCATGGAGGTGAACGCAGAGGCCAGGCGGATCCTGGCCGTGTCGATAAGTAAGCTGTACGCCTCCAGGACCCAGAGAGGCGGACTGAGACTCCACCGAAGCCTCCTGCTCTCCCTGGTCATGAGGTCTGCCCGGGACATCTACCACTCGTCCCGGGAGAGCGAGGGGCCAACAGCTGAGGAGCCGATGGAGACGAGCTCCAGCCCGGGGGAGGAAGAGCAACAACAACAAGCAGCTGTCGTGCCAGAGCCCCAGCCGGCACTAATCTCATCAGAGGAGTCCTTAGACAGCCTGGACGAGGAAACCACAGAGGACAAAGAGAACCAGAGCCCGGCGAGGCAGTCCAGGAAACGACGGGGCAAGGCGTCAGCGGCGCCCGACTTCCTTCCCATCAAGAGGGCGAGGCTGGAGCCCGGGGAGGAGAGGTATGCGGCCCCGCCGGGCAGCTGTCGAGCCGGGGCAGGGGACTCCCTCGCCGCTTTGTCTCTAAATCGGGTTATACCTGCCTGCTGAACAGATGGAGGGACAAAATAGCCTCCAATGGGACTCGACAGCGGAGCGATTCTCGACTCCTCGTTAACCTATAAGGGAGATTTGATCCCTTCACGCGCTGAGGAGATGACCTACATCGGCCGGTCCCAGGACAAAGGGATTATCGGGCCATGGTGCGACCTCCCCAGGTCTGCTTGGGACGTTCATGGGCGGTTTTGGAGACTCTGGGGCCAATACCAGGTCCTGTTTAATGTCAACTGGGGTCAACCTGACTGTATTTTTCTCAACAAGAGGACATTTTGAGGATTGAAAATGGCATTTGAAGCACTGAAACTTGATTTGAATTCATGTTTTGAGCCAACAGAGAGAGAGTCATGTCTTAAACGCTCAAAAAAGTTGGCAATATTGGGACAAGTTGGTTTAACTGGCAAAACTGAACAAAGACATTTCAATAATTGTTGAAAGATGTCAAATATTTCTGTGCTTTCATTGTGTTTAAAATTTATAATCCCTTGATTATTTTGATGATAACTGGTATCCAAAATGATCTTAGGGCCTATTTTTTTTAACCAAAAGCAATTTAAAATTGCACAAATGTGTGGACATTTGGAAAAGTAGGTGGAATTCACCCTCGTCATCTCATCCTGCCTTAAAAAATTAAAGAATCAGACATGCTTTTCATGTATTGAGACATTTAAAAGAATCTTTTACACAATATTTTATCATCATAAGACACAAATCAATGTTTAAATTATACAATTTGGTTAGTAATATGCAAGGAACTGACAAGGAGAGAGAGTTTCCACAAGTTTTTCCAACTGAAAACTGCATTATTTCCATTATTTGTGTTCTATTTTTAATCAGCTTTGACATTTAAGTCCAAAAATGCCCAACAGTGAGTGTTCAGGGCTTCTTTTTGAATCCATTCTTAATGACAAGAACGTGGGTCCCCTTTGAGATGATTGAAAGGTGAAACCGTCCCATATGGGAGTTAAAACTCGGAGACAGAAGAAGGAGAAGAAACCAAACCAAAGGGAGCTAACGGTGGCCGGAAAGTTTGAGGAAGGAGCAGAAGGGGAACTTAAGTGTGTCTTTTTGTTTCCCGGTGATTCACTTTCAGTAAAATGAGTCCAAACAAGTGACTGCTGCTGACTCAAAGTGTGTGTATGCGTGATTCAGCTGAGCGCGCTGTGAGTCAGGAGAAGAAGAAGTGACCACAGACGCTCAGAAACATGAACAGACACATACAGAAACCAAGACTTCAGGGAATTTCCTGCCTTTGTGTTTCAGGAAATTGGACTCAAGCACTGAAAAAGGAAGGATGGCTGTGGCTGCCGCTCAAACACTTTTACACACATTCGAATGCTGCTGTGGACTTTGATCGATCAATACTACTGCTTAAGGACTGTCCAGTATACTGAGATCACATGGTGCTTTGATCAAACAGGCTGTCTGTGGTGGTGGAAGCCCTGTTGTTTCACTTTTTATGTTCTTATGTCACTAAAATGTGTTTGTATGTTTTACCTGTGAAATAAGATTACCTCACATTCCAAGCTGCTTTTTTACCTGTGATGGAATTAAAGGTGTAAATATTTGTAATAAAAGATTTGAAAGTGTAAAATGGTCCTGTTCTCTTTATATTCATACAACGGTTTCACTGATTTAACAAAGCTAGTGACTGGAGGATTCATGCACCAAGGAGAAGAAGAGCACAGACAGAGGTGTATCTCAAATACGAGTTAATAAGAGTTTTCTACTCACTAAGAAGAGTTATTTAAATGGGCTGCAACTGCATCTCAACCAATCAATCAGTTGGTCAAACAATCAATAAACCTATCAGTCAATCAAACCATTAATCAGTTAATAAATACATCACTCAGTCAAACAATCAATCAATAAACCTGCTAGTCAGACATTTATAAATAATAAATATATCAGTCAGTCAAACAGTCAGTTCGTCAAACAATCAATAAACAGTCTAGTCAACGATTAATAAATTAATAAATATTCAATCGGTCAAACAATCAATAAACTAGTCAGTAAAAAATTAATCAGTTGGTCAAATAATCAATAAACCAATCAATCAACCAGTCAGTCAATCTTGTGATTGACTAAAACAACTGATTTCAATGTTAATTTCAAACTCCTAAAAGAAAATATTTACCACTATCAACTGAAATAATTTCACAAACAAAAATAAAATATATTCAGATCAATATATATAAATAAATACCTGAATAAATAAACCAATACCACATACTGTTCTAGTTTGTATTCTCAGAAAAGAGAAAGTAGGAGGAAGCGTACCCTTATTAAATCTCACCTTGTAAATTAGAAGTATTTTCTGTCTTCTTTGTAATAAGAATCTAAACTGTTATTGATTTTCTTAGGATGTACTCGTGCTTCAACAAATCATAATCTCCTTGACACCCTGACATGATGCATTGATATAAGATATGATGCATTTGTATCTCAGTGAAGCAGAACATCAGGACCTCCTGCTATACAGCCACATACACAACAAACTGATGCCATGAGACCTTTGACCCCTTCTATCAGAACCAGCATGAACTTCAGGAGCTCATCTGCCGGATCAGATCACACGGGCCAGCATCAATGACTCTGTCACTGGCTCACCACAGTCCCTCCCTTGGACCTTTTTGTAGAGATTCTGACCATTGCAGACCGTGAACACCCCACAAGAGCTGCAGTTCGGAGATGCTCTGACCCGGACGACTAGGCATCACAACTCACTCACTCAAATCCTTATGCTTGCCCATTTTTCCTGCTTTAAACATCAACTTTGAGGACAAAATGTTCACTTTCTGTCTCATATATCACTAACAGGAGCCGTAATGAAGGGATAATCACTGTTAATTACTTCACCTGCCAGTGGTCAAAATGTTCTGCCCGGCATTTCCAACATTGTTTCATTACCTCAGGCAGCGTATGTTTGTTTGTTTGTTGTTAAAACTACTGGATGGATTCACATGAAAATTTTACCAGAGGTTTAGTTTGGTAAAAGGAAGAAGCCATCAAATTTTGGTGGTGATATGGATATTTGTCTGGATGCAAAAAATTCCCAAAATTTCCAAAAATCCCATCAGTGAACACTGGTTGGAATTTTTTTTTAAAATAATCATATCTCTGCCATTTCTTAACAGATTCCCTTCCAATTTTACAGGATAGTTTGGGGTCCATGTCTCTATCTTCAAGGTAAATTTCATCTGGATCCAATCCAGTTTGACATCACGAAAGCATTGCACTTCATAACGGTAAATCCCACTGAAGACATTCAATAATTAATATAAAATCAAAATATGAAGTGATGTTCCCAAAACTTGTTATGTGCATACAGGATAACAACCTCCACCTATGTGTTGAGTTTGGTCCGGATACTTGCAATATTCTGGAACTGGTGATCCAGAGTTGTATCTTTTACAGGGGTTGTGGAAAAGCCCAATGATAACTTATTGGATTTTTTTTAAATTTGGGGAATTTTTTGCTTACAAACAAATCACCACAAAAATTGGATTATTTTTAAGTTGGGCCATTACTAACATCTCCTGAAAATGTATAAAAAATTGGTCCAGTAGTTTTTGTGTAATCTTGTTAACAAACAAACAAACAAACACTGGCAAAAACATGACCTCCTTGGTGGAGAGGGGCCTCATGTTGCCCTCTGCCCGGGTCTCCAGATGACGGAGAGCAGTCTGTAGATATTGTGTTAAAGTTGTGCACATATTGGTCTAATAGGCCACAGATCACAGGGTCAATCCTTTTATAAGAGGGAGGAGGAGGAGGCTGGTACGAGCCCGCGCCAGTCTGGTCTGCAACGCTAATCTCATGCTTACAGTACACACACACACACACACACACACACACACACAAACACACACACTCAAACACACACAGAGGAGCAGCTCCCAGGGTCGGACCGCTTCCCGTGGATTATGACAGAATTCTGAATCACATCCTTCCTTCCTAACATGACCTGACACCGATCCAGAGAGGGTTTCATAAAAGAGTTACGCAACACAGCTGGGGCCAAACACCGCCAAACACCAGCAGAGCCGCTGCTGCTGAATAATGCACGGTAGCAGGTGTGCGTTTGCAGCCTGAGGGCCTCTTCATCATCATATTTACTGTCATCATCACCAGGCACAGCAGGGACCTCCTGCCAGATAACCTGGGGCCAGAACAACGCCCTGAAACTCTGCAGCAGAGGGGATGTGGATCAGGATGTTCTGGTTGCTCAGGTTTTTTAAAACTGTGATGCTCTTTTACAACTCATCATCATCATCATCATTATTATTATTATTATTGTTATTATTTCTGCTTATTTTCTGAATATTAATGCAGCGCGTGAGTCATGAGGAAGAGGAAAGAGGGGGAAATTATGATTGACTCTTAGATGATGATGAAGAGGAGAGGAATGAAGCTGATTTTTAAAGTTTCCATGAAGGATCCTCTCAGCAAAAAGTAGTATACTTAAAGTTCATTTTATTGAGTATGCTTGAGTATGAGTATAAGTATAGCAAGTATACTACAGACCATGTACTTGTAGTGCACTAGAAAGTATACTAATTTAATACTTTTTTGGACTTACTTGAAACATTTTTAAGTTTATAAAAGTATAGTTTAAGTGTACTACATAAGGTCATTTTTAAGTTTACAAAAGTACACTTTCAAGTATACAAGTACACTTATCTATATATTATTAGTGTACTAGTTACATACTTCTTGTCCACATTGTAGTTTATTGAAGTATACTTTTTTGCTATTTTACTAGTTTACTTGTTGTTATACTTCAAGTATAGTTGTAAGTTTCAATTTCTTGTTATTCCCCTTCATGCACTGATTAAACAAAAAAGTTCTGTATCACAGTCAAAACTCTGACAGACTAAAGAAGAGATACTACAGTGCTGTATGCTTGAAAGATGGTACGTTTTCTTTAATTAATGACTTGGTTATTTTTAAACAAACGTGTTCACATCAAATTTCTGCTTTTTATCCATGTGCCAAACTATGTTGTGCTTTAGTTGAGGTACGTACTAAATCAGACAGGCCTGTATGTAAAGAGTTACAGATCAATGTACAAAGTACTTTCATATATGATGTTAAAAAACAAACTGTTAATGCTGTCTTACGTGATAGGATTAAAACAAAATATTTGAATCATATCATGAAGCAGATGACGCTGTGTACATAATACCATGGCCAAAGCCTTATGAAAGGGACTAGAACTTGATCAATGAAGTCAAGTCAAATGTTTCTCTGTTTGTGTTTTTAAGGTACATAAAGGTAATGCAATTAAGCACAAGGACTATTTACTGTAAACTTTTAAACTCCAGCACTATATGATCTTGAACATGTAAGTTTACAACAGGGGTAAAACCTCAAAGCAAATGTGTTCTGCTAAAGTAAATGTAGGCACAATGACTTGACCTTATTCTGTACCTGGATCAAGAAATACCAAGTATTAGTACTTTGTGGCAGAAAGAAATAAAAAGTATGCTAAAGTATAAGTTTTAGTTTTAAAGTACAAGTGTAAGTCTTAGTACTTAGTCTTAGACCTTTCTTTATACTTCTCAGTATAAACTACTACATTTCACTATACTATTCTTAAGTATATAAAATATAGTACATAAAAAGTAAACTTCAAGTACACTGCCGCAGTTTTAGTATAAGATAAGTATACTTGTAGTACACTTGAATAAACTACTTTTTGCTAAGGGTTATTACTCAACTAGTGTTTTTTTTCTGTAAGCTTGATCCTAATTTCTGCATCTTATACTAAAATTGTACCCAGAAATGCGATTTAGGTTCTTCTAAACTCAAAATACCAGGGAAAGGGAAGTTTAAAGAGAGGAGATAAAGCTGTTAAAAAAACTTGTGATCTCACTTGTGTAACATTTTTGCTTCACTCTCTGGTTTGCCTGAAGTTGCCTCCTAAAGTCAACAGACCTCAGGGAAGTTCAAGTCATCGCGTCACGGTGGCTGTAAAACAAACACTGACCCACTTGTTGTGTAGGGGAGACAAGGGTCAAGTGTACTGCTGTCAGATGAAATTTGTCCTAAATTACCTAAAAGATATGATAAGTTCTTTTTCTAAAAATCTAACAGATTATGTTAAGGTTGGAAATATTATCCTTATTTCATTTTTCTTATTTTATTTATTTATAGAGATTTCGGTAACTTGTTTCGTTCTTGTCTCATGTTAGTGCAGACTAGAATGACAAAACTTCAATAACAAGTGAGTCTACGCTATAAAAATACTCTCACTGGTCACTTTAGTAGGTAAACCTGCTTGTCAATTAGCCAATCTCATGGTTGCAACTCAATGCACCCGGGCATGCAGGCATGTTAAAGGCAGCCTGCTGAAGTGCAACCGGAGCATCAGAATGTTGAGGAAAGGTGATTTAACAGACTTTGAATGTGGTGTGGTTGTTGGTAACCTTGTAGTCTGTCTCTGTGATCAGGCAGATACATGCCAAGTGCTAATCTATCAGAGGACCTTGAAGCCAACAAAAATGCTGTCTCCATTGTTTGGGCACATTTTGGATTCTGTGCAGAGGACATTGAGCAGATAGAACTTAAGTGTAAATACTGCAGGAAGACCGTTTTGACAACCGTGGGTAACACCACCAATTTGCTCCAGCATAGCATAAAATAATTGTTCATTAATCGTTATTGAGGTAAGAGCTTCAATAAATCATGATACTGAGATTAGGTAATATCACCCAGCCCTAGTTTCACTACAAACCTACATCCCCAACTACTGGCCTGGCATGCATGCTACCTCATTTCAGTCATTCTCGTGGATCTGTGTGAACGTGGAGTGCTTTTGAAAATGCAAAGGAAAAACCTTTTACGCTTCTGTTGTCACGTAGACAGGGCCTTAAAATCACCAAGCAGCCTAATGAGCATGTTTTTGGTCCTTGGGAGGAAGCCACAGTGCGCAGAGAGAACCCACGTATGCAAACCACACGGAAAGACCCTGACCAACCTGGAGATCAAACCAGCAACCTTCTTGCTGTGAGGCACTTGCTCTACATAAACGTGTTGCCCCTGTGGAGAAGATGCAGTAAAGTATGAGGTTGGTATCAAAAATGACTTATATTCATAAAACTCATCAAGTTGCTGAGTAAATAGACAAGAATGGGCTCTGATTTCCTACCAAAACTTTCAAAAAGTCAGAATTATGTAATACAGTGATGATAAATTCATCATCATTCATTAAGATGAAGAACAATGAGGTTGTTTTCCTCCCTTCACTCTCAAATCATTTGGCTGTCCCGTGGATTATGGCTCTCTGCCATGTTGCTCCCTGTTTTCCGTCTGTCGCGGTCGTCCCCTGATGTTGTTTTCATCCATCAGAGGCTCAGCAGCTGCATTATCACACTGTGAGCACCAAAGCCTCCTAATATCCACACGGCATATGAATGTTGATCTAAACCCTCAGATGGGGCTTTCATTCATCACCATGACCCTGATCTGCCCAACAACATGGAGGATTAACAGGAGAAATATGTGGGTCATATGGAGCTCTCACTTTTAAAAACACAAATAAACCTTCTTTAACTGGAGATGATTCAATCAAATGTTTATCAGTGTGAATCAAGGACTTTCAGGGTTGTTTCTGTGATTGTTGATATTCTGTGTGAACGGCCTCAGTGGGATGATCTGTGTGTCTCGTGATTGGATTAGTAAGGGGTTCAGATGAGAGAACAAAGAGTCGAGTGAAGATTGTCCAACGTCACAGGCTCAGAAACATTGTGACAAACCGTCCAGAAAGTGAAGCTCAGGATGGTGGAGGTTCCTCCTGGAGATTTGTCAGCCCCCACAGCCCCCCATGGTTTCTGAGAAAGAAGTGGAGGAGGAGGGAGGAAAACGTGTTTTCTTAATAGTCTGGTGGGATGTGATAAATGAGAGAAACTATAAAGTTTCTTGTGACTCTGTCATCATTTTTCGTTTTTCTTTAATTTCACATATTCACACAGGAGCCACCCCTGATAAGAAAGCTCTTGCCTTGTTAATCAGCTGATTCTTTATGACTTTCATTCCAATAAGTCCAAGCTTAGGGTGAGTCAGAGTCTTAAAAAAATGACAGAGAGCCATCAGCCATAAAATCAGCCAACATTTTTGATTTTGAGATTAGTTACTATTATAATCATTATTTTATCTTCCTTAAAAGTTCCATTACTGATATTTTATTGTATTTTATTTTCCATTTTTCTCTTATAATAATAACAATTATTTATGGCACTTTTAAAAATAAAGATTTACAAAGTGCTTTGGCCAACAGACAGGAAAATACAGAAGAAAACAATAGTTTAAGCTAGGGTGACCATATGTCCACTTTTGCCTGGACATTTCCTCCTTTTTGGAAGTAAAATTATGTCCGGGGAGATTTTATAAAATTCTCTCAAACGTCCAGGTTTTGCTCAGCCTGTTCTATGGATGAAGCTGTCACCGGCGACAGAAAAAAAATTTCATGATTCAAACAGCTGTAACTCTTTGAGTATCCACACTTTCCAAATAATTCCTACAAATTCTGAAAGCCGAGTAGCGGAGCTTTCTGCTGAAATACGATACATTACCGTAAAGGTTGAGGGGGGAGGTACGGGAAGTGAGCTGACTGAGCTGAGAGTAGAGAGAGGATTCAGAGACAAATGTGAGTCATTTATAGGTGGTTATTCTGTATTTTCTGTGTAAATAATGTAAACATATTGTAAATAATGACATTAGTATCATTCTGGAGTGTTTTCTTGCCATCATTTTGTTCTACTTTCGTCGAATTTTGCTGTATTTTTACCTAGTTAATCTTTTTTGTCATTGTCTTTTTCCATCATAGTTTGCGGTTTATGGATTTCATAAACACTTAAATAATATAATAATATAATAATAACACTTTCAAAAGTGTTGAACATGTTCATTTAGAATTGTTTATAAAGAGGAATCTGTTGAAAATTCAAATCTCTTTCTTTCTTTTCTTGTAATTACACACTGTTTTAAGCATTTACAACTAAATAATGACACATACTTGCTAGATTGTTTTATTCTTACCTGAAAAAAGGTGCAAAATATTTCACTCAAAGGGCATTTTCTGACACATTTATTGACAGAAAAGGCAAAAAAACACCAGGCATCCAGTTATTTTCATAGTAGTAAAAGGTTTAATATTTATAATAAGGTGCTGCACTGGACCACTGGCATTATTGCAATGTACTTACCTGTCAAGATGTTGAGTGCCATGATACAACACATGCTGCTGAGGGTCCTCTTTTTGGGTTTTCAGAATATCGTCACCCTAGTTTAAGCACTGAAGAAGCAAGCAAACAAAAAGCTTAAACTAAAGCAACAGCCATTCACAATCACACTCAAACATAAGGGCAATTAAGAGTCCACAATGATTTATCTGTAACTTGTGATTAATTAAATCTCATTTCTTCATATCACGCAGTGATAAGGCCTCTCCTTTAACCCCAGAAAGTGACTCAAATGTGCCCAACATCTTACCTTCTTGTTTCCTGATGATGAGCCCAGTCAGGGGCAGCTGAACATCAACAAGAGACAAGAGTGAGAATCATAAAGTGAGTTTGATGTGACATTGTCCTTTTTAACATTGTGACAAAATGGTTTCCAAAGAGAAACAAATTACTAAATGAAGCAAAAAATGTCAAGAAGACTAAGTGTGAATATCTTATAGTTTTTCTTAAGTTTCTTTGCATGCTTAAATGTTGCTTCTCTAATAGCCTAAGTTTCACAGAATCAGATTCAGATGTGAAAAGACTCGTTCACCATTGATCTGTGTGTGATTTGTTTGAAGTTCTGTGAGATTTAATTTACATTTAGATTTTTTGTTTTGTCTTTATGGTCGTGTAACTTGTAAAACACCAATCTGATAGAATACATTGTAAATATTATGGCAGCCCAGATTGAAAAAAAATTTTTTTTTTAAGTTGATTCTGCTTAAAAGGGTTAAAGTTCTATGTCCATTGTTACAATAAAAATCCAGGTGGACTGACAGAAGCAGAAAAATGGCCTGGAGCTGCAAGAGCTCACATTGTGAGATCGGGTAAATGGTGTCAGAAATGCTTTGGCGAAGGGTTTTGTTATTGGAGTACTCCTAATTTACAGATGAGGTAAGGTGAAGGATTCTTCTAGAACAGAACAGAACACATTCCTGCAGGGTTCAGCTCAGACTGAACCGCAGTATGACCCCTGCTCAGGACTCAGTGTGTCGACTCCACCGCACTGCTGCATCACCCCGCGCTCCTGTCCTCACCTGAACCGGACATGTCTCTGTAACAACAAGAAGCACCTGTCTCAGGTGTCAGGCATGAACTGGAGCCTGTCACTCAGAGCAGGAGCAGGTCATGGAGGTTCACATACTGTGAGGACGACTCATGGAGGATAAAGTCTCAAATATTAAACCTAAAGACCACATTTATGGGCAGCTTTTTATTTTACATTTCAGTATTCAAGGATATTATTGAGGCCCTGAGGTGCAAACACAACAACAAAAAACATAAAAAAAACGAAGAAAAAACATGAAAACAAAGAAAAAAAAACAAAAAAAGGAAAATCACACCAACAAAATAGAAATCATAACAACAAAGAAAAACACGAAAACAAAGAGAAATCATGACAACAAAGGAAAACACAACAAAGAAAAAAGACAACATAAAAAAACACAAAAACAAAGGAAAAATCAGGACAACAAATAAGAAACACAACAACAAAGAAAAACACAACAAAGACGAAAATCGTTACAATAAAGACAAATGCGGCAACAAAGAAAATAATAAAAACAAAGAAAAAATGAGACAACAAAGTAAAATGCTACAACTAATAAAAAACATGCCAACAAAGGTAAAACACAACAAAAACAAAAACTTAAACAACAAAGAAAAAAAATCACGATAACAAATGTTCCACACATGCAACACAAAGACAAAAATCATTACAATAAAGACAAATGCTGCAACAAAGAAAAAAAGAGACAACAAAGTAAAATGCTACAACAAATAAAAATCATGCCAACAACAACAAAGAAAAGAATCATGCTAACAGATGTTCCACACACGCTACACAAAGGAAAAAACAAACAACAAGAACTTCAACAACAAGGAAAAACACGACAAGTAAAAGACATGTAAATGAAGAAAAACAAAGAAAAAACACAACAAATAAGAAAGAAACAAAATCACATGAAAAGTAATCAAATGAAAAAAAACATAAAAGATGAAAAACAATAGAAAAATGCACAACAAATGAAAACAGAAAAATATAATAATAAAATAATATTTCCATGTTGATTTTGTCTTTGTTAATTTCCATCACTCTTCATCACCCTGTTCATTCACTGAGTCTCTCTAACGCTCCACAGGGCTGCACTGATCACACGTTGGCTCTAATGGCTTGGAGGAGATTTAAAGCAGAGCCTCGGAGTCCTGTTGTCTGAAAGCAGGGAGATCCATACGCCGTGAGAGCTGCAGTGGTACAAAATGTTCCACACATGCTTCAACGAGAGAACAATGTGTCCCTGTGCAGAAGACACACGAGTTTATTCAGGTGACACAGACACGCAGAGACTCTTCTCTTGATTGTGTTCTCTGCAATAAAAGGATGCTGAAGGAGAGTGTTTTTATTTTGTGTTTGTGCTTTCAGTGTCAACAGAAGATGCTGTAATGGAGCCAGAGGTGATCGCTCCAGGTAGCTAATGGTGTGTTTGTTTGTTTCTTTATTACAATGTTTTGCAGCTTTACTAGAAAAGAAGAAGAAAAAATATGAACCACTCCTCTGATGGATTACACTCTCTGTCCTTGACCCATCACATTCATGAGTGAAGATGTTTTTATGCCTCCACAGACATGTACAAAATATTGGGCCCCATTAAAGATATCATATCAGGCCCTTTTTCAATCCAAGCAGCTACAAAGTAAACTGATAAATACAGATTTCACAGTTTATATTCATTGCAGATATAAATGTTAATATCAGATTTATCTCTCTATCCTTGGTTGTGTTGATTATTCATCCATAGAAACTATCTTTACAACCATATAGACATGAGGACCCTCTTGAAAATGAGATGCCACATCTCAAGGGGCTTACCTTCAAAAAATTTATATTCACCAAAGACAAATATAGTGCTATACAGATAAAAGAAAGATTGATTGGTTGACTCTATGTTCAGCAGAGACATATGTGATGAAGACATGTTTATGATCTAGGCGTCCATGGGTTTGTCGCTCCCATAAATTCTTATGCTGAGTCCCTTTGTCTCTGCCTGGATGGATACATCTCTGGATGTATGTATGTGTATATACAAATTTATCAATTATATGTATTTGTATATGCATATAAGTGTATCTATAAAATGAAGAGTATGTCTTCAACCTGCTCTGTTGTAAAATGCTTTGAGAAAACACTTGTTATGAACTAACATTATACAAATAAAGATTGATTGATTTGGCGTCTTAAATATTCTTGCTCATAAATGTGACATCCTGATGATGTGCTAAGAGATGGTCAATTCTGACCTTTACTTCATTTATTATCTCTGCCAAGGAGATGATGTTTTTGCCAGTGTATGTTTGTCTGTTTGTGAGCAAGATTGCACAAAAACTACTAAACGGGTTTTGCTGAAACTTTCAGGAGATGTTGGTAATGGCCCAACTTAATAATGATTGGATTTTGGTGGTGATATGTATAATTGTCTGGATGCAATTTAAAAAAAATCATATCTCTGCCATATTTTAACGGATTCACTTCCAATTTTACTGGATAATAACGGTTCTATGTCTGTGTCATCAAGGTAAATTTCATCTGGATCCAATCCAGACTGACGTCACAATAAAAAAAATGAACTTTAGAATGGGAAATCCCATCTACAACATTCAATAATTCATATCAAATTAAAATATTAAGTGATGTTCCCAAAAGTGGTTGTTTATATACAGGATAACAACCTCCATGTATGTGCTGAGTCTGGTCCAGATCCTGGCTCTATTCGGGAATTGGTGATCCAGAATTGTATCTTTTACAGGGGTTGTGGCAAAAGCCACTGTCGGACCTCAGCTGCTTGGCGGAGGTCTGTGCTCTCTGAGTGCTTTCCTAGTTCAAAATTTAATCAGCTCATCTCTGAGATGGAGTGGACATTTGTGTAGAGTTTGAAGAAAATGTCTTGAAGCCTTCTGGAGATATCATGTCCAAACGAACGAGGTGGACTGACAGACTGAAGACATGATGTCTCCGTCTTGGGCTTTTCGGCACAGAGGCTTAAGAAAACAGCTGGACAGCAATGCACAGCTGCTTAAAGTAGGATATCCCACAACACATCGGCCATGTTGATGAGATTAGGACCAGATAGAGTGATGTGTCTGTGTTCATGGGAGTGAAGGGGGCAGAGTCATCCATTACAGCAGTGTGAGTGATTGATGTGTTTATGTTGTTATTTTTAACATCGGGCTCAGTGCTGCAGAGGAAGATGATGCTCCAGTGATTCATCAACTGTTTTCATCTTTTGTTGTGATATGATAATAAAACCAATCATCTCTATTCTAACTGAGCGGCGGGAAACAGCTGAGAGAATGTTCTGGATTCCTGGTCAGTTCCTGCAGAGTGTCATCGGTCTGTGTTGTTCCTCTGATTAAGATGCAGAGAGCAGAGGCCAGACAGTCGCAGTGACGTCGTGCAGCTCTAACAGCTCGCGGCTAAAAAAAGAACAGCGCAGAGGAAACGTCTTCACACAGGATGCATGTAAGCAGAGAGAGGAGCTGTGATGGAGGACGATAAAACGGTGTGACCAATCAGAGGGAGGCAGCTGTGTGCAGATGTGCGGGCCGGAAACACTGAGCCTGATGATGTAAACCTACATGTATGACTCTGTGTGGTCTGATTATCTGTTTGTCTGATAGATTTATACTTTGTTGTTGTTCTTTATTGTTCTTTATTTTTCATTCATTGTTGGTGTGGGTTTTACTAATAATGACTTTGGTTTGCTGCTTTGTTTTTCCATGTGTTGTTTCAGCTTTTTACGTTGTGGATTTAATTTATCATTGAACTTTAATTTTTGCCCTGTTTTTTGATTTGTCATTTTTCATTACACTAATTTTTATGTTTTTTACTCGTTACACTTATAAACTTGGTGTAAATTTACTCTTATGCTTTTGGTTTGTTGATGCATTTTTCCATTTGTTGTTTAAGCTTTTTATTTGTTGTTGTGGATTTCATATTTTATTGTGTTTTAAATTGTTGCTCCGGTTTTTGATTTGTTATTGTTTAATACACTTGTTTTTACGTTTTTTTTACTTGTCAGACTTTTTGCTTTACTTATTTGGTGTTTATTCACTCCTAATGTTTTTGGTTTGTTGCTGTGTTTTATATTTGTTGCTTCAGCTTGGATTTGTTGTTGCAGATTTTATATTTCATTGTGTTTTTAATTGGTGCTGTGGTTTTTGATTTGTTATTTTTATATTATACATTTATCAATATTTATATACATTTTTTGCTATGTTCTTCATTTGTCATTTTTTTTTGTTTGTTGGTGTCTTTCTTTGGATGATTTTGGTTCAATGCTTTGTTTTTCCATTTGTATTTTTAGCTTTGGATTTATCAATTGTGCTTTTAACTGCCGTGGTTTTTGATTTTTTTAAAATGGTTTTCTACATTTGTTGTAACGTGCCTTACTCGTTAATCTGTTTTACTTGTGATGTTTTTGGTTTGTTGTTGTGTATTTCCATTTGTAATTTCAGCTTTGGATATGTCGTTGTGGATTTCAATAAAAGAACAGCGCAGAGGAAACGTCTTCACACAGGATACATGTAAGCAGAGAGAGGAGCTGTGATGGAGGACGATAACACGGTGTGACCAATCAGAGGGAGGCAGCTGAGCCTGATCATTCATCTCATGATGTAAACCTACATTTATGACTCTGTGTGGTCTGATTATCTGTTTGTCTGATAGATTTATACTTTGAATGATGAATAGAGCTCAGGTTGAAAACATGTTCGGGTTACACATCAGTAAAAAACAATCTTTAAAGGGATACACCAACATTTTTTTGTTATCTTGTCTTGCTCACTCCTGTTAGACACCATTCTTTCAACTGCCTGTGCAGTAACAAGGAAGAGACGGGCATAGTTCACCAACTGCTAATTAGCTTAGCTCAAACACTGGGAGTCAGTGGGTAGCGTTAGCCTGCCTCTGCCTACAGTCATCATATAAACTCTACATTTACATTATCTTTTTTTAGACTAAGATTAGCACTTAATTTTCAAAAGAAATACATACAGAACCAAAGGGTGCTTGCACAAACCACCGCGGACGTGCTTGTAAGTAGGTCAACAAAACAAAGCCTCTGTTTACAAGTAGAACAATAGGTAACGTAACACAAAACTGGAAAAAAATGAGTCACAACAAGCACACAGGACCATTTAGAATTGCTGAAGAGTTTATCTGATGACTGTAGGCAGAGGCAGGCTAATGCTACCCATTGACCCCCAGTGTTTGATGCTTGTCATGCACTCTGGAGTGAGGCAAGACACACACACAAAAAAATGTTGTATCCCTTTAAGACATGTTGCTTCATGGTCACATGTCATGAGCAAAGAATTTTTAAAGCCTCATATTGAAAAGATAACTTCTAAAACACGTGTGAGTCAGGATACAAACATACAAACTCCACAACATACTGCATGCAGATGCTATGGTTAGTAACTGGCCCATCATACACTGTGTCCTAACTGAACACAGAATCATATGAGAGTGTCCTACGTGCCCATGAGCCACACAACGCAAAGCTAAGTGACATGGCGCAACATTTTTACATCAACTACCAATTTTTTCCCTTCCATGGGCCAACATTGATGCGCTGCTTTGCGCCATGTTGTCAACAGCTCTTGCTACTGTGAGCTAATTTGATTAAACTGCTGAAAAAACAATGGTATGATGTCACACTGGCAGGTCTATACTGGGGCGCCGGGCAACGAGGTGTTTCAGGCATGTACTGGCACTGAAACAGGAGGAGAGGGAGAAGGTGCTGCAGACTTTTTGTCTTGTGTATAGAAGTTCTCGATCAGGTGGTGCAGACATTTGAAACAGTATGGGGCACAAAAATTCAAAAAAACATAATATGATCATATTTTTGCTTTAACAAACAGTGAGGAGGGTGAAATATTTCTGCTGGCCCTGGTCTCCACTCATCATTGATTGATTGATTTATAAGTTTATTTCAAACATATAACATAAGGAAAAAAATAAGGTACACACTTTTCTTAACATTTTCCGATGCCTTAGCAAAATCTTCAAGAAGTGCAAAATACTCAGTTGGGATTTTACTGCTTTAGCAAATGACTTTGGGCCTGTCATTCTTAAAAACAAAGCTTAAGTTCAGGTAAATAAAACAAAAAAAACACCTGGTTGGCTTAGAAAATATAATTTCGGCACAGCACTAAAATAACAAACTTCACACTGACTCTTTCCTGAAAGTCCCGTTTTGTTTGAGCTTTGGTTCATTATCCTCACGCTCCTCAAAAAGGCAGAATAAATCACTTATTAATACGTCACCAGACTCCCCACAAGCTGAATGAGTGGAGTTGTAGCTCTGAGGGTTTAATAATGAAGCTTTAGTTTAAGAATAAACTGCAGTCTGCCTCTGCTGATGGCTAAATACACTGTAATGATCAGCGAGCTCAGGGATCATTTAAGATTGTCTGATCATTTGTAAGTAACTGTTGTAAATTCGAGGAATCCAAATTTAAATTACTTTAAGAAATTCTCCAGAAGATTTAAACCACCCTTAGATATAATAAAATATTTGATCCTTAATATTCAAGACAATATATTCAAGATATCTTTATTTTCCAAGTTCAGAGTGAGAGAGGGCTGCATGTTGGTCCTGGTTTAATTTCTCTGTCTGTGTGGAGTTTATGCTCTCCCGGTGCATGTGTGGGTTTTCTCTGGGGACTCCAGTTTCCTCAAAGAGACCTGTAGTCTGTTGCATAAGCGCTCTTTTTAGTTGTGGTGTAAATTCCAAGCTTAAACCTACAGTGAAACTATTTTAATTTAACTTAAGTTGTTTATTTGTTGAGTTGCACTACAGTGATGTGAGGCTAATTTGAACTAGAAGAGTTTAACATTCAAACTAAGCAAAATATATTACTTGAATTTCCCTCAGGATCAATAAAGAATCTATCTATCTATCTATCTATCTATCTATCTATCTATCTATCTATCTATCTATCTATCTATCTATCTATCTATCTATCTATCAACCAATAAAGCAATTAGTCAGTCTATTAATCATTTATTCAGTCCATCCTTCTATCAGTCTCAGTCTTTCATCTATTTATCTGTCTATCCACCGATCAATCAATCAATCAATTAATTATTCAGTCTATCAATCTATCGTTTTTGTTGTACTACAAATGTTTTACTCTGTGATCAATTTTAGGGTTTTTTTGTACTTTTTCTGTGCTTATTTTTGTCTTTTCTGTTTTTTTTTCCCCATTAATTTTGTTGCTTTGATATAGTTTTCTGTCCTTTATGTTGTTTTGCATTTCCATCTATCAGTTTTTCCTCAGTGCTTTGTCATCAATATCTTTAATATTCTTTGTAGTTCTCACAGTTTTCTCACAGCCAACTTCTCACATTACTGAGAGCGTGTGTGGGCTGTTTCCGTGAACAGGAAACATTTCTTCAAAAGTGTCATGTGTGCTTCTCTGGAAATGAGAGGGGAAGTTATTCTGTCCTACATATGTGTGTGTGAGTGTGCGTGTGCCTGCATCACTTGATGATCACATGTCAAAAAGCAGCAACCGCATGACCTAATTCATCTATAGCTCTGACTGAGACAGAGAAGTCTGATTACAACAGAGATGGTATATATTATATAGACTAAATAATCTATTAGAAATGCTCAGACCTGATGGGGAATCTTGGTTTTATTTATTTTACTTTATTACCTTCACCAAGAAAGTGATGTTTTTAATGACATTTGTCTGTCAGCATTTAATCGAGTAATAATGATAAAACTTTAAAGAACCATATTTTTGCACCCTGTAAACTGGAGATATTTATAAGAGTAATTGTGCAGTCATATTTATTTCCACCGACACCTGATATTTCACTCATCATTCTCTTGACAATCTGTCATGAAACATACGGTGACAACTGTGCTGCAGTACAACCACAAAAAAACACTTAAATTCTTAAAACCTGAGGCTGTTTGAGTGTTGGTTTTATCTAAAAACCTGAAATACATCAAAAACTTGTTGTTAAAATCGCTCTGTGGAGAACATGCTGTTGAGGCTAATGTCTAGAGTTTAGTGTGAAAGGAAATCAGCCGAAGGTCAAACATATTTTAGACCCCATCAGTCACACTGTCTTTTCTCTCCCATTCTGCCAGTCAGAGACAGATTTGTCAGTCCAGTCCTGGTAAGAGCCCCCATTTGTGTGTGTGTGTGTGTGTGTCTGGCAGCAGCAGCGGTGTTGGCAGGGACAGGAAGCGATGAGTTGATGCTGATAGAACGTGTGGGTGGAGTCTATTTTAAGACTCAGCTGCAGGAGGACACAGCTCGCTGATACATCTGGCCTTGAGAGTGTGTGAGTGTGCTATCAATACAGTCCAACGACTGCAGAGGAGAATTTCAGTGTTTTTATGTCCCTGCAGTCAACAGTGTAGAGACGGCTGCAGGGAGAGAGTAATTTTATTCTCCAGATCTAAAGTTAGCTCTGCGTGGGATCTCTTGACCAAAGGCCAACAGATTTTTTTCAATGTGTTTTTGGATTAAAGCTAAAAATAAGCTGTGGCTAAAGTACGAAGCTGGTTTGTCCTTGAAGATAATTTTGGTAACACTTTATTTTCAATGAATCAATCTTTATTTTGATAGTTTCAGTTCATAACAAGTGTTATCTCAAAGCACTTTACAATAGAGCAGGATGAAGCCATACTCTTCATTTATAGATACACATATATGCATATATACAAATACATATAATAAATATATATATATATATATAGATATATTTGTATATACACATACATACATCCAGAGATGTATCCATCCAGGCAGAGACAAAAGGACTAAAAATAAGAATTTATGATGGCGACAAACCCATGGACGCCCAGATCATAAATCTGTCCTCATCACATTTGTCTCTACTGAATATATATTTAATAAATTAATATTTATTCATATAGCACCATATTTGTCTTTGTTGAATATAATATATTAAAGGCAAGCCTCTTGAGATGTGGCATTTAGTTACTGTGGATGTATAATCAATACAACCATGGAGAGAGAGATCAACATCCATAATGAATATAATCTTGAGGAGAATGATGTTGATTAATATAGCAGCATCTAACTGAACTGCCATTAAAATGGGTTTAACTGGTCTAAAAGTATGAATTTATGTTAAATGATGTTTCTGTCAATGGTTGATGTAGGATAAAGATTAGATTAGACAGATTTTTTTAAGCCTTGAGAAGACTCCTTCAGGGAAATTAAGGTTCCAGTTAAACTGTATTGTACAAAGGTATAAAAAAAGACAGGATATCAAAAAGTAAAAAACAATCAGCAGATATAAATCTAAATAATAAATCTGGGTTAGGGTAAGGGTTAAGGACACCATATTCATTTTCAAATGAGTAGTTAACTAGCTGCTTATTGGCCAGTATTAAGAGCTAATTCAGTCTTGAATTGCTGAGTGAGGAGGCTGAACGCTGGGGCTGCAGGTTTTCTGGGTTAAAACAAAGATCCAAGCATTCTGGGATGATTCTAGTCCTGGATGCTGCCATTGAGTCTGTGTCTGCTGGTGGTGAGAGCGAGGAAGTTGTGGAGCAGTTTACTTACCTCAGCAGTGGGATTCAGCGAAACTGTGAGGCTGAGATCAGTCGCAGACTTGGCCTCACTTATGGAGTGATGACTTCCCTGGACAAGGTGATATGGTGATCACTGGATCTGAGCATAAGGACAAAAGTCAGGGCCTGTTTACATGACAATGTTGTCACCAGAAACAGAAAGGTTGTGTTTTCAAAAGCGTTCTGCTTTCACATGGATCTCTGAGAGCGACTGAAAACGTGGTAGCATGCATGCCATGCCAGTAGTTGGCAATTTAGGTTTGTAGTGTCCTTGGCAAATATAACAAATGCGTCCCCACTGGTCAGAGTATTGATGCAGCAAATCCACATTTTGTTGGAGGAGCGATAAAACACCGAGCACAGTTAGCAGCACACATGGAGCCCGGTAGTCGGCCATGGCTGTTGTTGTTGTTGTTGTTCCTAGGTGCGAGCGCTAGCTTTATCTGAAGGAGTATTGTGCATGCGCCATGCATCCCCGTTTTCCGACAATGGCAATTCCTGTTTACACGGAGATGAAACAGAAGGCGCAGATGCAACGAAAACTTCCAGTTTTCATTGTTGTGTAAACAAGCACTAAGAGGCAGTTGTATTAGCTAGTGCTATAGGCATAACCTGACACGCCAGATGGGCAGTTCCATATATCCGCCACAGAAATATTTCACTAGTCCATCTGGAGAAGAGCCCATAGAAAATGTTTTCAGAGGCAGACCCTTCAAAAACAACTGCATCTGGTGATTGGAGGATCGTTCTGCCAGTCACACTCATCACAGGCCAATCCGTATCAAGCCACCGTATGACGTAGCAGCCAGACCCTGTTGTTAGCCGTTCGCTTAAACTATGTTTTAGTCCTTATACTATCATCATACATTAATTTTTACAACACAGATGTATCATTTACCACTTATTGGTAATTCTGAGGAAAGCATATTTCACCAGGTATCGTTTAGTAACCACGACTACTACAGACTAACCGGCATCGTCTGAGGATTTCCTCGTTTTCTCCCAGTTTCCCAGCAGTGATCCCCGTTCGGGAGAAGAGCAAAAACATGATGCTTTAAGTGACGTTCTTTGCTTCTCTTTTAAAGAAGATATTGAGTTTATTACTTAGAAAACTGCAGATATTGCTGCATCCATGGAGACCGCTTCAGGAGTCGTCGTTGTTTTAAAACATACAGCCACTTCCTGCGGTCATCATGTCTTCAGATTGGGCCGTCTGGCTTTTGGCCGTTAAGTCGTAGGAGACTCGAGCTTGTCAAGATGGATCTGTGTAATTTCAGACAATGAATCAGGCAGGTCAATCTGCAATGCAAGGTTAGCACAGGCCTCGAGCAACCCCTCTTCCAAAAACCTGAACTATCCCTTTAATTTCCCAAACAAACTCAATAGCCCTAGTTAGCCTTGACCACCCTTTTCTTTCTTTTTTTTTAGATTATTTTTTGGGTATTTTATGCCTTTATTGACAGGAGAGAGAGACAGTGGATAGGTTTGTGAAAGGGGGTGAGAGAGAGTAGGGGAAGACACTCCGCAAACTGGTCACGGGCAGAAGTATGTATATGGGTCATGCCTGGTTGCTTACCACTCTGCCAAACCAGCACCCATTGACCTCCCTTTTGTAAGGTTTCATATTTATGAATGCTGTAGAAAACACATTCAAATCTCTGGCATGTGTTCACTACTGAAAACTGAAAACCCATCCAAAGACCCAAAAGCCAGTGACACAGTAAACCAGAAGTGCTTCAGCGCTCAATGATGTCTGTTTCAGGACTCATCACTGCAGCTCTGAAAATGCTCCGTGTCTTTAAACATCCTTTAAGCAGACATATAATCACATTTTCCTGCTCAAATCAAACCACAGCATCATTTTCTTGTGCTTCAGCCTCCTCGTGGTTCAGAGGAAGGCCACCCAGAGTGTTTGTGTTTGTGTGTGGAGGAGGGAGACGGACAAACAGAGGGAGAGGAAGGACAGATGTGAGGAGAGGGAGGGCGGCAAGACGGGCGGAAGAAGGAGTGGGAAAAGGAAGAGGAGGGGTGCCAATAAAACGTGAACACGGAGGGAGGAGGGGAGGCGGTGACGTGGAGTCAGACGTAGACGAGGGAGAGGAGTCAGACTGAGGGCGATCACTGAGGGGGCGTTTGATTTCAACACATTTGCATTCTTGAACATGAAGAGAAGAAATTATCGCATCACCTCTGAGCTGTCGGATGTTTCTCAGGTTTTCACTCTCTGATCTTGTGCAAGTTCTTTCCTGCAGGAAGGACTGCGGTGACTTCAGTTTTTGATTTACTGAAGAGTGATTAAACAGACAGACATTTCTGCAACCCATTTACTTAAAACATCCTTGAATTAAGTTAGATTATCCTTTAAAATCTACAAATACAGTAATGACAGGTGTATTTTGTGTTATAGTGATTCAGTCCAATGCAGTCAATACTTGGGCAAAGTATTGAGAGGGCAAAATATTTGTATTTTCCCCTGGCATTGGTATGAGTGATATGAGCCAATCTTTTTAACCTTTTAACGCTTGTTGTACCATATTTGATACATACTTTTATGATACCTCTATCTAATCAATATGATCAACAAATTAATAAAAAAAAGCATTTAAATACAATCGGATAAATGCTAAAAATGTCCTCAAATGGATTATCAGTTGCCAAAAACACCTAATGTATTAAAATGAGATACAAAAAATATATTTGTTAAATTTTATGGAAATTTTTTTTGGATTTCAGTAGAAAGTGAAATAAACATTTCAGCTCCAAAAAAATAGAATTTTCTGGCTATAATTGGTGTTTTCAGGCACTAAGGGGTTAGGAGGTGAAATAGAAGTGGCTGCATCTGTGCATACCTTAGACCTAAATACTTATACTGTTTTTAAGTCTGTCAATAAAAAACCAGCCCTTTTGCAGATGTAGTTGATGACCCCTACTATAGACCTATTTGGAGTAGACAGCATGATTACACCGCAGCTGTTGCACACACACACAAACTGGTGGCATTAAGAGAGTAAATATATGCAGTTAAATACAAAGATAAAGTTTAGATCCGGGATGAGCAACTTTGGTCACCAAGAAGGCCACATTAAAATTATCCTCGCCAGAGCCGGCTGGCACATTGGGCAATATAGACAAATGCTAAGGGTGCCATGGCCTCCAGGGGGCGCCACACAATTGGAAAAAACATCCCCTTCAATATAATTACGATTAACTCTTAAAATGGAAAAGCTCACATTGATTCAAATGTAAAGCAATGCCCAATTAATATTACTACAAATGATAACACCAAATAAGTCTACGTAGTTATTTTATTGTTTTTGTATAAATGTATCTTATGTATAGACTTATTGTGTGCAAACTGTGCAGTTATTTAGATTGTTTTATGTTGATTTTTATATTAATAATTCATTACTATTATTATTATCATTTATTCAGTTAAAAAAGGGCTTTTATTTTGTGGTAAGGGTGTTTATATTGAATTTCATTTTCTTTTTGTATTTGTAATTTGTAAAGCATTTAATTTAGCCAACATGTTATCAAATTAAAGACAATTGTGAAAACAATGCTGTTGATTTCTGTTGTAAGCGTATGTAAATCACAGATGGGGGTGGGGGCATATAAAATCTGGCCCAGGGCGCTGCATTGGGTAGGACCGGCTGTGATCTTCATTGTTAAAGAGCGAAACTGTTGCAATGTGACAATTACAGTTACTCATACACCAAATCCAAGCTTGTTTCAGCTCCTTTTTGATGAAAGTTACAAAGCATTTACTGGCTCTTTAAAGGCCCTGGTCTCCCATGCAGGTGTTTTTAATCACTCTGGTTGATTCGACCTGGGGAGGCTGAAAAAAGAGGGGCTATGGTGAGAGATTTGATGTCGTAATTTATTGACCATTGAATTAACAAAAACAAATCAACATCCTCCTTCACCAACACCTGTGTTGGCTATTATATACAGTAACCAGCATAAATGAGTACACCCCCTATTAAAAGTAATATATTAATCAATATCTAAAGAACAAAAGAATAATTTCCAAGGTTTTGACAAAGCTGAGTTTAACGTAACAATTTTTTTTTTCACCATAAGATGAAAATAAGGATATTGATAACTAAACTTTAGCTCTGCTCCCACCCCTTTGATTGGGGTGTACTCATTTTTGCATCCTGATCTTAAATTGAGAAAAATACTTCATTGTGTGCAACTTGAAAACATCTTGTTTGCAATCAATGGCCCATATTTGGGGGAGTATTTTGTGGTATAGTGTGCCATAGAAAATGTTGATTTTAAAAGGAAACTAAAGGCTTTCTGACAAATTTGAAGGGGTGTACTCATTTATGCTGAGCATTGTATATTTCAAAGAGAATTTTGTCACTATATAAACAAATGCACTGAGTGCCATGGAGTCTCAAAGAAACAATAAAAGCCAGTTATAGCTGTATTTTCTAGGAAATGTTGCTCTTCTTAATGTTGTCAAAGGTTTTTCACGTGCATACATTCTTATATGAACTGACTGGTGGGCCACATTTAGGTAGCAGAAGGGCCTCATGTGGTCCCTAGGCTGCCAGCTCCATACCCGTGGTTTAGAAACTCAGTAAGAGAGGAAAAATGTCTGTTTGTGCCATGTTGTGCTGTGCTCAGCTCTTCAAACATGGACTCTTTGTGTCGATGGTGCAAAAGAATCAAGCAGACAGTGAGATGGTTAGAATGCATTCTCTCTTGTTTATTCTGGTTCTTTAGGAAGAGTTCTGTTGAAATTACAAAATGCACTGGTAGAAACAGCAGAGATAGATAGAGAAAGAAACAGAGGGGGAGAAAGAGATGGTCAGGAAAGAGAGAGAGAGAGAGAGAAAGAAGGGATTTCATAGCTGGAATAAACGGGAATAACATCACCAGATTCAGATTCAGGCAGCTCTTTACTCTCAAAGGGATTGTTTTTTTTTTTTATCAAGGAAAAGTTTTGTATTCCTTCTCCCCCTTTTTTAAAGATGTTTTTTCTTTTTTTGTAATGTTAGTTAAAGTGTTATCTATCCTCGTCCCCCCGCGGTTTATCCCCCCGTGAAATAACTGGCAAATATAACAAACAAACATTCTTTGATTTCATCACCAAAGTCATTTCCATTTTTTTTTTAATCAGAATGATTTTTTTTATTTTTATGACTTTTTTTGGTCAGGTTTTTTGTCATTTTTTGTTTTTAAAAATAGAAGAAAAAAAGAAACACATTGCTCTTAAAAACATCTATCTATATATATATTTTACATAGCCTATATATACTTTTTCTTTATATTTATTTTCTTTTTTAATTCCTGAAGTTGACTTGTTACCCCACATAGTGGCATGCACATTGCACATGCAAATCTGTAATTAAATACTTCTCTTTTATCTTAAATTGCCATGTATGTTTACTTTTTTCTCTTTTTTTTTTTACCCCCAACTTACTGAGTGAATCCTGTATGGTTTTCTACTGTGGCACTGGTTTGGTTTCTACTGGGTCGAGGTTGTGATGGAGTGCTCCGTGATGGATGGATGGATGGATGGCTGATGGGAGATGCTTCAGAGATATTTCCAGATGCATTTCTGCAACGACAACAGTGTTAATTCAATCACATTTGGATGGTTTGATAACTCTTGATGGTTGTTTCAATTTTCCCCAAAAAAGCAAAGAATATAACTGAAATGAGGCCGTAATTACCGCTAACAGATTAAGTTGTGTAAATGAGAACAACCTGATCATAAAGTTTAATATTTTAAAATGAAATATGGTTGAAGCTCAAACACAAATGTCCAAATTTTAGTATATCTCAGATTTGGATTATTTCACCAAATTTAAAGAGCCATTTTCCTGTCTGTAATCATTTAAATACAATCATTTTTTAACATATTTAATGGGCAACATGCCTGTCACAGCACTCGAAAGACCCATTTTGGGTTCTTTATGATGTTATTTATTACATGAACTCAAGAGTTTTGGTTAAATACAGTACTACCTGCCTCTGGCTAACATTTACCTCTTGTGCCTGCCTCAAGTAAACTCAGGGAGTTTATGAACAAGCTATTGGCAGGATCAAATGCTCTTTCTTCATCTCAGTTGTTTTTGGTTATTCAAATTTTGGCTATCTGGTTAAACCTTAAGGTCCAAAAAAATGAGGCTTTATTTAGCTTCTTGTGGCCAAAATGTGAACAAAACAGGCTCAAAGCATTTTAAGAAAAGGGTTTACATTTTTTACAAGCTGCATTCTCCTGAAGAAACCATGAGTACATGTGAATTTTGGTTACTTTAACAGTATGGTAAGTATTTAGGTTAAAGGTAAATTTTGTCATCATTGCTCTGGAGAAGAGAAAATCACAACAGAAGAGTAGTATGGGACTTTTCCAACACATGATAAATAGGGTATGTGCTGTCGTCACAATTTCTGTCGCAGACTGGCAGCTCCACCGCTTGGTAGCAGAGAGCAATGTCTAATAATTGATATTGGGGGTAAAAACCAGCCAAATGCATTATTTCACCTGTAAAGCGTGATGTTTTTAGCAATGTCCAGAAGGTCTAATTATTTTTGATAATGTTCATTAGAAGAAATGTAGATTATTGTCTGATTTATTTTTAAAAAGGGTAAATACACTTTGAAGCCTAAAGTTATATTTATGATGCAGCATTGGTTGCCTCCTAAATATTTTTAATGTAACATCCATTCATTTCATAAACATGTGAAAATAATGTCGATAACTGGCCTGATGGAAGTCATATTCATTTAATTGTTCAATCAATTTGTGGTCAAATCTATGAACTGAACAATTTCTTGAATCATTTATTGTCAAACCAGCCGTTGTATTCATACTTTTTTTAAAAGCATTTTTAAAGGCATGAAAACATAATCTAATATCTTCAATGCAGCATCCTTTCAGCTAAAAATGTTTAATTTTATGAATGATTGATGAGTCATCAATTCCTTAAAATTAGTCAGAGACCAAAACAAGTCGAGCCAAGCCAAACCGAGCAGAAACCACAAATGAAGAAGCTTCGCTACGTTTACGCAGGAGAAGGAAATTAGATGTTTTTCATTAAACAATTTGTAATGAGAAGCAAGTCAAAATATCAAGAAAAATAGGAGAGTTTTGAAAACAAAGTTCAATTGTCACTTTAACTTATTCTAATAATTTAAAATTCTGTTGCAGCGTCAGTTGTGTTGAGATGCGAAAAACATCAGGACAAATCTTCTGAGAGCAACTTTTTTCTACTGGGTTGAGTGATGGAAATGATTAGAAGATAAAGACCTGGAGGGAGAAATTAAGACAGTGATCGATGAAAACAGAGAGAGGGGGCTGGAGGTTTGCTGTGGCAACATCAGGAGACAATCACCCATGACTCTGAGAAACCACTGGACTTGAAGTCAACAAGAAGTTATGAGCACAGGAAGCATCGAGGATAAAAGCACCAAATCCATTCATGCTTACGTTTGAAGGATATTAACACTGAGGCAGCTGAAGGTTTGAGGCTGTTGAACAAATTAATAAACACTTCAAGGTGTTAATATTTGGTTGTTTTCATTTGTTTGTATTTTTACTTACTGAATTATTATCAAGGTCACTGTAATAGTGGAATTTGAAAAACTGTGTTATTACTGCAACCACACCGCTGATGGCTTAGTTCTAAAAGCGATCTTTCAGTCTTTTGCTTTCAAGACAATAAAAATGTAATTTCAGAAACTTCAACAAATCTTAAAGAGCTTTGCAGTTGACAGAAAAAGCAGGCCACATTACAGATCAAAACTGACCCAGCTTTGCACTTTCAAAAACCCAGAATCAAAAAATGTTCGAGCTTATAGATACTCAGTAAAATGCTTGGATATTAGGGTGTTTTTGTTTATCTTTCATTTCTACTTAGTTTTATCTTTTGTTTATATGCTTCTATTACTGACTCAGTATTAGACCTTTGCCCCTTTAACTGATCAGCTCTGTATGTTCTTGTCACTGTCTTCATGGTTAGGAAACTTCAATAAAACTGCACATTTAAAAAAAAAATCTCAGAGCAAAGCAAGCGGAAAAAAGAATTATTTACCATCGTCTTTTGTCACATTGTTGACTCACTGGAAAGTGCTGAAAACATTTATCTGGCAGGTCTCAGGGACTCAATTCCATTCCTGCCATGGGATCAGTGTGAATTTTGTTGACTATTTTCATCAACAACCTTTTTTCCCCTGAGGAAAACTAGACAGTGTCTAATTAAAGGCAAGATGGACAAAAACTAAAACTAAATTAATTGACATTTTCCTCAACAAATAAAAAACTAGACTAAAATGTTTGACAGAGACTTAATCAATCAGACCTAATATGATCATGTAGAAAGTAGAGACAAGTTAGGAATATATCCAATCACAGCTACTTTGGTTGTGTGGAAAGGTTGGATGAGTTAAGAGGGACATCCAATCACAGCTGCCTTAGCTTGGTGGTGGCGGGATAAGTTGGGAAGCGATCCAATCAGAGCTACTCTCTTTATGAATTGATATAAACATGACTTCAGGTGAAACATAAGAAATGCCTTACACTTTGCACTTCATACTGTAATCGACTAAAATGTTGTGAAATGTCATCAACTAAAACTAGACTAAAATCAAAACAATTTAGACGACTAAATTATGACTGAAACTTAAAGATATTTTAGACAAAAGACCATGACTAAAACTAAATCAAACACTGCATGGGAAACAAGCTAAAAGCCATCAGTTCAAATACTCCTCTGATAAATTATTTCAGAATATTTCAACAATTAATCATGAAGTAGTCAAATATTTCTCTTTTTGTGCCAACTCTCCACCTCGAGGGCACAGCTTTCTGACTTATGAAACATCAAAAATATCCTCCAACACTTCCTGAATTCATAAAGCGCAGAATGTGTAGACAAAGAAACAGCCACAGTATTTCAGACTGATGTTCTCAGACAAAAAAAACACCCACTCACTCTCTGGCATGAACCCATTCAACCTACACAGACGCTGTACACCTTGCATCAGGAGAGCGGGCACAGCTCGAGCATGCCACCCCGTGTTTAGCAGAGGTACTGCGTGAGGAGGATGAAGAGGGAAAGAACACAGTGTGAAGATGATGAAGGGAAAGAATAAAACAGCCAGAGGAGACGGAGTGAATGAAGATGAACACGGTGAGTTTTCAGAAAGTTTATGGATTATATACACGTGAAAGACAGTCAAAATATACAACAGACGCAGGAAGAAGAGGGGAGTGAGAATGACAGAAATAATTGATCAGTAATTATCCATCCACCCCCTCCAGGAAAAAATATCACCCATCCAGGAGAGGAGGGGGATTCAGGGAGGGAGGGAGGGGGATGAAGAGTGTGCGCTGGGAGAAATCATCGTGTCCTGTACAGTTTAAGGCACTGAGGGATACCTTCTGTAGCTGATGGTGTCAGGACACTTGCACACATACACACACACACACACAGTCTCGCACATGTATCCTAAAAATAATGTCAGATAAGTGAAAATGATTATCTAACCACTGAAGGAAATTTGATACTTATGAGAATCATTTGTTTAATTCATTAAAACAGATAAAACTCAGGGTTTCCAGGGGGCTGAACTTTCCTCTCCTTGACACTGTTAGATATAAAATACGTTTTTAATGTTTGTATCCACACTTTTCTAAGCAGAGTTAGCACAATGATTTTGTTGATTTGATGATGTTGGTTTATTTTAGATGCATTTTATTTATACAGGTAGAAAACTTTGGCCAATATTTACAACCAATAAATCTCTCAGATGAGTGAATATTGAGTTTATGGAGTTTGTCCGTAAGCAGATAACTCAAAATGATTTTAATAGATCTGGATGACATTTTCAGAGAATGCTGATCATGGCACCTGGAAAAGGGGATTTGATTGTACAGATGCAGATCTAGCAAAGTTCTCCATACTTTCCCAGATTTTAAAGACATTTTCAGGGAATGTTGGTCATGGCACAGGAGTGAAGTGATCTGCTTTTGGTGGTGATCTGATCAAGATGGAGAATAAGGATTTATATTTGAGGATTTAAAAACACTGCCAATTTTCTATATTTCCAAAAACAACCCAGCTTAGAATATCAGAAATGCCTTGGTAGAGCCTTTTTCTTTCTGAGCACTGCTTTTCTATTTTTTTTTTATCCCTATTCTGTAGTCTTCAAATGTTGCTCTGAGGCTGCATTTTTTTGTACTTCAGTAAAACACATTTTACTGATGCTTGTGTTATTTTGAGCCCCTCTATCAGGCTTGTCTCAGTGATCCACCCTGAAATCTGTTGTTTAACTAGAAATAAACTGTTAAAAAGGGGCATGTTTTTACCTAAAACTGTTTCTCACTGTCTGTCTGCAGGATGAACCTCTCAGATGAAGGTTTTATTGTTCAAAATAAAAAGTACAAGTAATTCAAAATAATAATATTGACTTTTTCATTTTAAAAAAGTCTTTTTCTGAAAAAGAATACAATTATTGTGAAGTCAAGCGTTGTCTGTTTCATTTTGTCTCTTGAAAAAAATAGACTGTTAAAGTAAAAGTAAAGCGGGAATTTCAGTACAGGGAAACTAAAAACTTATGTTTGTAAATATCAGCATATAGGGAATCATTTTTAAGTCCTTTTTAAGGTTTTCTGATTGTTTTTTTCTCTTCTGTTTTTCTGTTAGTATTTTCCCAAAGAAATGAGCCGGATTAAGTTTTAATCTGTTTCATCCTCAAACTGAACATCTGAGTTTTGTGAGGATAAAGACTGAAGTTAATGACTTCACACATCAAAGCAATGAACACTAATTTTAAGTGTTACTGTTTGGCTTTATGTGAACTAAATGCCTCTATGTTAAGTTTAAATTAAAAAGGAAAGGTCCAAAAAGAGCAAAAGCATTTACAGGCAAGACATAAAGAGTTTCAGTGTTTCTGGCATGGTGTGTGTCCAGGAGGTACAGCGAGGGTCAGAAGGTGTGTTTATTTATTAATCTCACATCTCACTTGACCATTTTTTCTATCTATATAATTAAGGCAGAGTTTGTGGCCATCTCAGTTTGATCTTTGATTTGTAACTCCACCAAGTACATTTAAAGTATCAAACATTGCCAGAATTAATCATTACGTGGATATTTTATAAACTCAAATAAATGATCCTCAGTGGTTGAAATAATCCTCTTCAGCTCTTCTCATGCTCACTCAGCACCTAAAACTCTTTTAAACACATAAACCCTGACAAACTTCGTCGCACACACGCAGTACTGTCACAGCAGAAGCCCCGCCCCCCTCAGAGTGTGACCATGCATGGATGGCGTGACGGTGATGAAATGTCTTCTGAGCCTGAAAAGTGTTCCAGTGCCATTGTGAAATTGTGTGTTAAATCACTACAACCTCTGCTGCTGCCCTCCCTCCCACAGTCCCCCCGTCCAAAAGGACCCTCTGATTATCAAAATCTCTCTCATCGCTCTGAACCCGCCCCCCCGCCCCTGGCTCTCAACTCCCTACACACACGCGCATGCACACATCTAGTGCTGTACAAAGAAGAGACCACAGCGTGGCTTCAGCTACATAAGCACGACTTTTGGCAGCACTACTGTACATTAAAACCCACTGTGTATGTTTTTTTTAAAAGAGAGCCCTTATTGTCGACACGATGCCTCACGACTGACCCACAAACACAATTTCACAGCTGACTGAGTGGATGGGTTGGTTTGTCTCTTTAGTGTTTCCACTCCATAATTTCAACATAAAATTAAAAAAAAGTTCCGTTTGAGGTCGGGACAAATGTGTGAACGCTCAAAAAGCAGATGAGGAGAGATGCTTGCGACACCTCGAAACGTGTTAAAAAAAAACAAAGGAAACAAGTATTTCCCCAACTGCATGTTTCTCAGAGAAACCAAACACACAACATGAGTTCGTACTAGGGCACTGTTGTGTGTCGCCATTTTGGATCTGCTGTTACAATTCTGGACAAGCGAGCGGTGTCATGGAGCCAAAATGGAGATTCGATTTTGTTCTGCTTTTCAACACACTTGACCTTTGTGTGTTGGCGGGCTGCTGATGGGGGAGTGGAGAGGTCAGAGTGTGTGATGTAGGTTAGTGGGGCGGGGTGGGGTCAACACAATGTCTGATGCTGCGTTCCAGCTGCACTGGTTCCGAGTGGGAAATGTCAACCCTGAGGTCGGAATTTCCTACTGGGAAGTCGGGGGGGGGGGGGGGGGGGGGGGGGGGGGGGGGGGGGGGGGGCCTCACCATCCCCGAGTTGACAATTGAAGATTGTAAGCTCCTGTAATATTCCATTTATTAGCACGTCTGACTAGTGTTTGTTGCACCAATGCAGCTGTATATGTAGTAGAAATGCTGCTGTGGTGTTGTTTACATTCTTCATGTGGTATGTGCGAACTACAAAGCAGGGAGTGCTAACAACGGCTAACAATAGCTTTGTAACTGAACGCTAATGACTCAGCTATGACGTAATTCCTACTTCCCTACTTCCAGCGTAAATGGAACGCAGCATGACTCCATGCCAGGTGAAACCATACAATAACTCAATCGGTGGCCTGTGTTCTCATTGCTGATTCTCTCCTACTAGCTAGCTATCAAACTCTAGTTGGACCTGAGAAGTAAGCAAGCTCCTTTGCACCTCTGTAAACCTCACACTACGCCTTCTGAAGCTGTACTTTCGGATGGACTCAAAAAGCTTGACCTCACGCCGCTACCTGACATCCAGCAAGTGGGTGGCAGAGAAAGTAAGGTCATCCTCACTCAGTGCGTTTACATGTTGATGTACAGTTGTGATGTGATTAAGATATTCAGCTGGACTATAGAGTGATGAGGGAATGAGTGCAGAAATTAGGAAGTTAGCTTTTAGAACTTCCTGGTTCCCAAGCCTGAAAGAATACTGGATTTCGAATGCCCAGTTTGGATAAATGCCTGAAATAATAATGATTGTCTTTGAACTTGAAAGTGTTGGAATTACTGATTATTTAAATAATCAATAATACCACAATAATTGCCATAGTCATGAGGACCAACTTGACCAGATTATTCAATCATGAGGTGAGAGAGACGACGGCACGAAATGACTGCACTTATAGAGATTAGCATAGATGCTAACACCTTCAGTAGCTGTTTGATCAGATTTTGTCCGCATTTCTGTATCAAATGAAAAACCTATACCAACACTACAAACTTCTCTATAGTAGTGTTAATACTGTTAACTAATTATTTTCGTCATAGTTTTCGTCAACAACCTTTTTTCTTCTGATGAAAACTAGGCAGTAACTTATAAAAAAAAGTGCACATGGACAAAAAATAAAACTACATTAACTGACATTTTTGTCAACAGATGAAAACTAGACAAAAATGTTTGACAGAGACTTAATCCAATCAGACCTAATTTGGTTATGTAGAAAGTACAGACAAGTTAGGAATCACAGCTACTTTGGTTGTGTGGAAAGGTTGGATGAGTTAAGAGGGACATCCAACCACAACTGCCTTAGCTTTGTGGTGGCGGGATAAGTTGGGGAGCGATCCAACCAGAGCTACTCTCTTTATGAATTGATATATTCATGTAGAGCAGGTTCACTGTTTGTTGTCAATTCTGGTATTGTAACCGAGTTGCTCTGCCAGGTAGCCTAAATAAAGGTGACTGCATTTCACACAAAAGTTCAATTTGTTTCTGTTCATTTGTACATTCAAACTTAACTAGCATTCAATAAAGGGTTATTAGATGTTTCATTTTATCCAAGTGTAAAAAATGACTTCAGAAATTCAAGAAAAAAAAAAAACATGCCTTACACTGTTACACCTCATATTTTAGTTGACTAAATTTACAGTAGATTTCATCGACTAAAATGTTGTGAAATTTTAGAACTAAACCAAAACTAGACTAAAATTAAAACAACTTAGATGACTAAATTATGACTAAAACTAAAAGATATTTTAGGCAAAAGGCTATAACCAAAACTAAATTAAAAAGTGCTGTCAAAACTAACACTGCTGTAGAAAGGATATTTTCGCTCCACATCTGAAATGTTTTAACCCGAGTTTGTTTAAGCAATTCTCAAGTTCTGTCACGCAATAGCGCCTGCCTACGACATAATCCCGTTGAATGAATGTTGGTTGATGGTACGATCGTCCCATTACCTGGTGGATATGCTTCTGAAAAGTTCTGCCCTCCCCAAACACTAACCTGTGCCAGGTTAGTTACATTCAGGCTTAAGAAAAAGAAAGTAGATTATTTTGTGACAATTATCACAAAGAACAGAACATTCAAGTTTCATAATGTTAGCTACAGGCTCTGAAATCAGCAATAATCAAAACACAGTGAATGATCCCATAAGCTTTTAGTCCAGAGAACCAGTGCTATGCTAACGTTGACCTACAAAAATGTGTCATCCCTGCATCACTCTATTGTTCCTGCTGTGCTCAAAGGCCAGAAGAAAATCAATTAGGTATGTCTGACATCGGTACACTAGGTGGCAATGTGCCCACTTCCAGCTGCTTACGTTTGGATTTCATTGAAGTTAGCGAACAGCCTGCTTTGCTTAGCGCATGTTATTTGACTTCTGGGTCAAATCCTGGAAGATGTGAAATGTGTGCAAAAAAGCCCAGTCCAGTTTGGGTCAAATTGTCAGCTCAGCTCTGATTGGTTTTCAGACCCCCAGTCAACGAATACCTTCTCATACAAACTGTTGCTGAGATGCTTTGGTTAGACAAACTTTAGTCTTGGCAAAGTCTTTTCATTGAGTGAATTTCTTTAACTTTGTTACTTTGGTGTAGCTAAAGGTGTGTTTGAGGCATCTACAAAAGCAACTTAAAATATCTACATCATTATCCAGGAGTATCTTTCATCCTGATCCTGAGATCAGTGAGAAAAGAGAAAACTGCCTTCTTTGAATTTAATTCTGTGGGCCACCACATTGACATTGCAACCTTCTACCAATCATAACTAGGACTAAGTACAAAAATATGCTTTTAGTGAAGAGGAAATTTGTTATTAATACCTATAGATGTGATGTTCTGCTAATATTAAACAGCAATAACATTACTGTATGGCAAACTTCCCAACACTAAAAGCGTCTTGTAACATTAACTACTGTTTACATCAACTTATGATTAGTGCAAGTTTGGTTGGAAAAATCAAATTATATTACACAATTGTTTTTTTTTTTTTTTTTTTACTGAACAAGCACTTCATGGCTGTGCTGCTGGGGGTAAGCTAACAGTAGCTGGCATCACTACATAAGACAATTGTTATATTGTAAACAATTTGAAGTGTATCTTTGTCTTTATCCTTCCACTGAGGCCAAGTTAATTAACATTAAATCTAATTAAGTGTGCATGAATGAGGGGTATTCTCTGTTGTTTTAAATGGGAGGAAGCCCGATTACGGGGGAGTTTGTCTAACCTAGCAGCAGCAACCGAGAAGGGCGAGGCTTGATAAAGGATCACTTCCTATTTAGCTCCCACAATATTATCGAGCAGTGCTGGTCAAACTTGAAGAAATTTTTCGCTGTTTTTTCAGTCATGCTAACATGTTGTCATCTATTTATGAAAGGTAGAATTGGCCTAAAAAGATGATTTCACATTTCTTGCTGCATGCAAACGTACTGATTGAGAAGACCTAACCCATTTTTTTTTTGCTAGCTCTTTTATAGTTTTCAACTGAAACTGGTGTAGGAAGAAGGGAAGCCAAGAGGTCTAACTTCCTGGCAACATTTCTATAAGCAATCAATATTTGAGGCCTTTGATTTTAAGATGTGGTAACAATCTATTTTGTTATAGGGTAAGTTTTGGCAAGTCCATCCTCTGGCTGTTGACCCGGTCCCCTCAGTGTTTCTATGCTAGCATGGGAGCCATTTAGATTTGACTTTTAAGGCGTAGTTTGGTTGATCTCAACTACCACAAAGGGGTTGATGGAGGGGCGAAAGGCGAGGAGATTTTGGAAGTGATGTATGTGATGGATACAGAAGGCACTGTGGCTCTGTAGGGGTTCCTGCCTAGCCTTTCTTGGGTAAGAAGGGTCTGAGGTGTGTGCCTCCTCAACAAATCAAGAACCAAAAAGACAATCCTTCATCTTTTCCTGTTTTCGCTGCTTTAAGCTTAACCACCAGGCCTGAAGGGAACACGTTTAAGGACAGGGCAGAAAGATGGAGGGGAAACATCAGCTGGAAGTACATGAATGAAAAGGGTTTCAGCGTGGGTGTGATGTCAAGTGACGTGTGCAAACGGGGTGTCGATCTTCACATTTTCATAAATCTGCGTGCTCATACATTATTATTATTTTCCCTTTTATGGCGTAGCAGTTAATCCTCCAAAAAAAAAATACAATGAGGATGCTTATGAGGTCTGCATAGAGTCAAAACACGTGGACTGGGGATTCGTTTTCTGGCTTCAGTGACTGTGAAGTAAACAGTGCAAGGTTTTCAAGAATAGCTAGATCGTCGACCGTGTCATGAGCATCAACGGTATGCAAAATAAATAAATCTCTGAAACTCTAGCTCTTAAAAACTGTTATCTATAACTACATCTACTGTATCATATCTAGATTTATATGTCATTTATCATCTATATTATCTATGCTTTATCTTTGTGTCCTAGAGTTATTGAATATTCAATAATTATTGTTCCTCATAACAATAAGGATGAAGTTATTATTCCTAGGTGTTCCTGTCCTGTAATGCCTTTTATATCGCTCGTTGCAAGCTGAAAGAACAGATATCAAAGTAAATGGACAGAAAATAGTCCACAGAGATGAGGAGAGAGAGGTCTGTGGATACTGAAGTGAGTTTTGGCAGAGGAAATTTCAGTTTTGCTACAACCTTTCATGACTGAGTTGGTGATTTGGTGACTGTTCTCTGGATATCCAGACCTGAGAGAGGGGGGCTGGAGGGGGCTTGGGGTCAGCATTGGCACAGACAGGGACTGACAAGTGGACAGATATGGCATCTTTAAGGCAACACCCTAGCTTCTGGACTAGGACTGGACTTCATTGATGTATCTTACAAAAATGTAATGGTGAGTTTCCACAAAGCAGTCTGTTAGCTTTGGCACTCGGAATGTACCTTGAAAATGAGATGCTGCACCTTAAGGGGAAATTCCTTTAATACATTTTAAATGTTTGATATCGGCAGATATTTGCTTCAAAGTTAATTACTGGTTTTGACAGATACGAAAATAAATGCTGATATTTACTGCTGTTATTACAGCCTTATATAACATAAACAAGTTAGTGGATGCACAGACTAATGACGTATAAAACGCTCTGTGTAGATCAGACCAATATTCTCCCAAACGTCTTGGGGATGTGTATTCAAAAAGTCTTGATTATTGCATGGTTTAACTGAAATAAGTGAAAAAGGATTACTTGTTGTCAACATGGAAAACCATGAGTAGAAGCTGAGGTAACTCATGTTATTGAGACTAAAAAGAGAGTAGACGGTCAGTATGGCAACTAAATCAAGAGAGGACGAGACGGGAGGGGGTAAAATACCTGCAAGGACAATGCCACAGATAGATCAAGAATTATGGCTTTTAGCCTATTTTTGAATTAATGACAGCAGTAGATCCTCAAAGTTTGACAGTTTGTTGTCAGCAGGCTGTTACAATTCTCTTTGTAGCACAAGCAGAAGATGCTTGATCTTACTGTTACTGTTAAAACAATTTCTGAATATAATGTGGGTGTAAAAAATAAAAAAAAACACTACTTTCATATGCCGATTTAATATATCAGTAGTGCCTATAACAAGGAGTATCAGCATATTAGATATCAGCTAAAAAATCCAGTGTTGTGGATCCTTATTAGTACAGTTTGGTAAGCTGTAGTCAGGCAGTCAACCATGTCCTTACTTGGTAGACTTTAGTGTGGCTGACAGTAAAAATGCCAAAATTCTACCACCAGACTAAACCGGACTGCTTGGTGGAAACGCACACACAGAGACAGTTCTTAGTATGGATGTCACTCCAGGTCTAGAAACCTGGATGGGGCCTTGAGGCTGTCCTGTCGATGGGAAAAGCAGGTAGGGGGAGAATATGTTCTAATAAATGCCCCTTGGTGGTTAAACAGGAGAACAATCACCTAATACTGACACACCACTAAACCACCAATACTGGGTCATCTGGAATCGCTCTCAGTCCAAAGCTACAGAGCCTGATGGAGGAAACATTGAGATGGTTTTTGGCTGCAGGTGGAAGATTACAGCATTTGTAAAAAGGGCTTGATTGAAACCTCTGCAGTATAAAACTTCCACTCTTTCAATGTTCTGGTCAACCCCTGCCTCTGAGCCTGAATTCTTGATCTTTGGGTTGGTTTGACAAGAGTGCTGACCCCGTAAATCTGTGCGAGTCAGGCACCAAAGCTCCCCTGACCTCCAACCTTCTGAAAAAGAGTGTATCTTAAGAGTTGCGTTACAACACGCAACAGTGCTAAACGATTGTTCCTACGCCATCATTGCGCCACGTGTTGCAAGAAGGCATCAGGAACCCAGTAAACGTCATTGAACGGAGGGGGATCAGAACATAATGGATGTAAACAAGATGGACATAGCATACTTAAACTCCAAATAACATGACCACAAATCTACAGCAACATATCATCAATCAATCATCAGTTTCATCATCATTGTCATCGTCATTTTGCATTGACATTGATATCATTATTCATAAGACTATCATCATCAAAAATAATAAATCAAGTGTGGCAGAAGTCCATCTCTCACCTCACTCGTTCTCCCTCTTGGAAACTCAATGTGGACCTGCCAAATTCTCAGGTTTTTTAACAAGTTAGAGAGATTTTAGAACAATGTTGGCAGAAAACAGACAAAATAGCCAAAAGTTTGAACCTCTTTTAAGTAAAAAGTGAACCAATAAAGTCTTTTGAGATGTAAGAGAGAGAGAGAGTCAGAAAGAAGAGAACTTCCTTCGTAAACCTAAATTCAAAGTTTTCTATAAAGCCCCTAGGTCCCACCCACACAGGTTAGACTTCCTCTCTAGTATATAATTAATCAATCATGCAGGATTTCCATCAAATTTTTGGACTCCGAAAAAGATCAAAGGAGGCTGAGCGAATGCAACAGAAGAACCAAGCTTCAATGTCCAAGAAGAACAAGAAGGAGAAGTAATAATTAGAAGAAATACTGAAGAAATTAGTCTTTTTCCCCATCCCTCCTTTCCTCTCCTCCGCCACATTCAACCTGTGTGATGTCATTTCCTGTCAGGTCATCACATGTTTAGCGACGAGTGGAGTAACAGAGCAGGAAGGAGTTTGACCGAGTGTCCAGCTCCTTTCTCCAGTTACCTGAGCTCATCCCATACGTAGCGGTTTGAGTAGGAAATAAAAGAACACTGAGCCCCGCCCCTTTCCACTACAGCCACTACCACCACCGGACAGGAAGTGATGTCACACCAGTCCCATCAGCGTTAAGTGAGTCTTTAACAGTAAACAGAGATGATAAAACTCATTGAATATCAGCCAGCGCTGGGATTGGCTGGTTTTTGCAGTATAGGCGGAGCTTCCTGGTTCTGTCCCTTGGAAAGGAAAAAGATTAGAGATAAAGTGGTTGTTCTCCCTTTTTTTTCTTTTCATGTAAAGTTTCATGGTTATTCTTCATTGTTCAAGTTTGATTTTTACTGGAGGCATAGCTTGGCATGTAAGGGTAAGGGGGTCCTGGCTTCTGTTTATTTTGTTTTTCTTAAAACATATCAGTTACACAAGCAGAGCCAAAGTGGTCGACTCTGTTTCCCAGCTCATTTTTAGGCTTTTAAGTACGCAGACTGGCCGGCAACAGAAAGCAGACATCTGCTAACACTAACCAACCACAAAACAGTCTGGGAGAAGTGCTTGTAGGCCTTGTAAACAGTGATCATCCCCGGCCACTTACATGTTCCTCCCTCACGTTACCGTTCTCACACCTCTCCCTTCCTCTTCTTGCTGGTCAAGCATAGGATCCTGGGAGGTGTAGTTCTGAGACCTGTACAGGGAGAGGTAAACTGGGCCCTGGCTGCGCCTTTTGGTCTTCTTGGCTTTGTCTTTTTCCATTTCACTGGAGCTCTGTCACTGATTAGAGTCCTACACAAAATCTGAAAATATGCAGCACTTTTCACCCCGTCCCTTCAACCCTTCCTCTTATTAAGAGTCTTAGGGGGACGTTCGAGGGTCTGAGGGGCATTCAACCCCACCGATACGTTCCCCGTCTTTGCGTTACTAAAGTCTACATAACCAAGGCCAGGGCACCAGAGCCTGCAACTCTTCCCGTCTTTTCCTGCCTGTATCCCTTGCTCCCTGTGGTTGCTAGCACCAGTCATCCTCGTCTGTCTCACTGTAAGGTTCATGCAGGCCCTTGCGAGGCCCTCGGGCGTGGGGAGGCCTGTGGTGCGGGTGGGGAGGCACCCCAGGTGGCCCTCGCCGATGTGGGGAAGGTGAGGATGAACGGTAGCCGTTAGGCACCCTGCGTGGATGAGGGTGAGGGGGAGGTGGGGGCCCATGGCGGGCAGTCCTAGGTGAGCGTGGGTGTGGGTGGGGGTTTCCTCCATGTGGGTGTGGGTTGCCATGAGACAGGCTTTGTTCATAAGCAGGGGGCTCATGGTGCCGCTCATACTCATAGTCACGTTCGTAGAAGGGTCCGTCACCCTCCAGACTGTCTCCTGGTGGGGGCCCACTCCAACGGCCCCTGTGTGGGGACCTGGGTGAGCCGTGGAGGGGGGAGCGCGGGGACTGATGCCGAGGTGAGCGTGGTGAACCGTGCCGGGATGAGGAGCCCCCGTGGTGTGGGGAGGCTTGTCTGGACGGGGGTCTGTGGTGGTAGCCTCTGTCGTGGTCTGGTGGGGAGAAGTGTCGGGGTGAGGGAGAGCGCAGTCGTCCGGGCCCCGGGGGGCCGTAACTCGGCTTGCGAACAGCGGGGGAGTAGGTGACATGTGGACGGGGAACAGCAGGGGTCTGGGGTAGCTGACGCCGGCCTCTCCGTGGAGTGCTGGTCCCCGAGGTTGAGGGGACTGGGCTGCCGCTGACCGAACTACTGCCCTACAGCAAAATGTAAACAAGGAAAATCAAAACGCACCGCCACAACAACAGAGACCAGAATAGAGCAGAGAGGAGGTGAACACAGAGATATCAACACAGGGAGAGAGGAACGCCATCGGAAATCATGTAAAGACAGTGATGGAGCAAAATATTGACACCAAGAAGCCACATTGAAGAAATATGGACACAGAGAGAGAAAACAGTGATAAAGAAAAGGCATTGAATAAACAAAAGAGAGAGTAACAAATAAAAGTCAATAAATCAGTGTGGATTCTTACTTGTAAAAGAAACAGTTGCTGCAGAGGGCTCAAAATTCAAGCAGTCCATCACCTTTTTGGAGGCTGTTAATTTAAAACCTCCCTGACAACAACTGAGAGATCCCACTTTCTGTCAGTGATCAGATGCTACGTAAAGCAGTACTTCCCAAACAGTGGGCTGGGGTCCTCCAGTGGGCTGCAGAAGCACTGCTTGTGGGCCACGAGAGGCCACTTACAAAAACTGAAAAATACATAGGCCTAATATACACCACGTTTTAGATGATCATAAAGTGCTGGTTCACAGTTTTTAAGTTTCAGTTCTAATAAATAGACTATTAGAAGATCTTCATCATTTGCATTGTCGCATAAACAGAACCAGTGTCACAAATTAACTTTGTGACTTTCCATTAAATATCTTTCCAAATTAAAGAAGTCATCTGTGCTTTCAAAGACATGAAAGACACTAGGAAAGGGTTTGCTGGGTCTCAAAGTAACTTTAAATGGAGAGTATGGAAAGAAATTTAGCAGCAAAACTGAGCATTCACACTGAAATCTGTTAATTAAAAAATTAAGAGGCTTATACTTTGACACTTATGTTATGGTATGAGGGTTAGGGAGGACTTTATATATCAGATTTAAAAGTGGCAAACTGGGCCCTCGCATACTTAAGTTTAGGAAAGGCTGATGCCAAGAATACTTTGTCAGCACTGAGGTTCCTATAACAACAGTGCAAATCACGGTCTAAGAGTGAACATGTGAACTAGCAATTTTAATCTGAATGTTTGTTTATTGTATGTACTTCTAACATTTGCTGTCATGTGGGTCATTTATTTTCTCAATAAAAACATGTTGAAAAATCAGTTTTCAATGTCTTCAATTTTTTATGTCAAGAGGCCTCCACAGACTAAATTAGCACAAGTCACCAACTATCATGCTCACACTTAGAGTCGAATGCTGACATTTCTTTAGTACTTAAAAAGTTCAGAAATCTTAGTATTGTGACAGAGCTACTGCCACCTATCCCCAATATGTGTTGTTATTCAGTGTCTATGGAGCCCACCTGTCTGTGACCTCGCCCATCGGGCCCCTCGCTGGGTGACCTGGACCAGTGGCGGTCGTGGGGCTGCCTATGGGAGTATTCGTGGCGGTCTGGGCCGTAGCGCTCCTTGTCCATGGAGCTGTGATGGTGGTGGTGGTGATGGTGGTGACGACGGTCCTTGGTCCGGCCACGGTCCCGCTCACGCTCCTTGGGTGGAAGGTCGCCTGATTGCGTTGTAGTGCTGAGGTCTGTGCCCAGGCCTAGCAAGGAGATGTGTCAGTTTATATTTGAAGAATATTCACACAAAATCTAAAGCACTAAGAGTTTAACCATTAGCTTCATGTGGGTCTTGCTGTTCGATGGAACAGAACAAGTTCACCATACCACCTTTCTTTGAAAGTGACAAACAGAGGCTGTTGTACTTGACATTTCAGCAAAGTCAAATCAATAAGAAGCACCTCTATTAACTGTTTTTAACTGAAAAGTTGGCAGCACTGTACAGGTGCCACCAGTAAAACAGCATAAAATACTGAGAGATGTGTTGGCACAGCCGCATGTGAAGCAGCCGTATCAAGCGCTGCACAGGAGCTGCTGTGACTGAACATTTGCCCCAATACATTTTTTTGAAGGGGAGGCTGCGGTGCAACCTGTGCTTGGTTATGTAGATACACAGACAAAATTGGTGGAAATAGGTGCCATTGTTTTTACAGTTTTCTTGCTCATTAGGTTATAAGTCTACATTCGAAGGAAAAAACAGCATATGTTAGGCAAATACATCTTGTGGAGAGCTGCATTTGACAGGAAAAAGTCATCAATTCAAGACAAAAAGTGACCAGTAAAGAGGGGCAGCAGGATTTGCAGGTTGTGGATTAATCTTTCACAACAATCCCTGCAGGCTCCAATCAGTCTTGGAGTTTAATTAAAAAAAAAAAGAAACTTGTTGCAGGTCCAGGCACTAACACTGCTGAACCAACAACTGAATTATTAGCCTACCCTCAATACAAATATTTCAGAAATGAAGGACACTACCATTTTAAGACAGGTCTTACAGACACATGAATGCGACTGTTGTTTGAATGAGTAATGGTGAGTATTTAGGCTAAAAAAAGGGAATCAAACCTTACATTTAGGACAGATTATGTCTTTTTTAACCCTTCATGAGGCCCTCTCTGCCCCAGAAAGTGTCCTCCCTGCCATATAAGCAGCCTTGTCTTCAGCTGTAGACAAAGGTGTAAAATATACAGTATGAGCCAATTGTCTCACCCGTGTCTGCATCGGTGTATCTGGTCAAGGAGCGCTGTGAGGCACGATGACTCCTGTCTCTGTGCCTGCGTCCTCCATGTCTCCCCTCTTCAGAAACCACCCTCTCCAGGGAGTAGTCATCTAGCCTCACGCCGCGGCCTGAGCGCCCGTGGACCAGACTGGAGGTGGAGCGACGCATTGGACTTGTGTCTGTGATGGTCTGTGAGGGCAGAAAGCGTGAGCGAGGGAGGAAATATAAGGAGATAAATAAAGAGGAGGGGGAAGAAAGAGGAGAGAGGAGGTGAGATTTAATCCATGTTGATTACTGGGCTTTGTCTTTGGGTTGGTTAACTGCACTACAAAGATGTGAATGTTGGCTCAAATTATGAACTCAATGACCAAATGATAATATTTGACTTTTGTTGAACAGCAGAAACGAAAAACTCTTGTTTTGGAGCTTTGTTTAATTGAACATTTTGGCTCTTCTGCTGCCCTGTGAGGATACCCCAACCCATCAGATCTAAAACAAATCACTTTTTTAACTTCCAAGCACTATTTGACACATCTTAAATCCAATGTCCATCTTACAAGTTTTGCATTAAAACAGCTGAACTATCCCAAACAACTAAGCTGTAGACAAACCATGCTTCATCACCAAAACATGGAGAAATGAAACAGACTGAGATATAAACAGAAAAGGATAGAAAAAGAGACAGACAGCAAGCATGAAGGAGGGTTATAAAAACCATGCCTCACATGCACAGGAGTCTAAACCTTTCCAAATGGCAGCCATATTTATTTAAGGTAACACAGATTGAAAACCACTGTAAAGCTGGAGCATAAGTTTGACGGGATATTTCAGTGCAGCTACAACAGCAGCTCCAGCTGTCTGTTTTATTTTTAGTGCAAATAGTTTTTTAATTTACGGTTTACATTTTAGTCACTTCATTTGAGATTTTATAAGAAGTATCAAGAAGGGATGGGACAATTATGAATTTTTGGGCCTTTGATTAGAGTCAAAGAAATAATCTCTGTTTCACAATAATCTAGATTATTCTGCAAAGTTTAAGCAAGACCGTGAATGCTTATTATGCAACAGTTTGGAGTTTCTGTCTTTGTCTTTTCTGTGAAGCGTAACAATTTCTTTTTAAAGGAAATATAAGAACAAAGTTCATACTTTTAGCATTTTTACTTATTACTTTATTATTATTTAAATATTGCAAAGTTTAAACAGAATTAAAGTGTTAAAATAACTTAAAGTAAAATAAAGACTAACTACAGTAATGACTGATATGGTAATAATTTCAGTTGCTTCATAAAATTTGAAATTTCAAGGACTATCATTATTCATATAATACCAAAACTAACTAAAGAAAGCTTCTAGATCTACCTGAAAAATCTACCTGGCTTCCGGGAAGGCATGAAATTTTAGAATGCATATTATAGCATAAGTTTGATTCCAGTTAAATAAAAAAAAAAAAAACAATAAAAAAAATTAAAATGATGTTTCAGCTGGGGAAGCAAGTCATCCCTCACCACCCCGCGGCAGTAAGAACCAGGCCACATCTCCTAACAAGGAAAAACCTAAAGAAAATAAACTTTCATTGTCCACAGTCATCATGTATTTAATCAAATAGTTGAGTGATTTTAATTTGATATTTCGCAAGAATTACCTCAGTTTTATTTTTCAAGATTTAATGTTGATCATTTGGAGACTGGATGTCATATTACACAGAGACCTAGGAACAAACTTACCAGTTGGTAACAACATAATATAACCAACCATAGCACACACATCCCTTTACATTTTTAGAATGGTTTATTTTTTAATATCTTTTTAATCAGAGACCTTTTTTAATCTCCCTTTCAACCTTTAAGATCACAATACCACTGATTTATCATTATAATTAACTTTTTTTTTCATTTAATTTGTTATTATGAGTTGCTCTCCATTTATGATGGCCTATACTGAATCTGACAAAAATATCTGATATTTACCAACCATCCATATTGATTCTTTATCATTTCTCATAAGCTCTTTATCATACTGACAGTCGATCAACAGCTTTTTTACTTGTAGCTGTGGAGCAGCTGAGCCTAGAATGAGCCACAGATTAAATATGGCTGCCATGTGAATAATGTAAACATATATCCCATGAACTAAAAGCCTGGTCAAAATGCTCTACCAGAGCCCAGTTAAAATTTCTACATATTTGTACATTAAAATACTTTGTTTATTATTAATGAACATTTTTTAAGTTAAAATAATTTGAACTCAAAGCCATAGAGGTGATCTTTAAAGGTCATTTAAGTGTCTTCAGCTTGAAATACTTTGGTCAAATGAACTGGTTCCAGTTAAATTCTATGAAATTGCATTTTGGGACCAGTCTGGATATGATTTGAATTTTCCTACTGGGTTCATATTTCAGCTCTTCTGACCAGGTTATGACCCTGCTGACAATGCAAACCCAGAGACAGCTTCACATCACCCTGATGAGAAAGCACGACTGTCTGCAAGCAGCAGGCTGGACAACACCACTCACCAGAGAAGAGCCCCACCACACAGACAGCTTCTTTACTCCAAATACTTTAATATAAGCCATGCATGCCCCGTGGGTCGCAGGCCGCATGTGACTACAAGTATCTCAACTCTAAATATTGATACACACACATCTTCAATCCATAACAAGCCACTGCTACAGCATCACTTTATTTTGTTCCCTTGTTTTTCTCTGTTGATTACATGAATAGCTGAGCTCTTCCACACCATGCATGACAGACATGCCGATACACCACCAGAGCCCCCCTACTCCCCCCACAGGCTGACAGATGCACATCAGGCCAGTCCATGCTCTAAACATATGCCGCTGGCTCAAACTGCAGCTATGCAACAGACTAAAATGCACGTCTGGACACAAACATAGGAGCCCACAATCCCACACACAGCAAAACAGTTCAACTCCAAGGGAGAGTCATGACAGGACAGACAATGAAGGGCAGAGGGACCTCAACACAAGCAGATGAGGGAAGAAGAGAAAGAGAGAGAAGAGGAAAGTGAAAGAGGTTCTGAGACAGAGAGGCTGGGCTTTACTTTTTTAACCTTATGCATTTTATTTGTACGCCTGCAAGGCACCTTTTAGCACTGGTTTTAAAAAAAGTGCTACATAATAAAGTAATTATTTTTATAATCATCATTAATGTTTGGTTGCACAACAGCAGTATCAGGCTTATGTTAAAGGTGCAGTTCAAGTTCTTTGCGGTAGGGTTTCATGGGGTCTGTGGCACTAGTAAATATTATTGCCATTAAAGCAGCTCTCCTCCTGAGGAGAGATAGCTGGCCAGCACCAGCCAATACAAAGCAGTTAATGGTGTCACAGAAAGCTTATTAATTACCCCACTTTTAGGGTGGAACTACACAAGAAACTATGTCAAGATGCTTCAGTAGGATACTTTACAGCATTTTACTTTTCGTTGACAAAGCCCTTTTCTTTGAAACTATTTCATGATGCAACATGGGCCACATATCCTCCACTAGCAACGCCCTCTAATTGGCTGTATATATCACCGGTCTAAAGAATAAACAACAAACTAACTTTTTTAAACAGAACCAAAAATAAGCTATTTTGACTCGAATGATGACGATATGCCATTCCTCTCTGGTGCGAGATGAAATCTTAATGAATCGGAGAACCCAGATGTTAGAACTTCGAATTAAATCAAGGCCAATAAACGTGTTTTCCATGTAAACCTCAATTCGGAATTACTATTTCCATGTAAACGTGAAGGAGAATACTTTAATTCCGTATGATTTAATTCTGAATACTTAATTCCAAATTAAAAAAACATCATGTAACCATGGCCAATGTTTATTGTGGACCACTCTGATCCTGATCAGTAAAACTGTGCCCTGAAATCAAGATGTCCTGTCACTGTAGAGTGATGAGTCCTGATGTTCTTATTCAAAACAACAAGCCAAAGTTGGCAGGAGTCCATATAAAGCAACAGAACTCTGTTCTGTGACCATTTGTTATGCCTGTTTTTACATACAGGATAAACACAGGAATGATGAATCTTTGTAATATTCAGGAGAATTAGTTTTATATCAGTTTGTGCTCTAATGACTGCTAACTGACCCCACTGCAGCACTCTGACCTGAACAGCTGATGAGAGAGCAGAGAGTGGTTAGGATATGTAGCCCATACATTACATCACAAAATAGTTTCAAACACAGGGGCTTTGTCGAGGAAAAGAGAAACGCTGTTAGTGAGCTAACCAAATTAGAGGCTAAAAGAGGGGCTGTTAGGGCCCCTTCACTTTGAAACAACCTATTTTAGGATAAACTCTCACAGAATCAGTAACTGATTTAGTGTCTTCTTGAAACTCCTTTAAAATGGATGGTTTGCACCATGAGGGCAAAAGTTGAAACCCACTGGATGCCTTTTTTTTTTATTTCATAGCATGAGGTCACCCTGCAATTGCATGAATGGGTGTGTTTGCAGAGGAATTCAGGCAACTCAGTAGGTATTCATCTGGAAGGGGAAAGCTGAAATGACTACATCTGTATATCTGGTGCACGTACTGAAAAACAAGCATTATAATTGTGCACTAGATGCCATACAGGTATTGTTTGTGATACTGAATATTGTCTACAATATCTTGAGAAGTTTAGATGACTATTGAGAAAGAAATCTGCCTCATGACCAACTAACATGGGTTAGAAAAAAACAAAACTAGATCTAAGAGTTCAAGGAGAGACAGAGGAATCAGAGAGGAGGGGGAGAGGAAGGAGATCTAGAGAGAGAGGGGTACATACACTGAGGTTATTTCCCCGCGGCCTGTGTCTCCTCCGCTGCAGAGCAGGCAAACACAGAGGTGATACGTGGAGCAGAGCGGTGTAGGGCACACACGCGCACACACACACACACACAGCAAAGAGCAAAGGCCCGACATAGCATAGCCGCCAGGACCAGAAGAGGATAAAGGAGGAGACGGGAAATGTGTGGATGGAGAGACGAGAAGAGGAGGAAGTACAGGTGGGTTAGTTTGAGGAGATAGATTTTTTGAAGGAGCAAAAGTAGAGGGAAGAAAGAGATGAAGGACAAACATAGAAGGGAGAAAGGAGGATGAAGAGAGGGAGAAATGGTGTTAAAAAGGAGGTAACAAAGGAAGGACAGAGACAGGAGAAAAAGTTAGAATCCAGTTAATTATAATGCCGGTGCACACACAGAAGAGCGAGCGAGGTGGGTGTGCCAGTGAGCGAGAAAGGACAGAGGACACTTTAAGATGCATCCACACACTCGTACACACACTTACCGAAACAGCATGAGCTCTCTGTAAGGCAGAGCAGTGTAAGAAGGCAGTAAATAACAGTGCACCGACACACAGAGAAAGTGTACAGGCTAAAACACACATATGTACACTTATAGATTACACATCCACACAGGCACACACATGAAACACTAATATTGAAAGACCACCAAATTAAAAGTAACAAATTCAATCTCACAATCCCTCAGTGATTATCTGCTGATGTAATACCAATAATTGTGTGCATCCCTAAATCAAGAGACAATGATACTTCAGCTTCAGCTGCTTAACAGAAGGTTTTTTCTTGCCGCCACGATGGAGGGATTCATGATTGGCTATATGGATTCATGTGGGTGTTGGATGTATATATTTGCATATATATGTATATGTGTATTCTATATATGTATATATGTATCCATGCATATATGTGTATCCATAATATGAAGAGCTTTGTGCTCTATTGTAAAGTGTCTTGAGATAACACTTGTTATGAATTGGCGCTATACAAATAAAGATTGATTGATTGATTGACTTCAGTTAGCCCATACATTTAATGTCCATGTATAAACAATTTAAAATTCTTTTTCAAGGGTAATAAAGCTGTTGCTCAAACTTTCTTAGGCACTGGTTGGCAGAGACAGAGATATACAGACTACAAAGGTTGTAACAGGGGTTAAAGCTCCTGGGAACACAAATCAGCAAAACCTTCCTTCTTAAGATCAAAATCTCATAGAATAAACAATCAAAGAATCTTAGGACTCTAAACATCAGCAGTTAAGATGTTGAGTGTGCTCAGAAACTGGATGTAAATATGATGTAATAAATAACTGTCAATAAAAAACAACAAAAGTACTTTACTCGCCCAATCGTCCTTTTCACGTCAAAGCGATAACTACTACGGCCAAACACTCCTGAGAAATCATCTTAACCATAAAATTAACAATAAGATTTTAATTAATTAAGATTAAATTTCATGTTCCGAGAGGCTATAAGGAGTTATTTTTCATGGGTATGAATATGGTGTGTCTTGTGATTTGAGTCTGATCTTAGGTTGCCTTGAGTTAAAGGAGTTTTAAAACCCAAATCTAATTTCTCAAAGAATTGTTCTATCATCCAAACTAAACATCAACATTAAGGACGGGCAGAATACTCATTGCATTGTCAACTTTATCTCATTACATTATAGGGCTGTCACCTTAAACTCAGTATTAGAATATATGTTCAAGCATGGGGGCAAAAATTCGTACTCACACTGTAAATGTACATTTGAATATAAAACAGCTCAACAGTACATTAGGGAGTCTGGAGCAGTGAACCGCTGGATCCAACAGAAGGCACTACCAGCGCAACCCTATCGTTCATTGTTCTCTTGACCTCGACAACACCTCGAGAAAATGGAGGACAGGCGAAGGCACTCCTCAGAAGCACTTAGTAGTCCAAACTGAGACTGGCTTGTGCGTTAATTTATGTGCAAAGCTGCTGGCCCGCTCCTCATCCACTACAAATCTAAAGGTCCCTTTGTTGGTATACCATTGTGGGCTCGGGAGAGGTAAATCATAAAATGATCAAATGGAAATGCCTCATGTCTGCGTTGCAGCTGGGCTGATGGGGTAATTAGCGTTCATACTAAAAAACAGATCGTTTTACTTTAGAGAAAAGTGTCAGCCCTATCTTATCTTCTGCAGACAGTGCACTGATCAGCTGTTTGGGTCTGTTCTCCTCTACTTAGGTGTTGCTTAGTTTTAGTGCCTGTACTCAATAGAGGGCCTAAGCTGACCAACATCCTCTGTGGCTAATATAAAATGCTTATTCTGCTTCTCTCTGAAATCTTTCCTAACACGGTAACAGTAAGAGCTGCAGAGAAGTGCTACAAAATTCAAGTTGCATGACGTTGTTTAAATGAGGTATTCCATTCATTTCATCTGTGTTATTCACGTGTCTTGTCAACCTCTTCATGTAAAAATTTCAATAAAAATATATTTTCAAAACAAATGTTGGTTTACAGTTCAGTGCATTCAAACACAATATTCTCACTCATCAGCATCATTCATTGCAGAAATTAAAACCTAAAGACTAAGACAAGTTTTAATTGTAAAACAAACATCTTCTCTGCTCTCCTCACACTCTTTCTGCCTCATCTCTAGATATTCATACACCCCTCAAGTTACCAACACACCAGTGTGAGAGTCTAATCACACAATGCAGGGACATGTTGGAGGGAGGTAATGAATGAATGCATGGCTGTGTGAATGCGTGTGTAACTGTAGCCAGTGGCTCTACGAGGAAGTCCACGTCTTACTAGTTTGGAAACAAGTCCACTGTAAAGTTCAACACGTCTTTTTGTCGACAGCACTTTAGAGCAGCTACAAAACTAAAACAAGCTATCAGTAACTACATAGAGAATTTTATAACTACAGAGGACTTGGAAACAGTGAACACCTGTTTTGACCACTCATGTTTCAATTTGAGACATTTTTTGCCTTAATCTTTTCAGATGTGATGCAGCCATTGAAGAAAAGCTGTGGCTGTATTTTGAACAATGGCCACTGAAGTAAGTTGTCTAAAAGTTTGGTGGAACAGCAATTTCCATTGAATCACCAAAGTGTGTAGTCACTAAGACTGCATCCAGTCTATGGAGGAAGTCTGTAACCTTTCAGAAAAGAAATGTGTCTTTCTTGTTCTGTAGGAGCCTCCAAACATATCCCAACTTGCATTTCGACCCAATCAGAATGACCTGGCAAACTCCAAATCAGATGATTGATATTATAAAATGTAAGTAGCGCTGTGTCACAGCTGAACGCCAGATCTAGATCGCACAGCGTTGCAAGCCTGCTGTCCATATTGCATCCATTAAAAATTTAATTTCATGTCTGGTGTTTTACATAAAGTGTTTTAACTGTACAGGATGAAAATCAGCCGTGTGACAAGTAGTCCAGTCAAAGGCTCTTCAATAAACAGCTCTCTGTGAGCAAAACAAAGTTTCTCCCTTGGTATTGAAAGTGAAAGTAAAACATCACACACACTGAAAAAAGATGAATGATCCTCTATCATTGTTTAAGAGATTAGCTAGCAAAAGTGAGAAATGTCAAGGAAAAAAACAAGAGAATTCCTCCAGCACCTCTTCAAAATCCGCATCTTTACTCCCTGTCCACATCGACAAGACAGACTGAGAGGAAAATTGAAACGGGAAAAAAACGGTGTGCAGCTTTGTGCTGCGATGCTTGAGGGCAGTTGGGACACTCACACAGGGTCCCATGTCATCATCCTGATGTTGTCGCTGATGCTTGTGAGTGTAGTGTTCAGTTAGGACAAGTATAACTTGTTTCAACTCAGTTGAACAGCGACCAATATTTGTGTAAAAAATAAAGGGGAGCTCAGATTATCCTTTAATTTCCTCTGGTTTGGGATCAGTAAAGTATCTGTCCATCCGTCTGTCTATCTTTTACAAATGTATTTTTAGTAATGTGATGTTAGTTATGTAAGACAGTTCTGATGCAGCTGTTGAGGTTGCTGGGTGAAAGGGAGCATCTAGAAACAAAGGGGCAAGACTGAGGACAGCTGGTGACACAAACAGGAAATCTTCTGTCTCATCCCAGGTCCTTTGTTTAATGTTACCAATGTAACGAGACACAGCGACAGATCAGGAGTTTTAGGCACTGAGACTGTTATAGCAGCTGCTAAAGCTGCTCCCTGGTGGCCTTTAGGAAGAATACAAGTTTAAGGCACTTCTGCATCAACCCAACTTTCAGATCAAGTCCACTTATACAGCTGCAGTGAATCACCCCCATGATTCCCTCACTGTGGATTCAATACCTTCCAAGTACAGAGCGTACAGATGCTGTAAAACCTGCTTGTATAACTCAAAGGGTGGTCTTACATTAGGGCCACATGTCAATGTCATGCTTAAGCACAATTCCTTTATCAAAGAACATCTGTATGCTAAAATGTGGCAGGTTCTGTTGACTGGGAATTTTTATTCTACAAACTAAAGACATGGTCAATTCTACACTTGTCCTTCACTCAGGGTCTGAAAGTGTATTTCTCTTGAAAGGCTAAAGAATGTGCTTTGACTATAAAATCTGCAAACACTTTCCTTGCTTACGCTTCGATGAAATCAATTATTTCATTGCCAGCTGGATTCCACATGCCATCAAATAAATACTGACGACAAAAAATTCTCTCAGCAGTTTAATTACGATGGCTTGTTAGAGCCCGATATATATAACAATGACCCCAAATATTATAACAAATTTTATAATACCTGAAATGTAATAGTTGGTCAATAATGTAACAAAAGTGTTGAGCCCAAAATGAAATAAAAAATTTAATAAAATCCAAAATGTAATAACTGGTCGATAATGTAACAAGATGCTGAGCCCAAAATGTAATAACTTTTTGCCCAAAATGTAGCAACCTGTTACATTTTGGGTCAGTTATTTCATTATGCCCCACAATGCAATAACTATCACATTTTGGGCTCAGCATCTTGTTACATTATCGGCCAGTTATTACATTTTGGGTTTTATTACATTTCTTGTTGTAACATTTTGGGTCATTGTTACATTTCGAGTCATTGTTACATATCTGGCTGTAACGAGGCTGGTGTAGTGATTGTATTTTCTTCTATAAAAGATTTTCATATCATAATCTTGTTCTACATTTTAGCATTTTTGTCATTCCTTCGCTGAATTTTAGTAAAGACAGAGACCACTTCTGGCCACAGTTAACACAAGACAGACACACCAAGGATTAAATGGAAATGGAAAAGGGTAGGGAGGAAGTTGGGAAACCTTAAGATACTTTATACATATAATCCTTCTAGATATGAATTCACATATCTAGTTAACTTGTCCAGCTGTGTTACCAACTTTGCTTTGTGCTCCAGTGTTAGCATGCAGTTTTGTTGAAGCTCTGAAGCTCCAGTGTTAGCATGCAGTTTTTTTTTTAAAGCTGCAGGTAAGCTGCTGGACAAGTGTGAGTTGGGAATGAGAGGGAAGGAAGGATCATGGTGGGAGGAAAAGAAGGGGAGATCAGATAGAAGAAGCTGAATTTACAAAAGTCTCACTGCTTTTTGCATCCTGATTAATGTAGTGTTGAAAGTGAAAGGTACTTCTCATTCAGTTAAAAGTGCCCCTTAAAATCATCAGTGGGTGTTTTTGCTTGAACATGTCTTTACATTGTGTCTGACACCAAAGAAGAAGCTTCTTAAAAATATTTGACTTCTCTGTTTGGGACGCAAAAAGAGACTTCTCAAATTTGCTTCTACTGTCCTTGTTAACAGGCATAGTGATGATGGTGATGGTGGGATGAAGGTGCTCACTTGGTTGTCTGCCGAGAGGCGGGGCATGGAGAGGGTCCGCCCATGCCCATCCATTGGGTGATAGGGCTCAGTGTCTGAGTACCTGTCTGGCCCCATCTCCCTCATCTCTACCGTCTGTAAAACACAACGAGAGGGAGCGTGACCACTGCCTGCTGAGGGATGGGCTCTGATGGGGGAGGCAGCTAATGAATGGTTGTCCTTACTGAAGTGGAAGGTAAAATAAACTTGGAAAAAGCTGATCATGGTCTTCTTCTGTTCTTTATTTTTGACATAAAGGATGGTAAGTCCTTTAACTTATGAACAACATGGTGCTTGACAATTGGAGAAAATATGTGATCATAAATTAAACTAATGCTTGTACTCACTAATCCAATCACTTATGTTTTAATCTTGAGTTTCTGTGTCTGAGAGAAGCACTAGTTGTGTGGTGTCATCTAATTTTATACGCATACTGCCAATCAATAAATAGCAAGCACATCAGTCTTGTAAATCAAATTGAACTGCCTTTTACTGTTACAGCTCTGCTGCCTCGTTTGCTGCCGCTGCTGCTAGTCAGATAATCTAATTGATCTGAAGTGACTGTGAATTTTCAAACTTAAACTGAAACTTAAAATAATATCCAGTAATCCAGTATTAAAATTCTTGTTTAAACAAGCAGAATAAAAGCTAGTTGGCTAACCAAACAAGATGACAAACATTAGATGATGATGTGTTTCAGGTTAAATGCCTAAAATGACCAACAAGTTAGAATTACTATGACACTATCATGCTGTTAAGACTTGTTTTGTTCCTTGGAGAAAAGAAACTTATGTTGGGATCTCAAAGTGACTGATTAATTCAAACTAATTTATGCATGTGACCAATGAATCACATCACTGAAGAATTGCCCCTTGGGAGGTTTTTGTACTGCTCTGTTGATCACAAGTAAAAGCATGTTGTTGAAAGAGACAGAAACGTTTTTGCGCCTCTTTTATCAGGACACACTGCCACCTGTAGGAAGTCTTGCTAGACTACCAAGCAGACTGACCAACCACTTAATCATCCGCTACATCTGTAATTAAAATATGATCACTGTCAATCTCTCTCACTCGCTTTATGGTGATGTATAATACGACTTGGGATGGGAATCAGTTTAATCTTATTGATACCAATTCTGCTATTGATTCTGCTTATTCCTGTGGAAATTCTGTGTGAAAAAGAGGTCCTACACAGGCCATCCTATAAAAAACACAACACTCCTGGTATTTAATGCTGTGCTCCATCAACACGTGGCCTGAAGTTACAGCCACAAACACTACACAAGGTGCTGGTTGCAATTTTTTTGTGTAAAATGAAGCCACACTTTGGGCTGCTTCTGTTTCCGTCCACCTTTTTTTACTTCACTGGCTCCTTTTCTGATGTTTGTGCTGACTGTGAGGCATGAGGAACTAAGTAAGGAGAATTAATGAGGGGATGATTACGAATAGAGGCAAATTAAGCTGATTCCCCAAACTACTTTGGTATAGATCTCATCAGGATCGGAATGTGTTGCACCAGCTCGGTGTAAATTACAACTTAACTTATGGTGTAAGTCCAAACTAAACCCTATGTTAAAACTAGTTAAGTTGTGTCTATGTTTGCAGTGTAACATTCAAACTAAGCACTTTATTGTCGCCAATGTGATTTACCTTATTTATCCAATCAGTTAAAATCTTCTTTTGAAAAAAATGTTGGAACCTCTGAATTCATATGAAACATATTGACATACAGCGACATAATGTCAAAATATTCTGACATCAGACAAGAATAGAACAAAAACAGAGACAGCATGCAGTAAAATCACAGAATGTTTTTGAACGGCTAAAATTATCTCAGCTGACGGATAACAGAAAAGCATGAATAGGATAGTCATCATATATTTTTGAGGGACGTTATCTATCATGGAGAACTTACTGCTGACACCAGACAGCCTCTTAATGGTGTGTTTCCATCAAGCAGTCCAGATGCTTCTGCTCCTCCTCATCCTTTGGTGTATGATTTAAGTTACAGCTTAAGCCTATGCTGAAACTACCTCAGGTAGAGCAACACCTCAAATGTAAACAGATTGTCGACTCTTTAATAAGTTAGAAGTTATGATTAAACTAGCTTACACACAGGTGCTACCCAAAGAAGTTCTTGATCCTCTTCTCTAAATAAAAAAAGACCAAAACATCTGCTTAAAATTATTATTGGCCAATATGGGGACATCACAGATATATCTGACGTCACTGTTTTCGGATAAACGATGCTGATTTGTTCGTATAAAACTATACTCTTAATGATTTAGAAAGCTTGTCAACATGTAGTTTGTCCAGCAGAGCGTGCTTCAACTCAAACCTGTCATTGCTGCCTGCAGCAGAGCATCAAATAACCAACCACTAAAAAAATACAAATGCCACCATTATGCTAATGAGATGAGGGGTTTAGGGGGAAGGGATGTCCTGACAGACAAGTGAAAAGGACGGGACAGAGACTTGGACACAAAAGACGTCCCAACTACAAGCCACTGATTCAAGTGGAGGATGTGAGGATCACAAGAGTACAAGAGGTGTGGACTTCACGCAGAAGATAGAGAAAGAGACAGAAGAGCAGGTTTGAAGAAAAGAGCTGACAGGACAGAGAGATATTAAGCTGGAGTAACAGCAGCAATGTCCAGCAGTCCGTGTACCATAGAGTTGGACCTCAGATCTATTCTTTTGGAGTTTGCTTAGGACTTAGAGACAAGGGTGTTGGAGTGAAAGTTATTACACAACAAGGACACTCATACACATTATTGTTAAAGCAAAGCTGGCTGATGTCCCTTCTGCTGAGGCTGGCTACACAATTGTAGCATTTAGGCTCAACTTTGGTCCTGAATCCCCAGCCCCCAATCATTTTGGAAGTAAAGATGGTCCTGATTTGAAGCTTGCCTCAAACAGTTGATGTAAAATGCAGAGTAGAGGTCATGCTGGTATAAAGGTCCCAGTCAATCTTCTTTGGTTGTCTTGGAAGGAAAACTGTTTTAACGTGATGTTTATTTTTCGTTCAAGTCTACAAAGTGCTATTTTTGTGTATCCATTGATCTTATAGTAGTTTACCCTTCATCATATTGGCTTGCTGCTATTGCTACCTTTCGTGCCTGAGCTTTCAGTGCAGCCTGTGAAAATCATGCTGCCTATTACCTTGTCGTCTATGTCAAGGTCTGATGACATGATTTATGCACGATTACAACCTGACCTGACAGTCGAAGAGTTTTGGGAACCATCTGCCACAAAATCAGTCATTCTGTCTTGTGTAGAGTGTCATAATGTCCAACAACAAAACAACAAACAGGAAGTTCAGTGTGTTTTTTTTCCTGCCTCCTTTGATTTGTTGCTTCACATCAGAGACGCTGACTATTGAGAGCACAAGGACCTCTGCATGGGTGTCAATTAAGGAATGAAGTTGATGCCGTGAGAGTTATGAGGGAGCGAAAAAGGCAATTAAAGCACTGAAAACAACATCCCTGCCTTTTAAATATGTGGTAGGGGAGCTACCACCAGACTGTGAAGGATAAATGTTGGAGGGAAGTAACAGAGGCACTCGGGATGAACGATTTTAGGAAAAGATAAAATTACGATTTTTCTGGCAGATATTGTGATTTCAATTTGATTCACGATTTTCTTCAAATCAGGCTTCAGTGCAATATTCACTATGTTTACAGTATAGACAACAGCAGGGAATCAATGATCAGAAGCACATAACACATTATTCATCCTCTAGTGTTGATAAATAATCTGTTTTCATTATTTAAGGGATACTCCAACTTCTACTCCTCAACAGAGGCTTTGTGTTGTTGACCTGCTTACCAGCTCTTCTGTGGTGGAGATGTGATGTTCGCGAACGAGTCGACTCTTTTGAACTGATCTTTTAAGTGAACACTGAGAACTGATTTGCAGTTGTGTATAAGCCATTCATTTGCGAGCCATTCTTAAATGCAAACTGCCTGCGAATTTGTAAAATAGTATGTGTAAAATAGTTGACACAATAGATCCTGGGTCAGTCAGGAACGATCCCATGATCACGTTGACTGAAAATGTGATTTCGATTCGAAAATGATAAATCTTTCAGCCCTAGCACACCCTGAACTGTTTGTCAGCCAATCACAGGGCCATATAGAGAGACAGACAACCATTCACGCTCACTGTCTTACGTAAGGGCAATTTTGAGTCACCAGTAACCTAACAAGCATGTTTTTGGTCTCTGGGAGGAAACTGGAGAGAACCCACACAGGCACTATGCATAGGGAGACTATGCAAACTCCACAGAGAAAGACCCTGGTTGGGACGGGGGAGTTGAACCAGCAATGTTCTTGCAGTGAGGCATGCGCACTGACCTGCTGCGCCACCATGCCGCCTTCTGAGGAATCATCACTGTAAAACTGTTCCAAAAATGCAGGGCTTTGCCTGGCCAATGGCCTGGTTTGTGCATTTGGTGGATGATGTTAAAAAATGTGTTGAAGCTGTCTTTTTGTCTGCGGTCTCCAAAGTTTGAAAATCAGTTCAGATCCAGCAGTTGTCTGGTGTGTAGCCAGCCTAAGGCAGATGACTTCATATCATTTACTGGGAGTGGATTAAGATCTGCCTCCGTCTTTTCTGTTCATGACGAAGAATAAGATTGAGTAAAATTGCAACTCAACCAGTACAGCAGCTGAATGAGAGTCTGAGTTGACTTGAAATAGACGACTCAACCGTTAGGAGAAAGGAACATTACATTTTCCATTCATTCACTCTTCTGTAAATACCAGCTTACTTTGTTTTCAACATTTTTACTGTTTGATCATTTTCTTAAGCTACATCAGGAATCCCGAACACCGTTTCCCCCAGCTCCTCCCATAATTCCAGCTACCTGTGTACACAGGCCTTATTGATGATTAATTACACCAACCCTTTGCATGGCTTTGTGTCCTACGATTGTCACAGTGTGTGCTGTTGTGTAAATCCTACCTGTGGGTTGTGACGGTTGTCGTGGGGATCTTCTGGGTAGGGTCTGTCGGGGCTCCAGTTACCCGTCTTCTGGAACATTTCCTGGGCTTTGGCAGTCACCCACGACGGGCTCTCGGTCATGCCCCCCTCAGGAGGTCTGGCAGTCACACATATACACAATCAGGTCATCAAACAGAAAGCAAGTCAGCGACAAAAGAATTTTAGAGCGCACTTTACGTCACATGATGTCTGTGATCATTTAAGCTGATATAATGAGAGTAAAAATGGAAAGGCTGTCAAACACTTAAGTTGCTTTTACTTGAAATTACTCACCAAATTTCCACAGCTAACCATGATTTATCACAGTTTTAACTGAACATTTAAATTTCAATTAAATTGCATTGAAAACATCTTCCAAGTCTTTTTGAACAATGAGGAGTAATTCTGATCAGTGTCCGATTAGGGAATCAAAGACATGTCTTTCATCATTTTGATATTTAAGCTGTTATACGTTGGTTTCTTTGTTGCAATTTAGTTGAAAGAAACAAAACCGCTACATATTTGCATATATCCCTTGACTCATTTTATGTACAAATGGCAGTATTTAAATTGGTCCAAATTGCACAAGAAATATGGGCTACATCACAGTCAAAGGCACAGCGGTGTCCTGATTTTACACTGAGTTTGAAATCACTAAGTTGTTTTTGTTTGTGATATATCAGGGTTACTACTACTACTCACAATGGGAGCTAAAGTGACGAAAAAAGTACCAATGTAATGTTTTAAAAACTTTGAATTTGTATAACCCTGTCACTGCAAATCAAGAATTAACACTGTCAGCCCTTAACAAAAACCATTCTGAAATAACGTGAGGAGGAACAGCTAATGTCGTTCTGTAAGTGTGTTTTGGGGGGTATCTGCACCTCCATGTATCCCATGTATTTTCGCACATCACATATACCAGCAGCGATGCTGCACAGCCTACTCACATGCTGTTGAGGTTGTCTGGCTGGGTGCTGGGGAGGCCATTCAGGCCCTGGCCCCCCTGGCCGTCCGTGCCCCCTCCTTCAGAGGGTGGCTCCATGCGCTGAAACATTAATGGCGTTCGGTTCTGTGTGAGATACACGACATGGCCTGCAGGCTGGTATCAGGCACACTCAGGGGGCAGACACAGGACACATACACAGGATGCACTCGCTGCATGCACCCACATGGGGGCGCCATAGGCAAGCACATGGCTGTGGGTATTCAAGGGAAAGTTCCCTGCAAGAGCACTGATCTGAGAACCATCACTGAACATGTGTCGAGGGTAAATTATTGACTAGAATTTGACATTCAGCACGATAATGGGAAAAATCCAACTATATTAACACTTATTTCAATACCACAGCGGAAAAAATTAAACCCCCGGTACACCCAAAACCGCTCCATTTATTATTTTTGAACAAGCTTGTACATTAAGAAGGTTGCCTAAAACAGTGATATGCAACGTTTTGTGCCCCGGCCCAGTTTTATGAGGGACAATATGATCACTGACCTGATGTTAGGAACAAGGGTGGGGAGCGAAGTAAAAAAAAAAAACAAAACACAAAAAAGTTTTAGTTAAGGATTTTTGTTTTTTTAGAGAAGTACCTGAAGATGATATTTTTGACATATGAAAAACTAATTTACTTATTTTAACCCTCTTAATATGTTTTATTTTTCAATTTCAGTTCAGATTTCTTGTTTGGAATTTTATTCTCTGTTAATCAATTTTCTTTCCATTAGCCTACTTTAGTGGGTTTTACTACACATTTGGTGTTTGTCTATCTCATTTTACCATATTATTATTTTAAGTTTTATTTAATTTACTTATTTATTTATTTTCCCTACAGTAGTAGTAGTCTAATTTCTTATCATGATTTTTCATTGTCATTTTAGTTTTAGCTCCTGTGTTTCCTCATTTTTAATACAAAATGGCATTTCCTCAGTCCTTTAATTCTGTTTTCTGTTAGAATTAATCTTAATGTCTTTGTGTGTGAGTGTGTGTGCGGTATGTGGATTGCGACGGTGGGTGGGGGTTTTGCATTTTCATCGTATTCAATTTTCTACTTTTTCTTTTATTTCATGTCCTTTATTTCTATGTAAAGCACTTTGTACTACAAGACATCGTATGAAAAGTAAAAGTTTGATTGACTGATGTTGATTTGTTTCTAAGTTCCTCTGAGTGTCCCTGCTTTAAAAGAACCAGAAAACTTAAGATTAAACTAGCAGAACTCTCTATACTTAACCTCAGTACTGATCGTCTCTCACTCTCTGCTAAAGGTTGAAAAGATGATTACTTTTCCTGTTTTCTCCTTCATAGTGTTTATACTTATTCAAAAGTGGTAAATAACAGTCATGGTTTCAATAAAACTTGTGGTATTGAAAAAGCTGCGAGGAAGAAAAATATTGTCACTCTCAGTTTGTCATTATTTGAGAAGCACATCTGTTGGGGTAGATGCTCAGGGAGAAACTTGTGATCTCAGATCAGTGTCAAAGAGGAACTCTTACCTTTGGCATTTTAGGTCATAAATCACAGATAAAAGACCAAACTACCACATTCATGAATCGAATCATCAAAAACACATTCTACTCACAAAAAAATCATCTTAAAAGAAGAGATTTTTTTGAGTAATGTTATTTTGTGACCATTGATATCTGATCCTGAGCCAGCAGTACACAACATCTACTTCCACCAGTGTATGGTCCATTTACCTCAGAACTCGGACATGAGAAGTGGAAATTACGTCACATCCCACTTCACTGTGTTCCAGTTATGTGCTGGTTAAGCGAAAGAGCGTCCGACTTCCCAGCAGGAGGTTCTGACTAAGGGGGGCGCATCTAATATGGAACTCGTAGAATCCTACTTCTGTTAAATGGGACCCACCATTACAGGCCAGGCAGTTAGCCTCTTCTGGGATTCTGGGTAATGGAGTGCTATTATGGGTGGTGTAAGAGTGATTGTTCACAACTACAACAGTCAGTGCCAAGTCGCTACAGGGAATGGGAGCTAAAGGCTGATTACTGAGGGATGGATGAGACCTCTTCAGAGACAGTTAAAGATCTCATCTGACACTGCAGTGTGAACGACGGGACAGCAAATTATTGTTAGTAAAAAATAATACTACAAGGATTTTTTACTGGGATAATAGAGAATAGATGCTTTTGAATATGCAGTTGAATATTTAAATCTGTGTAAACAAATGTATATTTACACACAAGTTTAGCCTCTCTGCTTATCAGCACTGGGTAACACGAGCTTAAGACTTTTCTTTGAGCAAGTTCGAACAAAAGCTTGTTTAAATGTGTTTTCCAATTTGAGAAGAATTTATGCACACCATAACAGATGATGCACCACCTGAGACAGTTTGAACACTTTACATCACACACCTAACTACTCATAGATGCAAGTTTCTCTGTAAAATATGGTTGCCATTATGACTGCTTGGAAAAGTAGATAACATGTTTCAGCACTGGCACAATGAATGGTCCTGTAATTGTCTGGTAACATACAAAGTCACTGGTCACAGGAATCTCCACTCAACATCCCATCAGCCAACCAGATAACAGACAGACAAACGGATAGATTTGATAACAGAGATGGGAGAGAGGGATGTTCGGTTAAAGCAGCTTGGTGACAATCAACCTGGATTGACCAAATAGTGACCTAGAAGCATAAAAGGGAAAGCATCAAGAAGACAAGAGACAACTAGACAAGACAGGAACAGAAGATCACAGACAACAGAGTGAAGAGACGAAAGTATGACAGACAAAACACTTAAGACTGTCAATAAACTCTGAAGAACACAACGAAGAAACAGCAGGTCTTAAGGGATATATTAAAAGTAAAAGGAGAGAGAAGGCAGAAAGGAGCTGAAAGAAAAATCCACCTCTGGTTGTCTTAAAGTGTCACATGATATTCTGCTTCATTGTAATCCTGTCTTTATGCAACAACTTGCCTTGAATAGACATTTTCTGTATTCTTCTTGGAACACACCTTCAAAAAACTAAATGAGGCAGTAATTTACTGAAAATTGTGATAATAATGAAAAAGGCCAATGGTCTAAATTACAAAGGCTTGTTTTTTTTTTTTTATTCTAGCAATTTTCTTCTGGCTCAAGTAAAGAAAACAGTTTACAGGGTTGTGTAATGTCCAGAGTCTGGTGATAAAATATGTTTGGCCACATGATATATTCAGGGGTGGACAGTAACGAAGTAGATTTACTTGAGTACTGTACTTAAGTACATGTTTTGAGTATCTGTACTTTACTTGAGTATTGCTTTTGTTTTAGAAACTTATGACTTTTACTCCACTACATTTGAAAGACAAACATTGTACTACTAACTCCACTACATTTCTAGGAAGGGTCTTGTTACTTGTTACTTTTAAGTACAGCGTTGAAGTCAGCGGATGAAATTTCTTTTCTCTTCTAAAATGTGTGTGATTTGTTCAAGTGATGATACCATACCTGTACCTAGCGCATGTGCTACTCAGATCGGACAGGTAGATGTTGAGCTAAGGTTAAATAAAAAATTGTAAACCGCAATGGTTGTCCTTTAGTCCATTCAATTGTGTTTCAATAGGCATTTCTATCGGCTTCGCAGCATATTTTACAAGCTATTTATTCTACAGGTTCGGTAGAGTAGGTCAGTGCATTCAGTAGGTATTTTCAGTCATTAGGTTAAATCGAAAGTGTAATTTTAATACTTAAGCAGGTACACCAGTACTTTAACTTAAGTAAAAATTTGACTGAACAACTTTCATTTGTACTGGAGAAATATTTAACCAGGAGTATCTATACGTTCACTCAAGTAATGGAGTTGAGTACTTTGTCCACCACTGGATATATCACAATAAATAGCGATACAATAAAGTGGGGTATACTTTGTGATTTTTTCACAAAAACGCATTTTTTAAATTTATTTGTAGCATTAAGAGCCCACAGTATCTTATGTATACAAAAAAATAGTTTCTAATCAGTATTATTTTGTACAATGCTTGGCCTCTGCTACATTCAGAAACTTAATTGTGTGTAACAGAAATAATAGCAATAAAGGCAAAGAGGGAGAGCAAAATATCTAAATATCTACTGCCAACTAGCTGCTGGACGCTGCATTAAAACACAGATTATTGAATAACAAAATATGACATAAAAATATCAATAGAGTAATGGCCACAAAGCATATTATTAGATAGGTGTATTGATACTTTCTTACAACCTTAACAGTTAAATAGAATAAAAAATAGAAAGAGCCAATAGCAGTCAATGCACAGCAGCGCTCAGGATGTAGCTTTGACTGCATATAAAAATGGACATACTATCAGTGAAGCCCCTCACTGGTTTCTGAAGAGGCCTTTTCAAACTAATTAGAGGAGGCTGCCATGATGGGAATGCTGACTCAAACTAACTTCTGTTGACCAAGCTATGCCAAAAAGTTATTTCAAGGCATTGATAATATTTACCAAGAAATCTGTGATACTAGAATGTAGCTGTGTTGTTACCATCTCTAGATTATACATGTTAGTCATTTTGGGTGGATTCTTCCTTTAAAGGGTTATAAAAAGACCACAATGGAGGACAGGAAGGCTGAAATGACATCACAGCAATGGTAGGACAAACAAACAGGCACACAGACTTGTTCAAGTCCTCGTGACCTGCTGATGTGGAGAGAGCCTGTAAGGACCTGTCCATTCATTCCCATGAGATGGCTGCATTCAGGAACATACCAACACATACTGTATTTGAGAGAGTGCATGTTTGGAATTAAACCAAGTTCTTAACATACTCTCCATCCATCAATACACTCCTTTGTTCTGAAAAAGTGACAACACCAAGTGTTTCACAAATTTAGAAAAGATTGTACACCATCTCCTCTTCACTACACAGTCCCCTGAGGTGTGAATAAAACATCTGTGCCCTGCTTTATAATATGTAGTATGGATTTATCACTGCAGGAGGTTAGAACATTCAGGTTTGACATGTATTTTGTTAAGCTCTATTGAGTACAAAGGATTGTTTCTTGACATTTGAGTTCAAAGGTTAATTAGGACACAACAGGAGTACTAACCTTGCAAAGCAGATGGACCTGCCTGACTCTTTGTCTCAAATCACGCAGATCCATCTTGCCAAGCTCCAATCCTCTACAACTTCACTCGGCTAAATGTGAACGACCCAATCAAGGGAAAGAAGCACGAGCTTTAGACGTGACGACAGCGGGAAGTGACTGCATGTTTGTGTGAAGCGGTCATCGTGGATATGGCAATATCTGCAGGTTTATCAGAAATGGACTCAATTTCTTCCTTAAAAGAAGAGCAACAACCTTCACTTAAATCTTCTCTCTCTTCTCCCGACCAGTTTCTGTAAGAGTTTGATCTACCAACTGGCTCCTCTGGACGTGAAAAAGATTTTGTCTCTGCTGGTTGCCCTCATGGACGAACAAATCAGAAAAGCCGGGAAACCAGAAATCACTGCTGGAAAACTGGGAGAGGATATGAAAATCCTCTACAGACTATGCTGGTTAGTCTATGGTAGTCGTGGTTACTCAACGATACCTGGCGAAATATACTCTCCTCAGAAGTTTACTGGAAGAACTTGGTGGGGATTGTTGTTGACGAGGTTCATGTCACATATAAGTGGTAAATGATACATCTGTGTGGTATAATTTAATGTAAGACGATAGTCTAAGGACTGAAATGTAGTTTAAGCTAACGGCTAACAACAGGGTCTAGCTGCTACGTCATACTGTGGCTTGATATGGATTGATCTGTGACGAATGTGACTGGCAGAACAATCATCCAATCACCAGCTGCAGTTGTTTTTGATGGTTCTGCCCCTGAAAACATTTTCGAACAGCTCTTTCTGAGATGGACTAGTGAAATAGTTCCGTGATGGATATATGAAACTGTCCATCTGGCGTGCCAGGTTACAGGAGTAGAGTTGCATTACACGTTCTTAGGATGTCCCTTGGAGAAACATGGCTGCCAAAGGAAACAAGTTCTGGTGGACCATGAACAAAAGATTGAGTTGGCTTGCTTTACATTTTGTCAGATGGTGGATACTTTTAATATCCAAATATATGCGGAAAAACAAATAAAAAATTTGTCCTTTTTATATCTCATTAACTTATCTGTAGCTTCTGAAAATGACAGACAACTGCTGATCAAACTTGATGTCTTGCAGAGTGAACAGGAGGTATTTATTGAATGGAGAGATGTTTCCATATGTCCACTAAAAATATAAAGACAGTGGGAGCGAGTGCATCTCAAAGGCATTCACTAACAGAGGGGAAAGAGCACTGATAGGGAACAAAAAGGTAAGGCCATGTGGTATCATCATCATTTGTCAGTGTATTGCAAAGAACAAAAGACAAAGCTGTCAATAAGACAAACCGTTTTGATTTCACTCCTCATAACTACATTACAACAGCCCATGGTGTAAAGGAAAAGTGGAAGCCAGAGGAAAAGGAAAGGATGCCAACAAGCAAGAGCAGCTAAATACCTGGGCACCTTTTTTTGCTTATCATAGTATTTGCATTAATTCTGGCTAAGGGGAAAAAAGGTTCAAGAAAGAGGACTTTTCAAGGAGCATGCTGAAGGGGGAGCAGTGCAGGATCAGAGAGAGTAAAGGAGTTTAATTGGAAGTGTAGCTGGGAGTTTATTTTGGATTTAATAGTATAAGACATGGTTCTTATGCTTTTAAATCCATAAAAAAATGCAAAATTCAGTCCAAGCTTGAGAGAAAATGATGGAAATAAAGAGGGCCTCGAGGAGGAGGAAAGAGAAAATAGGACAAGAAAGGTTTCTTTTGCATTCAGGATATTTCTTTGGGATGGCGTCTACCTGTTCCTCTCGAAGGGCCTGCATCTTTTTCGTCTTGCTCTGTCGGTAGTATTCCATGATCATCATGGCGGCGTAGATTTTGCCCACTGTCAAGTCTGTGGCTGCTGAAAAAATGACAAGTTAACCTGCAAGATTAGACCGGGGTGGGATGGGACCCTGAGCCGTGGGGAAGAATGGGGGTGAGAGACAAGACAAATTGAAACACAACCACTCACAAAATTCACGTCAGCATGCAGAATACACCAGAAAATGAGACAAGTCTGTTTCACGCTTATCAGTCAGGACCTGAGACTCAGATTAAGGCATTTGAGGCCAATGTTCAGACCTGAGTATCACTCTTATATAACCGATATACATATTGAGTGGTACTGGCCCATTTTACAAATATCAGCCGTCGGAAAATTAATTTGGGAGGAGCAGATATAAGTTTCAGATGTGAATTTGTCAATGTAAGGCTGGCATCAATTGAAGCTCACTGTACATTCAGAGTTCTTATAGGGCAGAAGAAAGGATCTGTCAGCATCGGCCCTGATTTTTACAATCAATGCACCAATATAAAGATTGACTAATTACAGAGGCGTGACTCCAACTCTGAAACTGAGAATGAGAATGCTGGAAAAAAAATGGAAAAAAAAGTACTTTCAATGGACTCATGGACTAACCCCAGAAAATACATTCACAGCCAAATTTGGAGGCCGCAGAGAGGCTACCAGACTTTAAAAAGTCAGGAGACAGGTAACATCCTGAAAAGTATCATGTTTAATACAGACTAAAATTCTTGTGTTGTCTTTAATGAATATTGGTAGCCAATGTTCAACCATTTCCCACAGAGTCTCAAATGAAACAGAACTGAGCTCACCTGCTGGTGTATGACAGATAAAGACCATTTTACAGGACTGTACATTTTTAACACAACAAAGCCATTAGTCTTTTCACAGGCAGATGCCTTCATTGTCTGTTATCAAGAACAACATACTTTTCTTTGCCATCATTTAACTTAAATACTTTAAAATATTTTATCTTAATATTAAACTAAAGTCGTGGCAGCCACACCACTATGAGACCTTTGACACCTCAAACAAATGATGAAAACAGGAGCTCAATTTTTTCTAAAAACTCTGGACATATCCCCAGAGTTTGGATGGAAAACAGTAAACATTTAAAATCAGAAAAATACTGAGCTTTGTTTTGTTTGTTGAGTTACAACTTTAAGACTGAGTGGTGTCCTTCTTAAAGTGGCATGGCTACAAGTTTCACAGCATTAACACTAATATAATCATGTGATAAGATATGGTGGAACATATCTTATTCTCTTTATCCTTGAGCAATAAGACATGTCAATGCATATCTTATATCTTTGTAGTTATCATGCGTTTAGCCAAACAACTTGGCATTGTTGCTGAACATGCATCATTGTGCTTTTTCGTACCTAAGACTATTGAAAACTTTCATTCTTAACAGATCTGTCAAGATACAAGATTATCTACCACAATCAGCCTAAGTCAACGATTCAGTTCTTGCTGTAGTGAAAAGACTTCTATAGAGGATCTTCTATAGCAGGCACCCCCTGATGTCAGGACAAACTGAAGTGGTGGACAGATCAGCGGTGCAGGCATTTGTGTTAGTGTTTAGTCTGTAGATAGTAGGCCTGTAACAGTACACAAAATTTTCGGTTTGATGTGTTCTTTTTGGTTTTAAAAGCCACAGTTTTAACCCTCGAAATTTCTATCATAAATTTATTATGACTATTTGAACTTTCCCCCCCAATTGTTTTAGACAATAGAATATACAAAAATAGAAATAATACAAATAAAATAATACAAATATTACTTCAAGTAAATATATATACTTAGCAAAGATATTAGGCTGCTTAAAAACCAAAGGGAGCTGTGTTTGCACGACAAATTTTTTTTCCCTCTTTGCACCACTGATATCTTTGTACGTGTGTTGATGAAATTGTATTTGAGAACTACCGTACATAGGCTGCAAGCGTTATAAATACATTCGTCTTGTCATCGTCTCTTTCTCTGTTGTTGTTTTTCACCGGGAACCTGGAGTGATCCCGAACAGGAGACCGTAATGACGATGAAAGGTCTTCAATATCCCTTCCAGGTTGACGTCTGTGCTTATGACAAAGCGGGCTGTGTAACGTGAATGAATGAGCTGCTATGTTTACTCTGTGCATGCGATTCCAGCTAGATGTGCGCTCCTTAAATATGTCTGAACGACGTCTCTCGTTCCTTTTTTTCTTGACGTACTGTGCTGTTTGGGTACAGCTGTGTGCTGAACCGAACAGGTGCGCACCGATATGGTTTGGCTCAGTATGTGTACCGTTACAGGCCTAGCAGATAGTGTCTGTAAACATGTGGTTTGCTTGGTATGATAAGGTAAACTCTGCAAGGAAAATCAACCTGGAGTGGAGAAATGCAGGCGACTACTTAAAGAAACAAGCACCAAAATGCAATCATTCATCTGTGAGCTTGTGCTTTATATCTGCAGGCTAATCACAAGCATTTAACCCGTACCGAGCAGTGTTCAGTGTTTCAAAGACTTTTTTTGAAACAACAAAGAGACAACTGCAATGGTGTGCAAAGAGGTAAGGGTTGGCTTATTATGGTGCATCTCCACAAAGCGGAGCAGTTTAGTCTGCTGCAGTTTGGTACAATTTGGTTCATTAACCGTGGTTCAGTCATCCCTTACTTGGAAGAATGCAGTTTGTTTAGTTCAACTCTTCAGGGCCATAGTGGAACATTTGTCACCCTGACAGAAGGGTACCAACAAATTTTAGAAATGTAATATCGTATACCAAACAGAACAGAACTGGACCACTTGGAGGAAATGCAGCATTAGTACATGTCAGATGTCTCTGTGCTATGTTAAGCTAACAACCTTATGATTTGTATGTTGGAGCAAGCTAAGTAGCTAAACAGCCTACAACTCAAGTAAAAATGTAATTGCTAGCTTATTGTATCCTGTTTTGTTCCCTGTATACAGATAAAAGAGTCAAAAATACAAAAAATAAATAAAGAATTGTTTACTATGGTTGTTCAGGAAGTTAAGTTCTTAGACAAACTTTTAGAGGTTATAAATGTGGATTTCTAATTCTGTGAAAATTTGGCCAGTAGTACTCAGGAGTGTTTGAGGTACAGGGTTTACATATAAATCTGTGTATGTTTGCACTGTATGTGTTTCTGCTGTGGTGGCCTGATCAGGAGATGCTTAGCAGTGAATGACACTGGTTGGTGGAAGCTGTCCTTCTTGGTGAGACTGTGATCGGACACATTAACACCACTATGTGCCATTTTTTCCTTCAACTTACCCTTGTGTGGTGTCACCAGCAGGTCCAGTGTCTTCTGTGATAAGTTTGGCCAAATAGCCATCATTTCCTTTCGGAGCTCTGCATCCATCTGGTGCTTGTCTGCACCACCTGGATGGCCCAGCGATGCAAAGTGCCCAAACACACACAACAAACATTGGGATAGCCCAAGTTCATACATCCACACATATGCAAACATCCCACACAGGTTAACACACACCATAGAAGGCACAGACCGGAGAGGGAGCCAGAGGAAACAGATTTAGCCATTCACACATGCACACATTCACCCAAAACAAAGAGCAATATGTTAATTTCACCAGTGGAGGTGGAGGTACTTCAAAAGAACTCTACTTATTGATAATTGAAAGCTCTCGTTCATTGCCCAGGATTACCCAAAAGTTTTAGGCTGGAGATATACTTGCAGTTTACCCTTGTGTTCACATAGGCATCTGTTGGCATCATAACTGTTTTAGTTTAAGCACTTCCCTGTATGTGATGCTTGATACCACCTGAGGGCACAAAAGATCTCAGGCTGTATGTAACTACTTCTAGTGTTAGAAGAAAACTGAACATGGCGGTAATTCTGCAAGATAAGGTACACCTTAGGTACACCAATAACTGATGTAATCATCAAAAAGTTAGCAACTGATGACCAGAAGTCAAACCTTAACATCAGCATAATCTGCACTCCATTTCTATAGCTTTTGCCTCTGTGCACCATCGTAACTGTTTTGGTGTTATGTAATTTACCAGACATCAGCCAGATGCAGACATTAGTCTTTTGCCTCAAATATCTTTTAGCTTTAGGCATAAATTAGTCATCTAAATTGTTTTAATTTTAAGCTAGTTTTAGTTGATGAAATTTCACAACATTTTAGTCGATGAAATCTACTGTAAATCTAGTCGACTAAAATATGAAGTGTAAAGGGTAAGGCATTTTTCATGTTTCCTTGAATTTCTGAAGCCATGTTTTACACTTGGATGAAATGAAACATCTAGTAACCCTTTACTGAATGCTAATGAAGTCTGAATGTATAAATGAACAGAAACAAATTGAACTTTTGTGTAAAATGCATCACCTTTATTTAGGCTACCTGGCAGAGCATCTCAGTTGCAATATCAGAATTGACAACAAACAGTGAACCTGCTCTACATGAATATATCAATTCATAAAGAAAGTAGCTCTGATTGGATCGCTCTCCAACTTATCCCACCAAGCTAAGGCAGTTGTGATTGGATGTCCCTCTTGACTCATCCAATCTTTCCACACAACCAAAGTAGTTGTGATTGGATATATTCCTAACTTGTCCCTACTTTCTACTTGACCAAATTAGGTCTGATTGGATTAAGTCTCTGTCAGACATTTTCCTCTAGTTGTTGAAACAATGTCAGTTAATTTAGTTTTAGTTTTTGTCCACGTGCACTTGTTTTATTAGTTACTGTCTAGTTTTCGTCAGGGGAAAAAGGTTGTTGACGAAAACTATGATGAAAATAATTAGTCAACAAACTTAACAGTGGTGTTTGTGCAGTCTAACACATTGTCAAGATGTTAATGACTGTGTACTTTACCAGTTTGTCTTTAAAATTGTGTAATAGACCTTTCTGCTCTTATGTTCACTCTGTTATAGCTGCTATGCCTCTATGCTGATCCTTCTGAAATTCTGAATGACCTGCACAACTGATGCGCTGAACTGATGTGGCGGCCATCATGTGTCCGCATAGTTAAAAGCAAGTATATCTCCAGCTTTAGACAACACAGCAGAAGCTTAAAAAACAGAAAGAGTGGAGCATTGATAAAACTTTAGGGGCGTACCCTTGGCAATCTTTATATCCAGTGCTGTTCGAATCAGAGCCATAAGGGTAGAGTTAAAATGCACCGTGTTATCTTCGGCAACTGGTAAATCCATGCGCAGCAGCCTCTGTGGAGAGCCAATCAGGATGAGAGGGTGAGAACGGACATGTCCTTGCTTAGTCCTGAATGCCTGAATCTCCAGGAGGGGGATAGGGTCAAGGAGAGGGGGAAAAGGGGTTGAGAGAGCTCCATAGACAACAGCCAATTAGAGTCAGATTGGATTTGTCTGGGTTTTATTTACTGGTCACTAAGAAAAATGAAAGTTTAGGTAAGAATTACATTGAGTGTCACTATGAATCTGTGATGTTTGATCTAATAATTCAGGTTAGTGAAACTTGAGGTACTTAAGTTTCAAAATGTCAGATAATATGTGCCTCATCAATGACTAATGTATTCTCCAGGTGTATTCTGTATTTGGGAGAGACACTCGAATCTGTAAATCCCTGCATCTCCTGTTTTTTTTCCAATGATACTCTACGAGACAGCACAACTATCCAATGAGGGCCATCTGCTGCTAAGCAACTGTGAGAGCCGAGAACCACAAGGAAGAACAATCGGAGCCATAACGGCCTCCGACCCAACCTGTGCCCATGTTCCCTAAATGTGTGAATGCACTGGCGCATTTACACATCTTTCTTTTTACACACATAGATATAAAAATATAACAGTGCACATACATCCACAACCCGCCCCGCTCCAACCCCAGCATCCCTCCCCATCCCCACTTACACAGATTTATTTGCAGACTGCAATTAAGGGCGCTTAATTGGAGTCCTTTGGAGACAAAATAGGTCCACTGGAGAACAATAACAGTATCACTGGATTAATTGTGCCATTTTCAGGAGACTGCTGTTGTTTAATGTTACTTTGACATCTGCTATAGAGCTCCCCCTACCCACAAGGAGGTTCCCTGTCTAAACATGTCTAAACCAGGTAAAACCAATGGAGGAACCTGTGGATAGAACGGAACAAGCTGGGCCACCTTGCACAGCTTGGCGTTCCTATCCTGATCAGTTAGGATCCATCGAGTTTACCTACGAACATGAGCGTTGGGCACTAACGATGGCAAGCACAGCAGTACTATGATTGTGAGGTTGTTTTCGTGCTTGTATGTTCCTGAGTGTGTGAGAGTGTTGGGCATGCCCAGAGCCAGATGTGCAGTAGGCGGAGGGCATCTGCCAACATCCACAGCGCTCGGCAGGCAACAGGCAGGCTCAGTGTCGCCCAGAGCCATGCGACAAAGACAAAAGCATGCAAGACCACACAACATCCCCTTGGAAAAAACTCACGAACCTCGACACACAGTGCATGCAACATGCCTTAGCTTCACCCCTATTGTCCCATACCCCACTACCCGGCCCACTACCACTGGATTTCCCTAAGAATCCACTTTCACAATACAAGCAGCCGTGCATCCGCGCAAAGAGAGTATCCTCAATCCAACTGGATTGATCCTAGTATTTATAATTGCATTTTTTATGTCTTTTGCTGTACTCATTTAAGTTCCCTTTATTTTAGTCGAATTTTTCAGCAATCCTAGAATTCATATCAAGTCAAGATCTCTCTTAATGCCAAACGGGTGCAGTGTCTTAAGGGGTTGTCAGAGTTAGTGAGGATAAGAGTTGTGGCATTCCCTGAAAGAAGAACAAAAATCATAAGGAAGATCAAAAAGAGATGATGGACGTGTCTTTCTGTCGTTATTTTCAACCAAACAGACTTTTAAAACTGTCGGGTCAGTGAAAGGGGGTCTATCAAAGGGGGGCACATGGTAGGGATAGCAGTTATTTAAGCTAAAGTAAGAGCTTCTAGGCTTGGTCATGAGATGTGGTTACAGATAAAAAGGGAAGGGCTGAGAATGAAGAGGGAGAAGAGGGTGGTGAAACATTGAAAAAGAAGAATCAAGAGATAAGCTAATACAGAGATGAAACTTGTCTTTGGAGATAGATCAAAAGAGTGGTAGAGGACTGAAAACTACAGAACAAGACAAGAGATAAAGACAAGGACTAAAAACAACAGACATATTTACTACTCAGCTTCGAAAATAAGGTTTTGCAGTAATGTAAATTCATCAAATTGCACTTTCCAGAAAGTGTGAGGCAACATGTCCACAAAAGGAACGGTAAAAGCGCTTCCTGTGCGATAGGTTTCATCAGCATTTAAAGGTTTCAAACATAAACTTCCCCATTTTTAATAACCACGGACAAAAGACTTACTGGTCTCAAAAGGTTATTAAAAGGACTTTCTCTCTGTGACATTGTCCCAATGAATACTGGAAGGCTTTGATGGTTGAAGTATGTGATGGGGACCACTGCTTGTACATTCTCTAAAAGAGGGAGAAGACGGTACTGACAGGAGGGAAGGCAGAGACAGAGCTGGCTAGGATAAATGAAGGGATGATATGAAGGAATGAGGATGGATGCTGATGGCTGACAGACACGCGGACGAGAGATAGGATGACAGAGGAATGGTAGGTTAAGAGAAAGTTGACAGAAAATTAGAGAAAACAAAAAGAGATAAGACTTAGGAAAGATAGAAGAAGGCAGCAAATCAGGAATAAAAGGAGAAAGAACATTTTAAAGGTTTAACACAGACAGGAAAGACAGAGTCTAAAGAAAGAAGAAGACATCCATATTCAATCAGAGTTTTACTGAGTGGGTGAATTCAACTCTAAATCAGATTCCTACTATTGTGCCATCAAACAAAATGAATAAGTGAATATGGTTTCTAGCAACCCCAAAATTTCCCATTTCCCCCTCAAATTAACCTCAAATAAATCTGATACTGTTTCAACACAACACTACTTTACAATCACTTATGGTAAGTACTTAGAGGCATGTGCACGCTGTCATTATCTTTATTCTACTTCTTGCTCAATCAGTTGCCTATTATGTTTCCTTGGCTTCACCAGCCCTGTCCTTTTTCATCATTTAGCCTAATCCGTTGTATCAAACTGTACCAAAAGGAGGTAAACAGCTTCTTTTTGTTGGCGAAAGAAAGCGGTGGGAATCACCAGAGGCACCACGATAAGACAGTATCACAATAGTCGACCAGCAATTCAATTTTGCTGCGATTCTTAATATTTTACGATACTCTGAGTACTGTGATATTTAACATTGTGATACAGTGCAATTTATGACCTTGCCTGCATACATGGTAAGAAACATATCTCGGTATATTAATGTCACTTGAGTCACTTTTCTTGGACACAAGTGTAAAACTTGGAAACTGATTTTCACGCGCTACAACTTAATGCAACCCACTCTGATGTATACTGCCTCTTTTAGCTTCACTGCTCTGTAGAGCTTTAGCACTGCTGTGTCAGTGAAATATCACAGAAATGAAGGCACACACCTGGGCTTCAACCAGCATGTAACAAAAGCCGTTTTTTCCCACAACATGGTGAGGCCCTGAGCATTTTTTAGTGGGTTAAGCTTGGCATTAGCTGAGTGGTGCTGAGTGAGGTGAGCTGTATTTCCACAGCATCTTATTCTTGTGCTTCTCCTAACAAACCGTGTGTGTCATGTCCATCTCTTCCGTCCCTTTATAAAATCCAATAAGTCCAAACAATGCATTTAAATGCCAACAGTATATTCCTTTTGTCTCTCTCCTGTGCTACCATGTTTGATTTACTAACTCTCTTCTGCACAATGAACATCAACTCTGCCAACACGGTCCAGCAGCACCATCATGTGGTCTAAAAAGTAAGTGATATTATTTATAACCACGAGCCTTATCAAATGTTGAAAACTCAAAACTCAAGTTGCTCCCACTGCTGCGTCAGTGGCGTGTAAATGGGTACAAAAGACTGTTAAAGTGTTTGCTAAAACTGATGGGCAACTTACATCGAAACTCAGAATCATCAGTGAGTGAATATGAGAGTGAATGGGTAGATGTGGCCTGGGGTGTAAATGCACTTTGTGTCACAGTTAAGTTAAAAATCAGTACTTTTACGATGATAAATCCTAGTATTTAACAGCCCCAATGCAACAACATCTTACACAGTCAAAATACAGTGACTATGGATGAATCTCTAACTACTGCCTTCTGGTCCTGACCAATTTTCACAGCAAGGGAATAATCACAGCCAATATTATCTAATGCACCTCACAACCACACAATTTTCCTGAGTAGGACTTATGGGTTAATTTAAGTTTTTTTTGTTGTGTAAAATTTCAAAAGATAAAAATCTAGATTTTTTTTCCTGGACTTACTCTGCCGATAATCACGCTCCCACTTGGCTCCAGAGGTCAACAACCTACCCCACATTTCTTTCCAACAGAGACACAACTTAAAATTTCTAGATTGTATATTTAAATGAAAGTATATAATGATAAGAGAGGTTTTTAATGTTTTGTGAAATCAGTGCAGCTATCAGTGTCAATGTGGACAAGCCTCCCTACATCCAAACTTTACTCTACTCTAAATCCTTGAAAATTCAGTTTTGTGACACTCAGATTTTTTATCAAATTGAAGCAACACTTTAATTTCTCTGTCATTTGTTGTTTCATTTTTCTTTCAGATAGATATTATAAATTGAATATTGTGAGAAAACTATAGATTCTGTTTTCAGGCCATATTGCCCTGACTTTGTAACCAGTCGTTTTTTTTAATACTGTTGAATCTGGATGTTAATAAGAAAAGAATAAAATAAAGAATACAAGGATTGTGACACCACCAAAGTGGAGAAAGAGTGGGGAAGACAGAGGACAGCTGGCTCTGAAAAAGCCAACGAAAACCTTTACTGGTGATCTGAGGCACAATGAGGAAACCCCCCCACCCCCCAAAAAATGAAATTCAAAATAAATAAATAAAAAAATAAATAATGACTGAACTGAGAAATCCTTTGGGTTAAAAAATCCAACTTGAAATAAACAGGGCCAGAACTTTCCAGACAAATTTAAATGATTTCTTATTGTTTGTACGTTCACAGCTCAACTGTTTGGCGATGATGGCATGTGAATGTGTGCACTGAAGTGCCATCCACAGGAATGAGAGACGCAGAGGACTGAAGACAGACAACCTTTCCGGTCCTTCTGTACCTGCAACGTCAGCAGATACTTGCACTGTGTGAATATATCCCTGGATAATGCGATCTAATTCAAATATGAATATCTGTCTCTTTATTACAGATTTCCACAACACAATTATTTTCTACTTAGTGTAGATGGTTTCTCATATGAGCTAATGTAGTGAATATCAGTAAATATCTTAATTAATTCTCTGTTAGAAAGATAATTTGTTTTTTAAAGCAAATAATCATTTCTGCAACACATGATGAGAAAATCTAATTTATAGTGTTTTACTGTAATTAGTTTTTACAGCTTTGCCTCCTTTGATAACTTCAATAACAAGTCAAATGTTAAATAAGAGTTGAAAAAATAAAGGCTAATTCAGGTCTTGTAATTAAACAAGAGGAGGCGTACTATATCTTTTTTTTCTGACCGGATTGTTGGAGTGTTCATGTATCGCATGTGCGTGCGTCCGTGCAGGTTGCAGAAGGACTGGCAAAGCCTCCTCCGTTCTCTTATTCCTGCGGCCTGACGGGAGGAAATAAAAGAAAGAGAATTGACTTCCACTCCACCATCACTTCACTTCACTGCACGACAAAAGCCCATCCCTCCATCCCCGCGGTCGGAGAGAGAGAAGAGAGGACAGCGCTCACCACCACCACAACCACCACTAACAAACAATGAGGAGAACACCGCTGGAGGAGGGTCAGAGGGGGAGGAGAGAGGTGGAGGTGGGAGACGGAGGGAGAAGATCATGAGGAGAGTATCTCCTCCCCAGCGATGGGGAGGTTTGAGGACGGAGACTAGAGGGGGAAAGGAGGAAAAAAGTGGATGATGGGAGAAGGGAGGGACAGGAGGAGGTGGAGGTGGTGGTTGGAGGGGAAGGTGAGGGGGCGAGTCTACCTTATAGGCGACCCGGGCGGGACACCTCTTCCCGAGGCCTAGCGGCGGACACATGTGTCTTAGCATCTGATACATGTCTGTGTAACTGATCCGGCCGCTGGGTTGGCCACACAAACACGCCCACGCAGACGTCACGTGCGCACATGCATTCACACATTGGACCAACACACACACACGCACACCCATGCACGCCCACGACAGACAGAACAAACGAAGACGGACGACGTGGAAACGGACAAAAGAAAAACAGTGAGGAGGGGGAGAGGGAGGACACAGAGGTGCATTTGGAAGAAATGAGGAGAAAAAAGAAAGAAACCAACAAAGGAGAGGAAGAGGGGGGGAAACAAATACACAGAGGTTATTGTTTTGGTCGCTGTGGATATGTGGTTGCTTTGGTGAGAGAGAGAAAGACAAAGAGAGAGCGAGTGTTTTACATGATATCTAGTCTGCTTAATCAGAGAGTCAGGGATAGAAGAAGGAAGGGAAGAAACGTGGAAGGAGAGGAGGACTGGAGGAGGTGTTATTCAGTTCAGTTAGTTGTTGTTGAGATACCGTTCTATGCGAGGTGAAAACAGGATTTGTGTTTTTTTCTTTTTTTTTCTCAGCTCGAATAGAACTGGCAGCGGGGCTTCTAGCAGGCAATGAAAAGCACCGCTGCAGAGGTTGAAGTGAGTTACAATGACAAGTCAATGCAGTCCATCACTGAGGCTGCGAGTCCATCAGGAACCTCTGCTCACATCTGGACCTCAAGGTGTTCATGGGAAGAGATATATCAGCCTTGTAGAGATAGGAGCAAGGCACAGCTATGGAGGGGAGGAAGGGGGTCAGCTCACCTTTGTCACAAAAACAGAGTTTTCCCAATATTACATCTCCCCTTACTTCTGTTTCTTATTAAATAGTATACCTGGCTTTTGGTTGTTTTCTTTAATTTTTCAGGTCTTGTCTCCTCAGTAGAAAAAGAACGTCCCCTTTGTCTCTTCGAATCTGGAGATTTTCTTCCTCTTTACTACATTATTAAGCCCATTTGTGTTTAATGATATTATATTTAAGTCGCTCAGTGGGGACAAGTCTTTAGACATGCTGCTATACTGTCTTACCACATCTATCAAGTCCTGGCCGACTCTACAACTTGCAAATAGGGTAGCTGTATATGGGTCGTCTCATGTTTGTGTTGTTGGTACTTTTAGTTTTTGAGCCCTGGATTTTTGATGCTCATTCAAACTACTGAAACTCACACTTGAACCTTTATAAATAAATTAATTCTGAGCATGCTTCACAGTTCCTGTGCTTGGACTTAGACCATCAAGTTTAACAACATAAACCCGGGTCCACATGATGAGTTCATAGTGGAGTAAAAAAGACTAGTTTAAGTACAAGTATATGTATATAAGTATAAGTACAAAGGTCCCATTGTCTATATTTAGCTACAGCCCTGGTAAAATATCTTTGTAGCATTAAAAGTCATAACAGATGCACTCCATATCATGTAAATGTTTAAATAACCCTTCAGCAATACTTACACATTTTTCCTACATCAAATGGCAGGGCGGGGAAATGAATGAAGTTTCAATTTCAATTTTAATTACTGCCCCCCTACAATTATGAAAACTGACTAATCGAAATTACAAGGACACAGAAGTGCCACATGACATATTGCACTTCTTTTGTTCTATAATCTATAATTACATTAAGGTATTTGTTTTTTCATATAAATTCTTATTTAATGCTTGTTCTGTGGTGTTTAGCATGAAAGTGTTGAAATACGTCTGTGTAGATTCTCATTCATCCAGGTCATGGTCATCTTGAAAATTCAAAAACAAGGCAACTGGACTCTACACAGTCCAGTTGCCTTGTTTTTGAATTTTCAAGAAAAGTGTTGAAAGTTTTTATTAACTGACTGCATGTGGTAACACCTCCAATGATTAATCATGCTTGATAATCATGATCTCACTATCTGTAAAATAATATTGTGATAATGATTTTTGTACCCCATGCACTACAGATGGAGCCAGTTAAATTTTCCCTAATTTCCTCAGCAGAGCCTTGGCTGCTTTGTGACTGGAAAGTGCGAGGACATGCCACTCAATAACGCGCAAAAAACAACAAAAAAACGTATTTAGACCCACATTGGCTGATAACTGTCTGGAGCTCAGCTGACATTTGGCTGAGGCGGGGAATTGAAGTAGCTGCATCTGTATGTGCACCACTTAACAGGTAAGGGATTCAAACTGAACTGATTTTCTGAACCAGGCTGAAAACATAATAATAAATGATGAAAATTGGCATTCTAACATGGGAGCTAAAGGGAATTCCTTTGCCTTTTCAAGCCACTCACAGGACTACAGTTTTGTCAACATGGTTTTATGATTTGGGAGAACTGACCCTTTCTGCATTTCTTAAGTTTGGGCACAAGCCTTTAAAATCATCTTGAGGGTTTTAAATCAAACATGGATGTCAAGATCATGGAATCTTCCTTTGAACACCTGATGACACAGGACGTGATGAAGAGGCACTCGGTGGACACAAGGCCTCTTTCTGTCCTAAGCTCCTGCCCCTAACCACACACACACCCTGGACACTTTCTTCTTCCCCATAAGACAGAGACTCTGACAGAGCAGAATTGGCCTCACTCACATCGCATTTATGTTAACAGAGTTTTATCTGTTACCATAATGAATCAGATGAGGGGGAAAACATCCATCCCCTCTCATTAAAGTCTGAAAACAGACATTTTTTAACCTCTGACAGAGTGATACGAATTTGTGTTTTAAGAAGTTGACTTAAAACCCTGAATGTTTAAAAGCACTGTTAATAGCTTTAAGAGCAGCAGCTTTAGCCAATCTCACTCACAGTCACATCAACTCTTTATTACTGTACTGATGGCTGTGCTGGTTGTGAAAGTAAGGTTTGATTATGAAGTGGGATAAAGTAAGTATATACCAAATACTTTAATGAGCACTTCTGACATAAATTACAATGAAGAAAAGAAACAGAAACAACTTATCAAACTGTTTATATTCAAATATGAGACATAAAAGGAGGAATGTCTGACAGTCCACTGCTTATTTTCTAATTCCTCATGTCTCGTACATGAAAACAAAGCTGATGTTCAGTTCGAGTTTTTATTAACAATGATACATTTTAGCTTGCCAATGACTTGTTTTCGCCACGCAAAAGGGCTGGTGATATTGTCATATTTTCTGACTTGTAATATTAAGGTTTGTGCCACAAACCGCCGATGTCGCCGATGAGTGGGCAATGTTGCCAGCCTTTCGGTCGGAGCAAATCGATCACCGAATTAGTTGACAACACTAAATATCGAATATAAGCGATCTTATTCATTCTTCGTTGTCACCCTATTCTCATATACTGCCCATGTCTTTACCCCTAAAACCACCCACTTGATTGAGGTAATAGGTTTTGTCTGTATTTTGTTTGCTGGCTGAATTATTTTTTATTATTCTAACAACTTTTGCAGTTTCAGTAAGTTGAGTATAAATATATGTAATTGACTTGAAGCATCATTTATAACACATGGACTGAACTCTGAAATGTTGTAAACAATTTCTTTTCTCACTGTGATATTTGGGTGTAAATGGGAGTATTAACAGCAAGGTTAGAAATACAGTGATTTAACAGTGATTAAGTATATTACCTAATGCTGACTAGGGTTGAAAGATTTATCGTTTTCGGTTTGAAATCGCAATTTCATACAACGCAATCGTGATCGGCAAAGCTGAAATTTTTTGCAGTGCTCCTGACTGACCCAGGATCTGTTTTGTTAACTATTTTACACATACCATTTTAAAAAATTGCGGGCAATTTGCATTTAAGAATGGCTCGCAAATGAATGGTTTACTCACAACTGAGAATCAGTTCTCATTGTTCACTTAAAAGCGCAGTTCGAAAGAGTCGACTCGTTCGCGAACGTCACATCTCCACCGCAGAAGTGCTGGTAAGTTGGTCAACAATGCAAAGGCTCTATTCAGGAGTAGAAATTGGAGTATCCCTTAAATATTGTTAACAGATTATTTATCATCTATATTAGATGATGAATGATGATGATGTCTATACCGTAAACATAGTGAAAATTGCACTGGAGCTTGATTTGAAGAAAATTGTGCATCGAATTGAAATTGTTATATCTGCCAGAGAAATTGCAATTAGATCTTTTCCTAAAATCATTCAGTCCTAATGCTGACCTAATAGAAACTGCAGTTATAATGTGTTGCCTCAAAATGAAAAAGCCTTGATGCCTCATAAAAAGAAAAACACGGCCTTTATGCAACAGCTCTGCAGTTTAACATAGTGACAGAATTGAGACCAAGCCTTCTCTGCAAGTGTCTCTGCACTTCAGTAATCCCACCCTCCTCACAAAAAAACACTAACTCGACATGAACAATGCACATCGCTCGACCATTTTCTGTCCAGGCCAAAAGTAGACAGCAAGCAGATATAATGACAATGACTGGCTGTGGTGTAAACTCGAGTTTTTGTGTATAAACTGAATCAAAAGTGAACATATCAGCGTTGTTTCCCCAGCGTTCAGTCAGAAGACAACAGCGAGTGCAGTGCACCACTTCATGCTTCACACACCGCTACTGGTGTGTGTGTGAGTGCAAACTAGAGTGTGTGTGTGCATTTCTGCATTGTCCCAAACATTCTCATTGTCATGTCAGAATGCATATACAACAGAAACCCATCCCCCAAATATGAGTCAATGGTGGAATGAGATTAAAACAAGTGAAGAATGCAATCCCAAACAGAAGTCAAATCAAACTCAATGAAAGTTGAAGAGGAAAAAAACTGGTTCTAAAAGTGATCAGAGCGACATTCATTCCAGTCTCTAAGGCGAGCAGGTTGCGTTTAAAGTTTGTGCTTTAGGGGTTTAGTCCAAACCTTGCAGGCCACCCTATGCGGGCATTTCTTGCCAAGGCCCAGAGGAGGGGAGATAACTCGCAATAAACTGTACATATCCTTATAATGTATGCGCCCGCTGCAAGAAAAATACAAGGAGGGGAGGTTAGGTGAAGAAATACAAAATATGGAGAGAGAAAAAGAGAGGAAGGCTGGGACCAAAATCATCTCTATATTTCTTTGTCAGATAAATGGAAATAAATGATATTTACCTCAATATTTTTTGCTGGACGTAAATTTAAAAAAAGCCCAAATTTGATGTAATTCTAGTAAAAACCAAATTATATTAATAACCTGTTTGATACCACAGCTGTTAAAACAAGAGTCCTAAACATCTTACACTGAGTGATCTTTACCGCCACTAGCTGCATCAAACAGGTATCAATATTGTTTGATGCCTATTAATAATGTTCCTAAGCTCTCCTGAGTTAAATTAAACACATGAAATGGTAGTTCTTCAATTAACCTATGACTGTTGGTGGTTCTTACTGTGAACCATTGCTTTATCGAGCTTTGTTTCTGTCATCTTTATTCAAAATCTACTGAAAAATAAATCATACTGAAATCTTCTTATTCCACATATCATTTGAAAATATGTCTTAAAACTTAATGAACTGCCCTGCCAAAGAAAATGCAGCAAAATAAAGAGGAGATAAGATGAGAGAAAAGAAGAGGAGCATTTATTAACACGGAAAAAACATGAACAGAGGAGAGCAGAGGGAGAGGAGAGGGACACACACATTACAACTGAGCTCACGTGGTGCGGTTGTTGAAGATAGCAGAACATTTTTAGAGAAAATCTTTTTAGAAAGAACTGCTAGACGAAAGACAAATCCCAGTTTAACAGCTTTTACTGGCCATCTTTGACCTTATTCTATGATGTTGACCATCCCAGGACGTAGATCTTGACGGATTTAAAACCTCTGTCCAGCTTTTGCCCCATTTAGGGCTCGGAGAAAAGTCAGGGGTTAGCATATGTATCACAGTCAGAATGTGTAAAAGCATCTAAAACCTGACAGGTTATGAAAAATGTGTGTGTGATCATGTGTGAAATTGTGAGTGCTTATTCATTTATTACTTGCAGTGTGTATTTCTGCCATTTCAAAATGTGTACAAGCATCCGTGCACCACTTACCAGGCAGCGGGATCGTACTCGGCCCATATCCTTACATACTCGTCCAGGTGATGCGGCCCCAAGATGGACGAGTCTCGGGTCAGGTACTCAAAGTTATCCATGATGACAGCCACGAACAGATTCAGCATCTAATAAAAAAGACAAAGCAAACAAACTCATATCAAACTTGGCTACAGAAGAGACCTGGGCCTGTTTCAAGCATGACAGCTGTGAGGTGACCCCTTCGCTTCCCCTCGCAGTTTTCAGTCATTTTTAAACAGTCTTGTGTGCTTGCTGTCACTTGTTTTTTTACCACATTGTGTTATGTTATCTTTACTGTTATCTTATTATTTTCTTCTACTCATTAAACAAAGGCTTTGTTTTGTTGACTTATTTACAGGCACTTTCGCGGTGATCTTTTGAATGGCTCTTTTAAGTGAAGAACCAATTTGCAGTTTTAATGAGGCAATTTGCAATTTAGGAATTGCTCCCAAATGAACGGCAACATAAAAAGCCTCTATTCATGTGTAGAAGAAGATAATAAGATACTAGTATAAGTTAACTTAACATAACACAGTAAAAAAAAGAGTCACAACAAGCACACAGGACTGTTTAGAGTTGCTGAAGAGTTTATCTGATGACTGCAGGCAGAGGCAGAAAAAAATAAATAATTTAAATAATTTTAAAGTCTAAATACCAGCAGCTGTATCTATTTTAAACATTATAGTAGGAAAAGAAAATTGTCAACTGGTTAGAGAGGAATTATCAGTTCTTTTTTCTTACCAGGAAAGAACAGAGGAAGATGAAGGAGACGAAGTAGGTGTAGGCGAAGGTGCTTCCACATTCAGGTTCTGTGTTTCCAGTTTCCTTGTCACATTTTTTACCCCCCAGGCAAGCTAACATGATGTCATGCCACGCCTCACCAGTGGCACTCCTGCGTGAGGGAGAACACAAAGAGCAAACAGAGAAATGATGACACGTTAAAGATTCGTAAATGATAATGTCCTAACCTGTTTTTCTTTTGGAGTATCTATTGGTATGTAAAACTTGGTTTACTGTCTAGAGTACATATCATACAAAAACAAGGACTGCGACAAATCTTTTTAACTTCAGCGCATGAAGACTGATGTGAGAGAAAAAGAGATGGAGTAAAAATCCAAAAACAAAATACCTGTTTACACATGAACACTATGAAATCAATGTTGGAAACTCACCTAAACAGCAGCATGAGGGCCATGATGAAAGTCCTGAAGTTGTTTTGGTCATTGATGGCCGTTTTTCTCTCCATATCCAGCTCAAGATTCCCAAACAACTTCACAGAAAAAAAACAGCAAGATACAGAATGTAACGTTTGATGGAAAATTAGACTTGATCTCCTCTGTTTTGGCAAAGCTGTAACAACACAGTGAGACTGAAGACCACGTGTCTTCTTCTGTTTACCCACAGCTGGATCTAACATGAGCTGGGAAAATGCTCTGATCTAAAGTTAAGCAGAGACTTATAAGCACTCACCTGCATTCCAATAATGGCATAGATGAAGAACAGCATGGCTATGAGGAGGCACACATATGGCAGAGCCTAACAGCGACAGCACAAAGAGAATATTTTTTTAGCTTTTACTAATCGCTTTTCACAACATTCAAAATCCTTAAAAAGTCTCTCTTCCTCAAGGGTACTAAAATTACTACACAGAAATGTTAAAATTACTCTAAAGTTCAAATGTCTATCATTGAAATCATTAAACTGGCTCTACAAAAACAACAAGAGTATTTCAAATTCAGATAAAACAATCATTCACTTTAGTACACAACAATTTAAAAGACAATGATTCAAGTGTTAAACTTCGTCTAACAGGAGTCAACGCACTTCAAAACTTAGGCCCTACCTTTTCATGTTTTTACATCTGAAGGACTGAACCACATGAAAAAATAACCAGAAGTCTATTTGTCACTAACAAAGCTGCCTTAATTCACTGCCTCACACACTGCAGTTCCGCAAAGCTCCATACCAGGTCCTTGTTTAATTGCATAAACAACATCTTTTTCTCATTTAATTGAAAATAGTGTTCAGGCTCTTCCTATACTTTGCTTTAAATCCATACTTGGTAATCAGATACCATGCTGACTGCAGTTTAAAACACGCTTAACTTTAAAGTGTTATGATTCCTAACATCTAAAAATACGTAAACCCAAATGCTTCTGTCAGGAATGATGTAACCAAGCATATCAAATTTGTCCACTTTTTTCTCTGTTTAATCCACCTTTACAAATACTCCCTTAGGGGCCTGGACCCTCACTCTGAAAAACACTAGTACAAAATGGGTTCTAATGGTTTTAAAACCATCACATTCTGTTTTATGTAAACAACACAAAGTGTCCCAATTCTTTTGGAAGCAAGACTGTTCTATAATAGTATCCATCTAAGTTTTGATGACTGGATACCTTGAACGACTGAACGAAGGTCCACAGTAAGATGCGGATGGTTTCTCCCTGTCGCAGCAGCTTGATTAGACGAGCTGCTCTGAACAGCCTTAGGAAGCTCAAGTTGATGAAGTTGTTCTACAGAAAAAGACAACAGTCAGTCTCACAGAAGTAAATGCACAGCATTCAGACATCCTCCCTCTACCAAACACAAAAATCAAAACAGCAGCAGGAGAAAGAGAACTGGGGGAAGGTGATCAAACCCAATGAAATATAACCAGCTGCAAACTTAATGATGTGTATCAGATATAAGAATTAATGGAAGAAAGAGAGAAGGTCAAAAATAAAAGAAAACAAGGAGAGAGAGTTGAAATTAGGGAAAGAAAAAATTTAAAAGTATCAAGGTCATCATCCAATCTGGTACAGAAGATCTTTTTTTTCCAAATTAATGAATCATTTTTTAATAAAACCAAATGCACTGATCTCTAGGGGGCAGGCAGGCCATATTAGATGAAGCACAATGCACATTGTCTGTCAACCACACACTCACACAAACACACACACACACCTACACTTTTTTCTGTAGGTTAAAAGAGCATGGCTTTGGGCTATAGGTCGCCTCTAACTTTCCTTGAAAATATTTTCCAAATCAGACAAAATTGATCTTTTTCAACAGACAACAGCAGCCACTTGGGAGGGTTTTCACACTAAGTACATGTTGTTTTTAAAATATTATGATGCCTATCAGAAAATGTGTTAGTTTCATGCTTTTTTTACCCATCAAAAATCTTTGTGGTAAAATTTGGTAACGTTAACTGAGTGTAAAGATCCTTAATATTCGGGAAAAACAGGTTATTACTGTGTACTTTTTTAATGCTGATGCAGAATAAGTTTCCAAGACTTTTTATCCAGTCTTACTTTTTAGCATTAGTTTGTATCTGCATCAAATACCAAAACATAATGGCACTGTGGTCTTTGTAAGGATTCAATTCAATGAATTGCCAAATTTAACTTTAGTCAAACAGTACGTTTACATGCACATTTAAGTCGAGTTAAAGTTATAGCACGATTTGGCAATTTAACCGTGTTGTCCCAGCATAAAAGGAAAATTAAATTATTAGTCGAAGTATGTCCTACACCAGTGGTGTAGGTGGCAGTATTGCTCATTTCAGCTAGTCACTCTTAAGCTTTGATTCACTTGAAATTGCTAAAATGGTAGGAGCCAGGTGTCCAGTTGTGAGTCAAGTGGCAAAAGAGTAAACAAATTACAGCTGTGTATGTTTTACACACATCCTGCACTTAACCTTTGACACAAATGTAATGAAGATTATCTGCCAAAGTTATGGTGAAATGAAAGGCTGATAACAACATGACTTGGTGTTTATGCCGTCTGACCTCTGGCTCAGAGCCTGCAGCTAAGGAGCATGTGCAGAATGCCCAGCCTGTTTTACGTCCAATATTGGTTTAAACATTCCAGAGTAAATTATCTATTGCAGCACTTAATAGGTATGTTAGTCTGACTAATTTAATGTCAGCTGAACTTTTCCATGTATTTTTAAAACATGCTTTTTTTTGTCAAAGTAACTTAGAAATATGCTTTTTCTTAGCTGCATGTAAACATACTGACAGACAGCTTAATGTAAAGTACAGCAGCCAGACTCTCTGGTGATATCCTCATACTTGTGGTCGACAGGCAAGGCAAGAAAGGCGCATGAGGTGGGAGACGAGGAAGAGGTGGAGGGGGGAAGAGGAGAGTCTGGCAAACAGCCTCAGTGCAGGCACGGTCAGGCACAGCAAAAAAATAAAAAGACCAATAACGTGAAAGAAAACTGGTCCACATGCAGAAAAGTGGGTGCCAGTATTGCACAGCATACAATGAGCTGATTGTATGTTTACTTAAGCTTACTTAATCAGTTGACAAAAACTTAAAAATTACATTTCTACAAACTTTTTTAATTTTTGTTTGGAAAGAAACCAAATGCCATTTTGCACTAATTTGTAATGTTGTCAACATTGTCATAAAATTACTGATGAACAAATTAGCAAAGTGTTGTCCTGTACTTAGCTACCAAAGTAAATACATAAAACTTTCACCTTTATTTTAAGCCAGATCTCAATTCGTCTAATATGGTTTCCAATCAAATAATTACATAAAACCACTTTTTTTTTTTTACTTTTGAAATCCTCTTAGACAACTTGTTAAGAAATGTTTGTTGAAAACATGTCTGTATTGACATATATTTTGAGCTTTGTTAGGAGGAAAGCAACAAAGTTACAATCATCAGTGTTTTATAAAATAATGAACAACCAGTAAGTTAAACAGATCACTAATATTTCCTTTGTTGGCCCCTTAAATGTGATCAAATGTTGCGTGGAAGCTGTAATAATGCCCTACTGTGTGGATCTAACCAAACACAGTGGATGAATGAAAATGTTGTAAAGACAAGAAAGTCTTCTTTGGCGGTACTTTGTTTTAAAAAATGGAGCTAAAATGAACAAAGCCTACATGTGACAAAGGCAATGTGTGACAACACGGAGCACAGGGAGGTGGATGTTAACACACAAGGACGAAAGAAAGGCTGGTATTGATACAATAGCCACTACAATGTGGAGCAGGAATGAGTCCAAAAATATTAGTTAATCCAAAAGTTAGCATTTAGCATTTCCTGGTTAGTAAGGGATTTTAGAATACCCTTTTTGGATATATACCTTAAATAAGGTTTGTGATGAACAAATGCATTAAAGATTTCAATGTTTAATTTCAAATAATAAAATGCATCTGACATTGTTCGGCTTTTGAATCGCAAAGTGGTACTGCGCTTCAAAACAACGGTTGCTAATGACCTGCTAATAAGGTGTACAAAAATGGCCAGTGACCCTACTGCAAGCATTTGCGATCATTTTTATAAACAATAACTCACACACCATGGCCACAGACAATGGAGACCCACTTGATAAGGCCATTCGAAACGAAGGAATTCTCAAACAAGAGGTAACAATGTAATGTTACACAGTGCATATATTTTAACTGCTTTTAAGCTGAATTGCCATGTTGTAGTCCCATAGAAGTTCAATAATAGATTTCCACTCTTAGACTTAAGCTAAAAAAAACAGCAAAGTTAGATTTGTTCATCAAGATTATTTCATGGAACAAAACGTGCAAGTTTCATACATTTTTCTTTGCTACAAACCTTAAAATTAGCAATGTACAAGAAAAAAATTACAGGCTTTTAGTGAAGTGAACCAGTGCAGTGCCACCAAAAATACAACATTGCTGCTAGGGCTGAACGATTTCAGGAAAAGATCTAATTGCGATTTTTCTTGCAGATATTGCGATTTCAATTCGATTCACGATTTTCTTCAAATCAAGCTTCAGTGCAATATTCACTTTGTTTACAGTATAGACAACAGTAAGGAAATCAATGATCAAAAGCACACAACACACTATTCATCATCTAATATTCATGATGAATAATCTGTTACCATTATTTAAGGGACACTCATCTGTTCAAACTCTCCCACTTCCTCTGATCTTTTGCACTGTCTTTGTATTATATTGTTTGTTTTTATACCAGTTTTATGCACTTTTTGCACCTTTTGTAAGGTGACCTTGAGTGTCATGAAAGGCGCCCTTAAATAAAATGTATTATTATTATTATTATTGCTATTACTTGTACTCCTAAACAGAGTCTTTGTATTGTTGACCTGCTTACGAGCACTTCAGTAAATGCAAATTACCTGCAAATGTGTAAAATAGTATGTGTAAAACAGCTGACACAACAGATCCTGGGTCAGTCAGGAGGGCTGCAAAAAATTGCAGCTCTGGCAATGACAAAATTTCCTTGTCTGAAATTGCGATTTCGATCTGAAAACGATAAATCGTTCAGCCCTAATCCCTGCACCACTCTATACCAGAGCATCATGTAATAGTGATACTCCTATTCTTTAATGCCAGCCATCTAGCATGAACATCAATTTAAAACTATTCCTTCTTAGAGGGCATGTTTCTTCAAGACTCAAACTTATTAGATATGAGTCAAATTCTGCCACAGTGCGCTCTCGGTTGTTTTAAATGGGCAAGAACCCTGCACAAAGAGATTCTGTCTAAGCTAGTAACAGTAACTATGAAGAGTGGAGCTTGAGGGCCAGTTTCACATACATTGAGTTCAAACTTGAAAATCATTATAGTGTTTTCTTTATTATCTTAAGATTTTCTGTTAGTCTGAATTCAAATTAGACCAAACTAAAAAGATCATCATTCAGTAAGCACATGCACTGAGATAAGGGTTCACAGAGATGAGGGGAGGGGGCTGACTGAGGGAATGGATGGGTTTGAGGCACACATGACCAACGAGGATGCAGCAGAGAGCTTGGAGAGATAAATTACAAACCAACCAGATTCTACATGTTTGAAGATGTAGAAAGATGAATGGAGAGGGATTTTTTTTTGACAGTTTGGTTGTGAGTGACAAACATTTTTTTTTTTTCGGGGTGAGGGTGGGTTGGTCGTGTGTTTTATTAGGCAGGGGCATGGGGCGAGTGGCACACCACCACCATCATTATCATCATCATCATCATCATCATCATCATAGCACCACCACCACATGTCATGGCGCAGCACGGATGGAGAACACGATGAAGGATTTCATAGTGCATTTTGATTGGATGGATTTTATCAGAGGAGTAGGGGATTGGGTGTAGGACGCCAACAAAGTAGAGAGGTTTAAAGAAAGCATGTAAAGAGATAGAAGAGGAAGACGGAATCATTATGGGTGTCATTGAAAAGGCAGTGAACTTTAAGTCAAACAACATGTACAGAATATCAGCCCCTCTTTGATAGCATGATAGAAAAAACATGGTGTTAACTCTTATGAAATCATTAACAATAACTCATTCAAGTCAATTTAGTTTTTAAGCTTTTGAATGATTCATCTCACTGACTCACTAATAACACACTTTGAAGCAGGATTACAAAACAAAAACAAGCCTGATTTTCACAAAACTTTGTGGAAAACTCATTAAACTGAGAAAATACCAATAGCAGTATTGGCATCAGTGGTAATACCAAGCCTTGCTATTATTTTAAACGCATTATAATTTTAAACTATAATGTAAACCATTTATTACTCAGGCAACGAGGTGAGGTTGAAGCCCTGTGGGAAGTTTTTAGATGTTTCATTATCAGTGAGGGTGACAAAAGAGGAGCAGAACATAGATTGTCTACTTCCAAACAGTCAAACAGAGGGATGAAGAACATCTATAAAAAAGTTTCAAAATGATTCTACGAAGTGTAATAACATCATTGGAGTGTTCTTGTTTGCCGAAAATCAGGTTCATATTCATATTTTTGATGACTACTGGTGTACGTTCACAATCACTCATTGCTTTGCAAAACACTTAGTGGAGAGCACTGATGGGAATTTTTGAGCAGAAATGCAAATGTTTCCAATACCTTTAACAAGTTGTTTGCTTACCATCCATACCCTAAATTTGGGTACTTGTATTTGGTCTGGAAATGGAGCAAGGGTAACTCTTGATTAAATTTTGGAGCAGATCCAACTACAAGAGGATCTCAATCACATCAAATAAGCATCATTTTTTTGAGTTTGGAAGATAAATCTGGATACCCAAATGTACATTTTACATCAGAAAGAGTTGAGTTGGGAATTTGAGAGACCTAATAAAACCCTTAGAGTGGTCAGACTTGGGCCTTGCTTTACTGTATGCAGAGCTTTACGTGCCTAAGATTTATTCACTGTTTTTGTCAAACAGCCTACAGTTGTAGCATAAAGAAAAAAGGAAAAGGGAAAATTTCTGTCCCACTTGCAGATAAATTTGGTTAGGAGTTTATAATAGACATGACACCAATGCAGAAGGATAAACTTTTATCCAAGCTTTCAACATATGTAAACATCAATCTGATCAGTCAACATCAATGTGACCACTTCTAGTTATTATCAGATTAGATGGCAAATGCAAAGACAAGTCCTGCTCAGTCTGATCAGTCAGTGAGCAGCTTCAAGCTGGCATGAAATCAAAGAGATGTCTGAAACAATTAGTTCTCAGTCAGAGGCAGACAGCACCGGTCTCTGCTGTCTGTTTAATAAAACAAATCTAAGGTGTCTCTAATCATCTGAAAATCAAATCTTGTTTGGCAGCAATCAGCACAACTACATGTCTAAAAGACTTCAGTAAAGTCAGAGAGGTTTAGTCATTTTGGAATTTAATCCAGCAGACAAAAAAAGAAAGTAGCAATAAATGACTGACTGAAGCTGGACTTCAGAGAGGGGTTGATATTTCATTTAAATTTCACAAATGTTCACTCAGGTATTTACAATCAAGAAACACACAGACATGCTGACATAAAAAAATACAGTCAAGAGTAAGGTCAGTATGAATACATGTATAGTAATGTCACATTAACACTACAATCTGTCATCCATACAAATACATAATTCAGAATCAAACTTCACATGAGCTGAACTTCACTACAAGCTCAACTGATTTACGCTTCAGATTTACTTATGCTGTAAACACCACTATTCTGTTGCACCAGCTATGCTTAAGTTCTGTCTGTAGTTATGGTTTAAAGTCCACAATAAACTCTACACTGAAACTAGTTAGGTTGTGTCTACGTTATGTCAAGATGTTATGAAAGAGCATTCACTGATGCTCACAGTCTATATCCACAGACTGAGTAAAATAAAAACAGTTACAACCTGCAGTAAAATCCCCAACAGCGTGAGATAATTTAACAGTGCTTTTTTACTGAACAACTGAATTTATCGGAAAACAAATGTTAAAACAAGTAAGGAATATAATTTGGGGGATGTTGTTTATCACAGAGAACACACTGCTGACACCAAACAGCCTACACCATGACAACCATAGTTATGGAGGACTACTAGGAGGTTGGTGTAAGATTTAAGTTATAATTTAAGCTTACGTTGAAACTATTTGAGGTGGTACAACACCTGATTTGTTAGTAGAGTGGAAACTCCATCGTCAGTAAGAACTAGGCTATGTCTGAACTTAACCACAGCTGGTGCAACCCATACAGAAATATATCAGTCTAAAAAATACAGACCAACAAGCTGATCTTGAAGAAATATATTGTTATGGGTATCTTTGTTGTTATTACCCAGAGTAATGTTGACCCATGATCAAACCAAAGATCCATCACAAGTGAGAAGGCTGACTTTTCTTTCACTGAAAACTGGACCTGCTTTGTATTTCTAACTATCAAATACTTCCAGATCAAACTAAACGTGTACTAACAGTAAAACTCCACTGCACTTACCCCTAGCTCCGTCACTAAAATGTCAGTGATGCTTCCAAGGACGGACACAAAATCAAAAATGTTCCAGGCATCTCTGAAGTAATTCTGTGGAGAAAAAAGATAAAAGTCAATATGTTTTTTTAACTGTGAAGCAACAAGTCTCAGTCATGATTTCACCTCCAGACTTTCACATCAACTCCGTAAGGATGTCATATTTGTGTCAAATCAGTGTGATACTGTTTTGAAGGTGTGCGATAAAGTTAACGGGGCGTGTTTGTCATACACACAAAGGCAGAGACAAACACTCGCAGCATTACTATCTCCCTTTTATTTTCTGTGCCACACTCTCACCAATATCACGCCTCTGATGCTACCACTGCAGAAAAGCAAATGGGTGGTCAATTCACTCGCCTCGTTCTGTCTCTGTGACGTTCACAGAAGAAGTGTCACAGGGTTATAAATATTGCGGCTTTGACATGTTAGAATAGATGAGGCTAGAGAGGAATTTAAACACCTGAACTTTCCTTGCTATTAGGGGTGGGTAAAAACATCGATTCGTCAATGCATTGCAATATTCCCCCCCAATTCAGTATCGGTTCAGCAAAACCTCTGAATCAATTCACCTCCTGGCCAGTGGGGGCGCTGGACATGTAGACCATCTGCTTTCCTAAACAAAAATCTACATGGGCGCAGTTAGTATGAAGCCAGAAATGAAGGGACGTGGTTCAAATGTGATTTTGTTAAAAAGATGTTATGTGAGCTTTATTGGATTGGATTGGACAATCTTTATTTCGAACATAGGAATAATAAAACATTAAAGTTAAAAAACAAACAATAAAAACAACAAAAAATGAAAACATTATTTACAGAAATTCTTTATGTATTAATGCTGTTCAATGTTCGAAATGGAGTAGGAAGAAGCTAGGTTTATCTTGTCCTACCCCATTTTTTTATCTGTGTATTATGTAATCACTAATCAATCAGCAACACAGTACGAAAAAAAATTGTTTTTCATTTGAAAATCACAATTTCCAAGAGGAAAGAAATATTTAAGTTTACATACACTTTTGCAGTGTTAATAAAGAACTGTCATGTTTTTACTTTTGTACTCCATATGCACAGATAAGTTATTATTGTGCATTTTTTTTTATTTTCAGATGTTTTATTGCTCAAAAATGTGAGGTGACATACCACATATGTTCACGTTGGCATGAAAATAAATATTCTATAATTGTCCACAGATACTCTAAATATTTGTGTATTTGTACTTCTTACTGAATTGACATGAAAGCATTTAAATCAATATTGAATCGCATCGCAACCTAAAGAATAGAAATCAAATCGTGAGGTACTTAACAATAAACACCCCTATTTGCTATTATCCAAAAAATAACTTATTTGTTACAACCCTCCCAAACGATCTAGGTGTGTAAACTACCTAAGAGAGGATACATGTTAGTCCTCCAGAACCATGACCTGATCATTCAAGCCTTTCACCTGATGAACACTGTCTCAAAATACCTTCAAATTTAGAGTCAAGGTCAAGTGAAAAAAAGAAATGACCTAAACCTGCACACCATGGTCACTGCAGCTGATGTTACTGCAGGGACAGACCAGATAGAGACTGATAGCGTGACTACTGTGTGACAGTGTGCTCGAGGTTGTTCAGGGACAGGAGGAACACTCCAACATCTGCCTCCTGAAATAACCTGCTTCATAAATGAATAATAGGATGACGTCTGAAGCTTTACCAGAGGGCCGAAAGCGATGATCTTCAGGATTGATTCCATGAAGAAGAAGGTGGTAAACACAATGTTGAGGTTCTTCAAGACATCATCATAGGTTTCTGATGCACCTTCAAACTGAGGACATTCAAACAAAAGACAGGGGAGAATATCACATGTGGTGGAGAAATACAAGTTATAATGACACAGCAAACCTTGTTTAAAGTAGCAACTAAGCCTGAAGTTTACCAAAGAAAAACTTGATAGACCAAAAGCTTACCTACACAATGACTAACAATACTGTCTTTATTTGCAGCTTATTCTATTGTGGATATTTAAAAAATGTTAAAATTACAAAAATGTAAAAGGAGATTGAGCTCGCTCCCTTTTGTGTGTATCCGTCTGAAAGCTGATTGCAGGGTCTGAAAGAAAAATTTGATGCACTAGCCTAGTTGGTAAATAGAGAAAAACAGTCTAAACATTTTTTTAGCAGTCACAATATTACATTTTTTGTGTGTCACATTTGTTTTAGGGCATTTAACTGAATCAAATTTTTATGTTTCACACATCTCATCATTTTTTTAATATTCATCATATTCAAAAATAGTAAGAAAATCAGGCAGATCCATCCTGTAAACCAAACCGATTGAGCTTGGTTTGCAGAGCTGTCAGATCTGGACCGCTTTTCTTCATTAAATGTAGAATAAATAACACTGAAAGCATTTCTCAATAGAAAAGATATTTTTGCTCCACTTGCAACAAGTTTTGGCAAAAGTTTGATGTTCAGTTTGGCTGATGTCCTTGACGTTACTTTAGTGCCAACTCAATACAACACATATTCAGCCTGTAATGAATGTGACTGACAGAACCAGACTGACTGATTCAAAATGTTTGTTTTCAGCTTTCTTAATAATAACTTAATATAAATAAAGAAATACATATTTTTGATTTTAGAATTACACAGACTGTAAAGAGAGACAGCCTTTTACCTTCATCATGAGGACAATGGTGTTGAGCGCTATTAAAGCCATGATGCTGTACTCAAAGGGCGGGGACACCACAAACTGCCACATGCGGTACTGAAAGCTGAGTTTATTCTTCGGCATATGGCGGGTCAGAGGCCTGGCGTTGATGGCAAAATCTATACACCCCCTCTGTAGGAGAAAGCGAAAGGATTGCAGAGGAGAAGAGGCTTTATTTCGTAAGAAGCTTTTGATATTGATTTTAACATTTGACCTGAGTCCTGCCTCACACCTCGTTCTTTTCTAAGCTGTAGTCCTCCATCATTTTATCCCCTTGTTCCTGGAAGGTGATGATGATGAGAGCCACAAAGATGTTTACGAAGAAGAAGGGAAAGACAACAAAGTACACCACGTAAAAGATGGACATTTCCATCCGGTAGCCTGGGCTGGGGCCCTGATTCTCATAGGTGGAGTCAACTGAGTGTTTGAGGACGCTGCAAGAGGAACAGAGAAAAATTACAGAGAAATCAGAACGACTCAGTGGTCAAAGAAGGTAAAAGTCAACAGTTTACCCTAGTATTTTTAATACTTAAACATAGCAAGAGAGATTTCATTCGCTGCCAGGTCTCAGTTGTGTATGCATGTTTTTAGTATGTGTATAGTTAATATTGTGAGATGCCTATTTAGACACAAAGAAAAAAAGCTGCCCAACACTGTGGTGTGTTTGTGTCAGTTCACTCACTCCGGCCACCCCTCTCCAGTGGAGACAGTGAAGAGGGTGAGCAGGGCCCAAGCCACATTGTCGTAATGAAAATCGTATTTCTTCCACTCCCGCTTCAAAGCTTTGACCTCATCTTTCTCATAATCCAAGAACTCGCCCCTGAAGGAAACACAAACAGCGTCAAGTATAAGACAAGGTAGTATCAAACGAGGAAAATAACATAACATGCTGTAAATGTTGTTATTTTGGAATGTAATAAGATGGAAGTGTTCCCATATATCTTCACTGAAAGACAAAAGTTCACAAAATTTCCAGTCATGCCTCAAGATGGCAGCATTGGGCATTTAATAACAACTGATGTCTGTTTCCCTTATGACAGAAGTTCACACACATATACATTTTCAGTTAGACAAATGTAAAGTATTGTGTAAACGAAATAACAATTTCTGTATTCTGAAAATGTTGTACAAAAAATTGAATTATGAGAATCACTTCTGTGAAAGCTCCAAAATAAACCCAACTCCTTAAGACTGAGTAATATATTAATCTCTCAGAATTTAGCAATACATATTTACAAGTAACATGGGGCAAGACAATCTATCTATTAATAAAGTTTATGTTGATAAGATTTTTACATATAACCAAATAATAATAGATAGATAGATAGATAGATAGATAGAGGCCAAGGTTATAAAAACTTAGAACCAAATCCACCTTAAATGCAGAATTGTATAATCTTTTTTCAATGCAGAAACATTAATACAGTTTTTAAAATTAAAAGATTTTGATGTTTGATACCACTGCTACTAATATAAAAGTCCAAAACATTCTGGATTGTGTTATTATTGTTTGGGATCATAAACATAAATAAATAAGCCTAAATTTTACAAAAACAATGGTAACATTTCCTTATATTTAGGTTGTCAAGTTTCTGTTCTCCATCATACCATCTTTTGAATAACATTTGTTTTATTTTCACTGCTTTTCAAGACCTGCTGCTTTTATTCTATTTCGTCTCTATTTATTTTAGCCTTGTGACCTTTGCTTTTTGCATTTGTTTTTGCAATTTTTACCTCTGTTAGCATTTTCATTTTTTAGTTTCTGTCTTTGTCCTGACTGTCAGAGCAATTTGTAAACATCTGTTTTAGGGCTACTATTACTATCACTTAACTTTTGTAGTTATCAAACCAGTGTTTCCTTCACCATTTATTTATGAGGCAGCCTGCCAGATTGTTACAACTTACCACCGCTCCAACAGAAACACACAAAAAATTTTACAAAGGCAGTTATGCCATTTACAAAAACCTACTTTCATTTCAGCTGAGCATGAGCATATTCTACATTCTTCACTGTCTCGTTCAGTCACTTGAGAAAAACATTTCCAGAATCACCGTATGGTTTTCATCTTGTCATCGGGCTGGCAGTGTACACTGAGAAACCCACGCCTGGGGGACACACTGTCTCTTATCATTGCATTTGTGATGTTTATCTTTTGTTTGTCAGTGAATCAAACATCGTTGGAAATGAATTCTTTCAGTGAAAGTATTTAGTGCTTTACCAATGTCTTTGTTAAGTTATTAAACATGGAAAAATAGCTATATCACTGTTGTAGCATTTAAACATGTCCATATCCCAGATGCACTGCTTTAAATGTTTGCAGCAGAATACTAATCACTTCCATCCTGGCCGCTGAGACTGACCTGCAATCGCGCTCAAACTCTTTGGATTCATCCGAGCAGACGAAGAATCTGCCCTTAAAGAGCTGCACGGCCACCACAGCAAAGATGAACATGAAGAGCATGTACACAATCAAGATGTTAAGCACGTTCTTCAGAGAGTTGACCACACAGTCAAAGACAGCCTGCAGGCAGAGAGGAGGACATTTACAGACAGTTTAGCTGCACCCTGAGGCTCATGAAACAAATTATAAAGTTGGTGGGCTGTAGACAATAGACAGAGCTAATTTTGGGGCATAAGAACCTTGATAGATGTATACATGCTAAAATTCTTCATTTTGGCCTGGAACCAAAATGTGAAGTTTGCTCCTTCCCTGAGACCAAACTCACAATAACACATTACAATATCTGAATTTGAGGGTATAATATTACAACTGATTATGTAATTCATTATTGGCTGGAACAAATTATTCTGACTTAGGTAGGAAACATTATTTTATCAGAAGAATTTTTCTTTTACTGCTGATTCTAAAATAGACCAGCCCTTGTGGATACCTCTTTAACAATGCACTATGTATCAAACTAGAACCATCGTTTCAGTATAGAGTATTGTAGTTTGGTATTGTGGCGACACAAGGAGCTGAAACTTCACACTAGCTATGCATTCTGTTTGTCTTTTGTTACTCAGATGCAATATAAAATGACGTGTTCAATACTTCCTAGAGAAATATGGAGCTAAATCCATTCCAAAGGTTTTGTAATTAAAAAAAAAAGGTGATTGAAAAATACAAATTGAAACTGAATGTTTGTTTGATCTTGAACTAAAAAAAATAACTCAACTGAATTAAAAATAAGTGCAAGAGACGTTTTTTTAAATTTTAATATACTTTTGATTCAGCTCTGGAATTATTTTGATAAAATATATGTATTTTTAACATTTACTCTTGAACATTTTTCACATCTGAGGTGTTATTTTTTCAGTTGCAGTTTTTAATTTTTTCAGATTCAAAACTTTCTGGTTCACACTTAAATCTTATTGTTTGGTCTCAGATATCTCTCCCCCTCATTCAGAAGGCTTTACTATGCTGTCACTCACAATCCAATGATCTTCTCAGTCAATACAAGTGCCCCCTGAGCAAAACAAGGCCAAAGGTCTTAAACTGAAAACATGATCTGAAAGTGAAATAAATATCTGAAGGTGGTGGAAAGAAACCTGAAACCAAAAATGAGATTTGAGTGTGAAACAGTAAGATCTGAATCTGAAAACAATGAACCTGCAACTGAAAACAATAATTTAACAATAACAATTTTTTATTATTTCTATTGATTCAAGATCAAACATAAAACTTTTTCAATCACATTTCTTTTCAGATAAAAACAAATTTTGGCCTGGATTGAGCTCCATAGAGAAACATTTAAAGCACAAGTACTGATTCTTTAAACCATGAAGAAAGGTACACAACAAGAACAGAGATGTGAGTGATTCTTCTGTTTCTTTCCATTCCTGTGAGATCCTGTTTTAAAATGATCAAAATGATTAAAACTTTCATGTTTTCTGTTCTTGAAAGCTCTGTGCCAGCTACTTTAAAATTTAGAAAGTGAAAATGTTAAAGTGTTATTGAGTCATGTTTACACGTCCGTCCTCTTTGTTGAACTCAGAGAAGCTTTACCTTCAACTTGGGGAGTCGTTTGATGGTCTTTAGAGGACGCAGTACCCTCAGCACACGAAGAGACTTGATTGTGCTAATGTCTTTCCCCTTGCTGCTCCCCCTGGAGGTCAGCCAAAGCACAACAACAACAAACAGTTAGACGGAAGGACAGCGGTATTCACCATGTTCATGCAGAGGCCATTTTCTCTGATATCATGCTAGAACCTGGAATCTTAAATGCAGCTCACATGTTGTCCTGCTTAATTTCTTAAATTGTATGAAAAAAGAGAAACTAAGAAACTGTTGCTGGTCATGTTGAAATTCAACTTGCTGTGAAAACAGAAAGCTTTAGGTTTCAAGACATAAGTGTGAAAGTGTACGTTTTCAGAAAAAGCTCATGTTAAGTAGCTGAGAGTAAAGTTGACCACAATACGGTAATATTACCTAAAAATGCAGCAAGAGTACTTTGGCCTTATCAAATACAAAAACACCACAGGTGATTGTTTCTTAGTTTGGTTATAAATGTGGCACATAGCCAAAAATATGTCTGCACGTGGATCTGTGGACACTAGCCTCATTCGAGCGTCAGCCTACTATTAATGTACTCTGTATATTTACGGTATTTGTCATAATGTTCCCAGTGCTAACTTTCATTTATATGCGGACAATACCGTTATTTATTGCTTGGCCCCCACACATGATCGAGCCCTTTGTCTTTTGCAGGAGGCCTGTAATGTTGTGCAGGACAATCTGAGGGAGTAAAGTTGGTTTTGAGTTCTGACAAAACAAAGCTGATGTTGTTCACGAACTCAAAAAAGAGGACACAGAGCCTGCCTTCTATTATGACAGCTCAGGGTCATGTGATTGAGTCTGTATCTTCTTATAAATACCTTGAGTTTGTGATTGATGGTTCTCTGTCTTTTAAGCTTCATATTGAGCAGCATGTAAAGAAGTTAAGGCTGTAGCTGGGCTTTTACTTCAGAAATAAGTCTTGTTTTTCTTTTGCTGCTACTTGACTATGGTTATGTTTTATATCTGCATGCATCTTCTCAATGCCTTAAATCTTTGGGTACTGTTAATCATGGAGCTCTAAGGTTCACAACAAATCTTATCCTATCCTTGGCCTGCTTGCCTCATACTTCAAAAACTGTCATGTGAGAAGGTCTGGAAGCTACAGCCTTTGCTCTGTGAGTGAGTCACAAAATCTACTTTTGCTTTCTTTTTGCCTTTTCTGTCCCAAAAGTTCATCATGAAATAGGAAAACAAAGTTTTAGATCTGCTGCTCCTGCAGACTGGAATCTGCTACAAGAAAAACTGTGTCTTGGAGAGCTGGTCTCATTAAATCTTTTAAGCACATTAAATGCACTGGAGGAAGATGTTTCAGGCTGTAGATGCTCTGACTGATGATCTTCTGCTCTGTGACTCTGACTTGATTGGCTGATATGTGTGTATCTGTGTCTGTAATTGTTTTATATCTGTAATTTTGTAAATGTGTTTCTATCAAGTTTGGTAGTAAAATTGCTGTTTCAACTCAGTTTCTTCCATCTATAATACGTTATTACATGATACACTAAGGAGCTGTAAATGCCATACATGCTTTAAATTGTTCAGTCTACAATGTTCAGACCTGGGTGTGTAACATACAGTATCTGCAGCATGTGAGCTTCTTGCCCTAAACATGACATCAGGGTAAAATGGCTGCATGAAAATGGTGAATATAGTGATGAACAAACATGAAGAAATCCAACCAAACCCTGGCAAATTATAAAAAACAAACCCTCCGGTGACTGTATGTGAAAGCAACACGTGACAGTTACAGTAATGACATAGCATTTCTGTAATCAATCCAAGATTTATAGTCACTTCTTCTGTAGGAAAAAAAAAGTGCACGTCAAACATGAAACCAGTGGGAGGGGAAGCAATGATCAGTTGCCTGACCGTTTGGTTTCATGGACATCAAGAAGCAGCATGAAAATTACAACATTCACCATCATATGATAGACATTTAATCATTCCATATCCACAGGCATCTCCCGGCAGAGTGCCCAGCCAAACCTCTTTCTTTCTTTTTCATCGAAACAGTGTTTCCGGTTCTTCTTTCAGAAAAAAAATGTAGTTTTTAAATGTAGACGGATGGAATTTCAAGTATTACATGGCTAGGATTATGTTGATATAATCTGAATTCTCTTGAACAACAAAGGTTTCACATAGAATCCTTTCTTCTAACTCCAAATTTTGGAAAGTTACGATGTTTTCTTTTTTCCAACTACCACTGCGACCTAATCACAAGGGGCAAGTTCTGGAAATGCAGGCTATGCCAGACTCTTGGGCCATGTGATACAGTTTTCTGAGATTGCAACCAACCAACAAACACGGAGCACCATGACTGTTGAATGAACTATGGGTGCGACAGAAGGACTTGATAGCAGGGCAAAGGACAAACATCCTCACATTTGAATTCTTTTGTCCTTGCTCCAACCCCAAACCCCAAACTTTTTAATCTGCTCATTAAATTGTGCGCACTAAATTGTGTGACCATGAACCAACATCAGAGAGAAAACCATTTAGGTGTCAAAGGAGTGAACAGCCATGTTGACCTGAAATGCTACTGTGTGGGCAAATCTAAAAATAACAAAATGGAAAGAGGCATCTTGACTTCTGCCAAAGCTGAGCTGAACAGAGGCTGTCCATCACAGCTCGCTTTTCTACTATGAAGTCTTCTCTTGTGGCAGGAAGCGTAACACAATTCAATTGCAGGCTGATTGATTAAGTCTGAGCCCTGAAAGTACTGTGTGGTGTGTGTGTATCTGTGTGTGAGTGAGACTTGATCGATAATCAATAGGACCTCCTCCTTTCAAGTCAAGTAGGACTGAGGTCTCTCTATCAGGGCAGCTGGGGAGTATTAGAGTAAAGCCCAGTAAGGCCAGAGGTGTTAGGAATTAAAATGCTCCCCATGCACACACAAGCAAAAGAACTTAGCCATACATGCTCCCTCACGCTGCAATAAGAAGTGCAGAGCTCTCATGTTTGAGGAGTTTGGATTTTGTGATGCTTACAATTAAGAGCTGTTTCATCTTAAAACTCAAATGTTCCTAAACATATCAAACAATAGACACTTTTAAGGGTAAAGTGGCTGTAACAAGCTGCAGTGCTTTTATTCCTCCTCTAACACAGTGGTTATAATAAGTCTGCTTTAATAGCTACTAAGTTGTCAACAGTGGTGTTTGTTATGGTGGTGAAAGACTTAAGACACAGTTCAAGTGGCTCCTGCAGAACTGTCCAATAAGCCAGAGCAGAGCACTGATGATGAAGGACATCTTTTTTAGTATATTTCCACTATTTACTCTTTCAAAAAACCAACAGGCCCAAAACGGCTTCATAAAAAACCCAGGTAAGAAAGAAAAAGGTAAACGTGAATCAACTAAATGTGTAACCGCTTTGAACAGTAAACACTGAACATGGGTTTAAAGCCCCGTTTACACAACAACGAAAATGGACGAAAACAGAAAGATAAGCTATTTTCACAGTTCATTAGCATGTTACTCTCTAGTCAGTATTTAATCTTATTTAAAATAAATAAATACAAGCCTAGACATGTGCTTGTGCAAAACCTGACAAGGCCTACATATTTTCAAACATTGCAACAACTAATGATTGGAATAAGTTGGGGAAAAAAAATCTCAATTCTTCATTATTAAATCTTTAGCAGAAAATAATTCGAGTTAATTGATTTAATCAATATACTGCCTTAAGTTGGGCCTTAAAACCGCACCTCAGAAACCAATGGGTGATGTCACAGTCAAGGTCCTAGTTTTATAAATATCTATGGTATTACCTTTTTTTAAATACTCTAATCAAATTAAGCTAAGTAAAGGAAAAAATCTGTCAATTAAATTCATGTCATGAAGCAAGGATTACAATCATAGTCTGTATAAGACAATCATATTCTCAGTGAGGTCATACAGATCTCTAAGTGTGAATTTTAAAAAACCAAGCACTGGAGGTTGACATATTGAAAAAGTTACTGTAACATAATTTTTGATCAATCTAGAAAAAACTTTGCTACGTAAGAAGGCTATTATCTTTAAGACACTGTACAAATACTGAAGATGTAACAGTTATTATTTAAATTGAAAAGCATTTACATTATGGGGCAGGCTTGGAAGTTTTGTATGAAAATAGAGCTGCAATAGAAAGAGATTTTGGAGAAAATAATTTATTAGAAGAAAACTGTGGTTTCTATTAAAACAATTCTTCAAGTTAAAGCTCTGGCATTTTTGCAGCCACATTTTAGCCCTTTAATGTGAATTCTGTTTGAAAGCACAAAAAGACACAAAACATAACTTATGACTGAATGTATGATAGAAATATTGCCCTCCTTTGAACCTGGGGGCATCAAATCAGACCCTTAAAATCGAAGCTAAGGAACTCCAACTGTGTTTGGATGGTTCTCTGAGGCGTGACGATAATAAAGGACGGTACAATAAACTGATTGACTGACGGCACATCACGGTGACAATGAGTACGAACGATCAGAAGAACAAAGAAAGAAAGAGAGAGAAGCCAATTTGATCCGGTTGGTGGAGAGGGGGTGTCAGAGGAAGAGGAGGAGGGATGAGGAAGAACTTTACCGGGCGGTGCTCCTGTCGAGTTTCACCGAAGGTGGAGACAGCGAGAGTCAGTGACAGCGACAGAAAGAAAGACAGCGACAGAGACCGAGGAAGAACAGCAGGAGGAGGAGGAAGGGAGGGAAAAAGAGGGAAAAACACACAGACGGACACAGACACACACACATAAACAGAGACACACATTGATAGAGAGAGACACACACAAAGACAGACACGAGACAAGAGAGAGGGGGTTTGGCAGAAACAGGAAAAAAAGTACATCCATATAAGAGACAGACAAAGGAGGAAGGACAGCAAAATGGAAATACCTGCTTAAAAATCCCCACACACACAAACTCCAGTACATACATCCCTCAGTTCTACTGAACTTCCACACACCCACCTTCAGTCTCCATCATCCCTGGGTGGGAAATCTACATTCTTCTCTACCAGGTTCAAATGTTCTTCACACTATAATTTACATATTTCGTATGACCCCTCAAAAATATTTATTGCAATGGTTCTCAATTAGTGGGTCAGGACCCAAAGAAAGTTGCAATGTTCTCAGTGGACAGTGAATGAGTGCCTGGTAATAAAAATTAATAAAAATGCAGTAAATAGTCTGTGACTTAAGGAAACTCTATGAAGACATACATCCACAGATTCTGTTTGGCTAAGTTTCACAGTAGTAACCAATGCATTTTAATTGTTTTTGTTTTACATTGTTAATCATTGTAATACAAAGCTGGTTCTCCCTAGAAAAAAAAGGTGTTTATATCTTGAGAGGACTAGAAAACCATTTATTCTATTTTCCTGTTGACAGAGTAAATAATGTGCGTATATAATTATGTCCTCGAGTTCCTCTGTCATGATGTACTTTTTATACTTTATTTTGTTCTTTCAACTTGTTCGAATAAACGTTTTGTTCCATTTTAAGTACAAACTACAACATTTTTATTGAATGTTCAGTGCTTAAAAAATGTATCAGACCATCATACAATGTAATGTTTGTGCCACAGCTGTCCTTAATTAACAGCATTAGTAATTTAAAAACAAAAATCATTTTTAAGTTACTGTAATGGTTAATACACCAGTATGTAGAATCTCTCTAACGGAAGTGATATTTTTAATGCCAAAATATAATTATTATGGTTATCCATACATTTTCAAATGTACTATTTTCCAAAAAAAAGTAAAGCACATTATTATCCCTTCAATAAGATGCCATATTACAGGTATTTACTTTCATTCTCAAACAGAAAAATTAGTTTTAGTGGTCGAATGTTTGGTTTGATTAATTTCTGAGCAGGCTCAAATTTAGGCATAAAAAGGTGAATTCAGTTTGAAATTCCTCATTCTTATTGAAAAGGTGTGTCCAATAACAATAACATTTTCAGTTTTAAACAAGGTTTAGAAAGATTTCTAAGATATTAACATTTTCTAATTTTTGGTGATAGGCTGTTCCAATAAATTTGTTAAGCACTATGTGTTAAGTGATTAAAAATTTCGGGAAATTTGGGTCTTAACTTCTCATTACAGATGTGGTTGTGGGCCCTCAGACCAGACCAGTTCTGAACCACTGGTATCGTGCATCAAATGATTATCCACAGCTGTGGTGTTGACTGATTTAAAGGTAACACTGGCTTTTCAAAAACAACTGCATGAATTCAAAAACCGCTAAAATGTTGTGAATAATTTTTTTGACTAGATGGATGGACATAAAAGTTATAATTTTACTTTCTCATATTTCTTTTAATGTTGTTAAAGGTTTGTTTGGTTTGACAAAACGTTAAGTTTTCAGATTTACAGTCAACACCAATGAAGGTTAAGTATGAAGTGTAGCTTGAGCTCACATGATGTCAAAGATGACGCATTTCTATCAAAGGCATCTATATTTATGGAAAAAATATAATCTCAATCTCTCAATGACAAATGATTTAGACATTAATAATAAACCAGCACATTAATTATTTAATAAAAAAACGTTGCTTAAGCAAATCCCATATCACCTAATCAACTCCAGAGTTGCACCAGCTATGCGTAAAATCAAAGTTTTTGTAAGATCAAAATTTTGATGGAGGGCAGGGTTTGAACATTACAAACATTAAAGGTGTTGCACCAGCTGAGATAATTTCAACATAAGCAGAAGCTACAACTTTTAAATCATAAACCTACCTACCAGTAGGAATAGAGTCCTCCATCAATTATGGTTGTGTATTATATTGAAACACTGAGTTTATTGGCAATTTCAATGGTAACAAAACATTTTCTCCAGTATGCAAGTTTGGTGGTAACATGTCCCCTTTCAGGTAGTTACTGTGGGACCACTTTCTGTTGACCATGCTAACAGAAAGCTATGTATACTCAGTATATGATTCACATTTTATCTTGGGGACATGAAGCATGTCATTTTCCGGCTTATGATGACATCTTAAGGCAAACAGAGTGTCCTATGTCATGTCAAGCATTTATGCGGTTTGATTTCTGGGTAAGAGCCAGCACAGGTGTTAGGGAGCATCTCCACAGCGCCATGTCCACTTTGGGTGGGATTTCTGTGTTATCATGTAACAGTAAATAAATCTCCAACTTCATTATCTAAGAGCCTGATCTACTAAGATCCCAGATAACGAGCGCTAATTTGCATGTGCAAACTAAAAATTCTATGTGCTATTAGTGGGTGTGTTGCGGGAGATCTACTATGATTGCATGGGCACCACCCTCTATAAGTGAGGATTTTGCGTGTGCTACCGGCTGTCACTAGGGAGAGATTGGGAGAGCAGAGTGGCTGTAAATAAAAAATGAAGTTTGAAGCCACAGAGTTGGAGGCAAACAAACACACCGGTGAACTCCAGCAGAGACATCTCTGTGTTGCCAGAAGAAATGCGATTTGGGAGGCCGTCTGTGATAGGCACATAGCTCAAAACCGGCATTGCTGGATAGACGAATGTCTCTCTTTTTATTTCTGACCAGAGTTTGTGGTAACTATTTTTTGTCTGCCATTTTGACAGACAAGGTTGTCACTCTTCCCTCATGCCATATCTTTATGCAGCATGTTTAAATTTCCTTTTCTGATTCCAATTAAACGTAATCTAAATGACAGCATTCACATGGCTAAACAACTTCATCACCAATGACCTCTCATTAATGTCCATCAAATGAAATTCAGCACAATCCATTTATCAGCTCTGAGTGACAAACGGAGTGATTCTGGATACGAAGGGAATCTTTTTTACATAGGTTAAAGAACCTCCTCCACGATGTATTAAGAGTGCAAAACGGAGAGGGTTTACTTTACGCGTGTGTCTGCATGAGTATGATGGCACACTGGATCCTCCCTCTTTTTCCAGTCCATCATAATGACAGACAGCCTCCAAATCTTTCCCTCATTCATCAAAAAATTCGGTAAATGACGGAAAATATTCAGTTAATGCTGTTTATGACAGTCCAAACATGTTGACACGCACACAGAAGATTCTCTCTCTCCATTGCACCTCTGTGCATAACGCTGTGCTAATTTGCACCTGACTTGCAAACATGCTTAACATAGACGCAAAAACACTGCGTGCAATCAGTTTCAGGTTTGATAAATCACACTGCTGGTGCTAAATGATTACATTTGCATCTCCTCCTCCCAGTATTTTGCACGTTCTGATAATCTGCATGTATTCTGCATATTTATGAAGGCAAACACGCTAAACGGATTGCGCGTGCTATTCTGTTCATGTGACAGATGCCTTTTGTGTGCTAGAGTGACTTCAAAAAATCAGTTTAGTTTGATATCAGCCAGACCTCCATGCACTTAAAAGATCCAGCATAGACAGACAATACAATAATTTTAACATTTTCTGACTAAATCTAAACACACTGACTGCATTAATTTCAGACTAACAGGTTTCAGACTTTATACGTAGCTGGTGCAACAGACCACCACTTTATACTATTAAAAGTAAAAGTAACAAACTAAATGAGTCAATCGTCATCCCCTTTGCGTAACATAATTTTTTAATGTGCACCCTTACAACGTACACACATTAAATCTCAGGTAACTCTCTTGATATCTGTAATACCAGCATCCCAATGAATCTTTCTCCTGGTTAAGACTTTGCGTATACAAACCCTCCTTCCCTCCTGGCAGCCCTCTGCAGTTCTATACGAGCTCTATGAAAAATTACCTTCATGGTTGGAAGAGAAATCTCGGTTGCTGCATCCATTTACACTGATTCTTATCTTATCCTAGGATAATGATCAAATAGACCAGGCCTTAAGCACAAATTGCCCTCATTAGATGAGTAATCATCTAGTGGGATTTTATCAGAGCTCTTCTGCATGCACATCTGCACAGTGGCAGGAATAAAGGCTGGTTCCAGGTTCTCTTGATATGTTCAGGCACACTGGGATACACTCAGGAAATTCATCATGAGTGGAGACTCAAGAAACCAGGATTTGTGTGTATTATCTCATACACACACACCATTTATAGAATGAAAATGCATTCTCAGAGAGGACTGCAACGGCATGCAGTTCTCACTTTTTCATTCAGAGTTTTACTGGAGGATGAAAGGGAGCCAGAAGCGCTACTTGTTGTGTTAAACCCATACAAAATGTGAAGCCATTGCACTCTGACCATGCTAATACTCCTTAATGTACAATGGTTCTGTTTTATACCTGCTTTGGAACAAAATCATGCGTCAAAGTGAAATTTCAGAAAGTGTCTGTGTAGCAAATTTGTTCTAAATCTCAGCCTTGGAGCATGTTGAGGCAAAGGAGGAAACATGGAGAGGAGAGGGGGACAGATTATGATAAGGAGAGGCAAAAGTAAGGGGGGCAAAGGTGGGAGAGCATCCTAAAAGTTAGGGTAAAGGTAAAGAAAGTAAAGGGCAAGCAAGGTGGAGAGAGAGACCAGGAGGAAAGGAGGCATCTGTTGCGAGGAGTCATGCTGTGGAGGGTGCAGCAGTGGAGTGAGTACAACTGTATAATATTCAACACTGGTCCAAAAATGTTCCTTTCTGCTGAATAATAATCACATCTTTTTTTGGTTTAGTGCATCACACTTTTCTTCAGGTTCATGCAGTCAACTGGATAGACATGTACTGGACATCAACAGAGGTGAGAAGGATGCACACACAAGCTTCTTTATTCAGTGTCATAGCTCTTATGCTTTAGACAAACATTCAATACTTATAAAAATGCATACTGTGTAATATTAAGTATAATATATCATTCCACCCGCCACATCCTGCCCCACCATGCCTTCCTCCTTCCCTCCCTCGTTCACTATGACTTCCTCGGGTCGTGCAGAGGAAGGAGAATTAAATACCTGAGCCTCCGGGTACGTAAACATGGTCAGAAGGATGGGTGATTGTATATGTTTGAGTGTGTGGTTGAAAGAGAGGGAGGAAAGGGGGCGAGTTGATGAGCCTTGGTGGTGTCGCTCCCTTTGTTGAGAGCCTGGGCACTTAAAGGGTTAAAGGTGTCTGGGGCGCCCTCACCCACACGGACTGGCGAACAGGGGCTCCCAGCAGAAGAGACAAGAAAAGATGAGGAAGCAGGACAGAGTGGGAGGGGTGTGGCTGGAGCATGTTGGCTTTAATGGTTGTAAATGTGGTGGAAAGATGTGCGTGGCTGTGTTTGGGTACAGCGGGATTTCTAATGGATTATGGGGGTTTAGTTTTGACAGGGAAGAAGGGCTGGGGTTGGGTTGGGGTAACAGCGAGCCAGGAGGCAATGGGCAGCACTTGTTCCCAACATACAGCATGTCAATTCAGTGGAAGTGTACAGACAAGTAGAGCTATCCAAAGACTGTTTTTAAATATTGCAATTTATAGTTACATTTCTATAGAGTTTATGCCCTGACGTCACGATTTGAGCGCCAGGCTGGCACTACCAACGTCTTGTAGTTGATGTTGGTGGTAAGAAACAGGGAAATAAATTAATTCGCTGAAAAAATGCCATGTTTTACTGATTTTCAGAGGGTTATCAGGGTTATTTCTGAATGATGTTAATCATATAAATGAGTCCTCTAGTCTGATATCAGTGTACCCAGGCTTTCTCTAAGCACACAGCTTTAGCAATTAATTAACGTTAATTCTTGTTTATTTTTTAATTGACACCTGAACTGGCTGGAAAATATGAGAAAATAATGTCAATAATTGGCCAAAAGGAAGTCATTTTGTCATGTGTGGCACACATAGCCTTGTTGACGTATTTCAAGTAATCTGGATCATTTATATGTGTTTAATGTAGTTTTTGTTTTCCAGAAATAGTTGCTTTGGCCCACACTTGGGCACGGTAGGTGGCAGTAATACATCTTAAATGGTTGTTGACGCACGCCAAAAGAAATAAAAAACAAGTAAGGATCAGCTTGCCGGGGTCCAGCATACTACCAAATAACAGCCTTTTGACAGGCATTCTACATACTACTTCCAAACACAGTATACAGTGCTGCTTTTCATAGTGGTATGTAGTAGGCGGTCACAAGCTGGGGGTGTTTTACTCTCCGTTTAGTTAAAAACCTGTTTTTACTACTAATTACTGTAAAATCAGGACCCTCTTATGGATAAAAAGTTATAAAAGAGTGCTTGATTTGGGTATAAAAGTAATAGTAACTAGAAAGCACTCACAGAGAGCAAACCTCCACCAAGGTAGCTCACATATTGCTGTTACATTTAAAGCAATAGTTCCATGATAAAGTTACCCTCATAATATGATTCCCTGTCCCTGAAAACCCACTCCTGGCACTCAGAATCATGCTGATATCATTATTAGTTAGACAGTTATTGAGCAAAAACGATTGTTCGCTAATGGCGGTTATCTGGATCACCACCAAAATCAAATCATTTTTAAGTCGGGCCATCACCAACGTCTCCTGAAAATTTCAGCCAAATCTGTCCAGTAGTTTATTGTGTAATCCTGTTAACAAACAAACAAATGGGGCCAAAAACATAATCTCCTTGGCAGAGGTAAAAGTAAAAACCTAAGGGGTTTTGTGAAATATCAAATGTTTTTGTAAATTGCTTTTGACTTGTCCAACGAGTGGGTGTGGGTTGTGAAATCCAGTATGTGGGTGCTACAGGTCCACAAATTTATTACCTACTGTACTGGATCTACACACAGATTACTGTGCCTCATTTAGGTATCATGCACTCAGTTTCAGAGCCAAAGATGCTGAAACGTCTCGGATTAATGAGCTGTCCAGTAAAGCCCTCCAGCTTAAGAAATAGAAATAACAGGTAACAAAACCATCTTCACTCAGGTGCTAACATGAGGAACATTATAAATGCTCCTTTATCTTAGGGGTATCAACTCAGGGCCAGTTTTGATCAGCACCCTATAAAAGCACTGATTAAAAACCAGAATTGAAAAAAAATCTCAGCCTACCACGGAACTGCTACAGAGTTTTTTCTCTATTAACCAATGACTAACTCAGGTTCTCATGGTGGTCTATGGAAAGTACTATGAGCCTTGCTCTCTCTGTGCTGTGTGTTAGGAATAAGAGGAGAGGAGAAACAGGGATTAGTCCGGAAATCAGGTATCACACTGATGTGATACATAGGAAAGAAAGATCTTATGAATGAGGGGTTGAAAGGTTTCTGGAAATAAACCTTAAAGGGATAGTTCGGTATTTCAGAAATGAGGTTGTATGGGGTACTTGTCAACACAAAGTGTTACCCACAAGAGATGCTTGTCAAATAGGCCCCTTTACTGAGGGACTAGCTGGAGAGTAGGCATAAAAAGCAAGATAATACATTTATACAGATGGAGCCAGTGGTAGTTAAGGTGATAGTTGGAATCCAGAAGGACCAAAGCCATTATACGTGGGGTGAATAACAACCACTGAGCTATACAGACAGCTGGATAACCTTAAAACTAGTGCAGAGTGGATTTATTTTATATGGAAAACTTCTTGGATGTCACGTGTTTATAATTGACCGGGTATGTGCTACAAGTACTGGTGAGCATACAGGACTACATTGTTCTCAATTGACTCTTTGACCTGTTGACAACCACAGACAGCTTCTTTGAATCATCATGGACAAAAACAAGCCAGCCTTAAGTTGAAATATATAATATATTTATATAATATATATTGTTAAAGCTGTTGTGATGGAGACAAAAAATTGTTAAAGCACTGAATCTGAAGAAGAGAGCACATGTTAACCACATGGCTGTGCAGTAACTCTTTTAATTGTAAACACACAGCACAATAGACACAGTGCCATGCGCTCGGTGAGCAGCTGTGTCTGCTTATTAATAGTCAAAGGTAAAAGTGCACAGAATGGGACTCAAGCTGAGCTGTCTGTGTCACAAATCACTTGATAATGCTACATTTATTTCCTTGTAACTGTGGCTATCAGTTAAAGGCTTCAGACTACTGATGTAGCATCACTTTAGCCACACATACAAACAAAAATACATGTGTGTTTGTTCCGGCAAAAAATACTGGTGACCGAGGTAACACCAGTTTACCAGCACCACTCAAAATATTCAACTGATTAGAACTATTGCAAACTAGGAAGTAGTTACTTCTGGAGCACAACAGAACCATCACTCTGTTAGAGGAAAAATCCAAGTTGACTTATACACTACTGACCCAGTGTACATACTACAGGAAGAATACATGTGGTTTGCCAAAGTAGCACCTAAAAACTGCCACTTTGCTGGTAAAAGCTCGAACTGAGAATCACCAGTTGTTCCGTGATATGATATTATCACAATACATGAGTAGTGATTCGATTTCATTGCATTTTCCAGAGTATTGCAATACTTAACATCGCAAATATTTCAATATACAACTCTTTACTTGGCAACATTTTTTTATTCCTGTTGATTTAATAAGAAAATTATCTCAGTGTATTTATGTCTCTTCTGTAAGTCTCATCAAAAACAGGAGTTTAACTCACTGACTGATGACTCTGTAGAGCTTTAGTGCTGCTGTGTCAGTGAAATAATGCTGACTATGGCACATACCTGGGCTCCAAAGAGCATGTAACAAACTGATTTTGTTTCTGAACCAAGAACTTTCTTAAATGTTGAAAATTGATAACTTAAAAAATATTGATACTTACTTAAAGCGGTATACTATTACCGAACCAAGTATCACATTACTGTGGTGTGTTGACTTTTTCCCATCACTGACAAGTACTACAATCAACCTTACAACAAAAACAGGAATAAAAAAAAGAACCATCCTTTTAAGAGAGGGACGTGTTGGTAGGTGAATGTTTGGGGGGGGTCAAGGCTTTAGAGGCATGAGAAGAGGGAGGGATAACTCACTGCCTGTGTGGTGGGAATACCAGAGCAGTATGAATTGGTATGTGAGATACACCAGGAAATGGGAGAAGGATTGGGAAAAGAAACATTTTGAGAAGGAGCAGGTGGTACTTTGTATTATAAGGTCCAACAATTGGAAACAAGGGTTAGTACTAATCTGACAAAAGAGTCAGGGTTTGTAACAGAGGTTTAGGAGCTAAATACTTAAGAATGAGGAAAAGAGGAAAGGATGACTTACTGCCTGTTTGGTGGAAACACAGAACAGCATGGATCAGTAAGTAGGGGTGGGGATAAAGGAGCAAAGAAGGTTGGGGAAAGAAAATGTTGAGAAGGAGAAGGTAGTGGTTTATAACGAAGAACGTCAGACAGTAAAGGGAAATTATTTCATGAAAGATTTGAAGGAGTGTTGAAGGGAAAGGTTTGGGGAGGGGGATTAAAGTTGTCTAAATCAAGAAAAGAGGAAGGGATAACTCACGGCCTGTTTGGTAGAAATATCAGAGCAGCATGGGTTGGTAGAAGTAGGGTACAACGAGGAAACGGGAGCAAGGAAGATTGGGAAACGAAAATGTTGAGAAGGTAACAGGAGGTGGTTTATAATGTATACGTTTCGTCAGTACAAGGACATGAGTGTTAGGATTGGTTTGAGGTGACTGATTCAGGCAGGGGATGGGGTTTGTGGGGTCTGTAAGGTGAAGACATTGTAACTACACTCTAAAAACTACATTCATTGCTCCCCCATTGCTGTGGGAGGCATGACATTGGTCAAAGTAATGTGTTAGTTACTCTCAAGGAGTACTGCAAGGCACCCCTTTAGGTTGCCTCAAATTTTGACATGATTGAATCAATAAGAGGAGTCCTTTTTAGTTTTAGAGTGTAGGTCAGATGTTGATGAATATTTGGAACACTGGAGAGGAATTTTTAGTTGGGGGTTTTAAATGGTGTCCCGATTGGAGGTGCACATGAAACATTGAGAAAGACTTGTTGATATGATGCCACATGTCATGTTGATGAATAGTTGGGGGACAGAGATGGAAATAGGTAGGGAGAATGCTAAAAATGGAGGAAAGGAATGAAGGTGACTATGGCAAGATCAAAGAAGAAGTCTGAGAAAGACAGAAAGGGACAGGAAAAGGCTAGCTTCGAGAGGAACAAGGTAGAAGTCAAAGAAAAAGAGAGAAGAAAAAGAATGAAGAGAATATTAGGATTAAAGACATGAGGGAGATAGAGACAGGACAGAGCAGGAGGGAGACAGGGATAGAAGATACTAAAAAAAGAGGACAGGAGGTGAGGGTTTTTGCCATACAGCAGGCTGAGGAAATACAGGAGAAGGATTTGCGTTGCCTGTTGTATCCGACGCACAAGGCTGGGCGACAAGAGTCTTTCTGCCAATGGAAGAATGTGTGTTTGTGTTTGGGGATGAGGGTTGGTGGAAATGATGAGAGAATATGGGGGGGACACTTACGTGAAGGCGAAGGCCACCAGAGCACCACTAACCACTATAAAGTCCAGAATATTCCACAAGTCACGAAAGTAGGAGCCCTGATGGAGAAACAAGCCAAGCACGACCATCTGGAAGACACAAAAAACAGTTAGTACAACAAACATACTTACATACGCCAGGGCTGCCCGCCCCAAAATCAGCCAGTGTTAGTGGGAAATAAAAAACTAAGAGGTTGGTTTGCTGATGTTAGTTGCTCTGATATTCAGCCATCTTTGTGTGCACTTATAATATACATCTTTGAATGAAAAAAGTAACTGTTTTGTACATCTCTAAAATGATTTACAGTAACAAAAATGTTATCTTTTTAACCAGAGGTTATCCTGAAATTATTTTTCCACTACTTTTTAGAATTCTTTGTCTGTTTTTTCAGAGAACAATGACACTGAATGTAGTGAAAGGAAAAAAATGTTGACGCTTGAGCTTAAAGTAGGGATGCATGACACTGGATTTTTGCTGATATCTGATATTTCAAGACTCATTATTGCCTATACCAATATTTTTTTTCAAGACCAGAAAGGCTCCACTGAACTTAAATTGACCTATGGCTTTCATGGTGACAGTCTGCTTATGTTAGAAAAAGATTCGACACATGAATAACATGTTATTCCTTACACATGACACTTTTGATTTTTAAAAGTGAATGTTCAGTGATGCTACCATAAACCATTATGGTACATTTGTATATTCTGCTAATAGCATAGATAATACATGAGGTAAACATGGCCAGTATGCGGGGACAAAATATAATCTAAAAAACCAATAATCAACTTCTTAGGCAATTATCTGACTATACCAATATTGTTCTGATAAAAACATGCATCCCTGGAACAAAGAATGTGCATCATGCACATTATGATAGAAATATGTACTGAAACTGTCCTTTTTGAGTTGAAATTAGTTCACTGTGATTTAATCTCCTAATTTGTTGATCTGGAAGCATAAGAAGCTTTTTTTTAGAATGCATTAATTCTGTATAATATCGTTATGAGTTTGCTGGTGTTGTTGTGCCTGATGATGTGTTGCTGTGTTGTTGTGACTGTGGGGGCATCTGTGGAGCAGCTCCTGAGTCCAGGACAAATTTCCCTGAGCAGGACAATAAAGAATATTTGATCTGATCTGATGGAAGACATACAGGTTTGATGAGCAAATTCTGCAGCTGTGATCTTCCACATTAGGGATTCACCAAATGATTGGTAAAATATCAGTACTGGCAGATATTGGCTTAAACGTTGAATATTGGTATTGGCTGACATTTAAATATTTATAGATATTAAAAGTTAATGTATCAGCCATAAATATTAGTCATATATATATCATTTATATCATAAAAACACTCAAATGTACCACAGTGCTTCACCTTATCATCACTGCATGGATACATATGAAAAACAAGTTTCATTTTTTCAAGAGTGAAATGATGTTTTTCTTGTCTTACATAAATTATTTTTTGTTGAGTAAAGACTTTGATGTCTTGGCAAAAATATCAGTATCAGCATTAATAAGTTCAGAAATATCAGCATATCATATATTAACAAAAATAAAATATTGTGCATTCTTAAATGATATCCAGGTCTGTGTGGTGGTAAACTTTTTCAGAAACGAGAAATGCGACTCTTACGAGCTGTGCCATTTTCTTAAAATGAGGTCAATATTACACAAAGTTCTGTCTCCTACAGGGGCATGCACTGACATTTCATATTCAGGTAGCGTGTAGCACACTTAACTTGGACGGTTATCACATTATGGGCAAAAAGAAATTTGCTTCCGAAAATCAAAAGGATTACTTCCCACTGTTGAGCTCTATAGAGATCAAATCCTCTGGGGGGCATCGTCTGCTATTCAAAAATGTCCCTGTTCTCTCCTGCACAGTTGGTTAAAACCAGCAGTAAGGAATACTTGCTTGGCAGCATTAAACTGATGAACCACGACAAATAAACATTTGCAACTGACACTGGCTCATTTCACATTATTTGCTTATGGGGTAATCTCCTTCTACAGGGCTGATGGTGGCTTGAACTGATACATCAATGCATCCAGAGCTGATGCTCCAAAAATAAAAACTTAATCAACCAAACTCATTTGAAACTGTGCAATGACTTGGCTGCAAGCTGCTTCTCGGGGCTAAAACTAAACTGGGATCATTGATCAAGGCAGCCCAAGAGTAGAGATATACTGACATACTAACACATCACAGCTTTACAAGACACTACAAAACATCACTAATCACAAACACACTTTCTGGTAAACGGGAAATATGATTACAAACATGAAAAAAATAATAAAACATATGCAATCAAGGAAAACAGTGTTAGTATGCAGAATCAAACACACAATGATACGCCGTTACCTTGATCAACATTTCAAATGTGAAGACCCCTGTGAAAACGTAGTCAAAATACCGCAGAACCTGCAGAGGAACATGAAAGCGTGAGATATCAAAATAAAACTTAAGAGTATAAGAGAGAAAGAGAATATGAATCTATGATAAATAAAAAAAATGGAGCAGTACAGATTAACAAAGACAGAGCATAATCCTCATCATGATACTGTTTTCACTTTTTCACTCAGAATATTTCTTCAATCCAGTTTCTTTTTTCAGTGTTTTTGTTTCACTTAAATCCAGATGTCACCATTTCATCAAAATGTATTATTTGTATTATTCTGACTGCACATTTTAAGCTTGACCAAATTATAAGACAGGCTTAAAAATAAAGTTACACCTATAACAAGCAACATTTTCAAGTGCATTAATTTCTTTAAATGATTGCTGAGTACTTTAACATATATGTTCCATTTTTGTAACCCTTTGTTTTCTTTCTGACAGGTCCAATGACGCACTAATAATGGAGCCGTTTTTACTAGATACATACATAAATAGACAGATAGATAAAAAAGAGACTGACTCCTCTGAATACAAACCTTACAACGCAGCTTTTGCAGGACTTCTTCCTCTTGAATTTACATGAAATGTCAGCTACTGTCTACTCTATAACATAAGCTAACTAGCACAAACATCATCTTGCAACTTAATGTTAATGCTGATCTTACAAGGCAGATCAAGATGTAAAACAAATCTCATTTATCTCTGCAACACTGTTCTCTTCAATGATCTGCCACAGATGGACAGCTTACGTTTGCCAACATCACAAGCATCAGATAGTCATTACCTCTGCCAAGGAGGTTAAGTGTTTGCCAGCTTTTTCCTGTTTGTGTGCAAAAAGTTCTCAACAAATTTTTATTAAGTTATCTGTGAATGTTGGTCATGATACAGGGAAGCAGTGGTTAGATTTTGGATCTTTATTTCCTAATCGATATCCAGGAATTCATTAAAGAACTCTTTAAACTGCAAGATTGGGCAGTTTCTCACATTTTCCCTAACAACTCGGCTAGTTATGTCAGTGATGCTTTGAAAAAATTCAGGCAGATGTATGTCATGTGGACCCAAGCAACACCACATTTAAGTTTGGTTCAGGGTGTTCCAGGTAATTATTTTTTATTTTGGACCTCAGTCTGGATCAGGGGTATGTGTGTATTAAGCTGGGCAGCCACTGAATGTAAACGCCTGGACAGAGGTTTGTGCTCTGAGTACCGCTAGTATTTCAAGTCAGATTGTAGCATATGTTCAAATGTTTAAATTGGAAGGAGTCTGGTTATGTCTTGCATAGCCTGTGAGAATGCTTGACAAAGGCTTAATTATAAAAGAAACATTACGAATGATGAGTCAGCATGAATGCCATAATATCACAGATAAAAGGGAATGTAAGGTACGAAACAAATTACTGCATTATTTTTATTACAGTATTATGGTTATTATTAGTACTATTATTATTACTACAGTAATAAGAATAAAAAAAACTCATCACCATCAACTCTGAACCCTACAACAACTTGTGTAAAAATCAGCCAAAGTCTTGTCACTCTGAGTGTTTAACACATTTCATGCCTTGATGGATCATTACACCTAAAAAGATGATTAACAGGTGGAGAATCATACAATCACATTTGCACAGAGATTGAAATCTTACGTTATTTCGTGGTGAATCAGGACGGACGGGGTCCTCTGCAGCAAGGGCAATGCTGCTCATAGCAATGACAGACAGGATGCTGAACTCAAAGTACTTCAGAGTCAGGATGTAGTGACAGCACTTTCGAAACCTGTAGCAGACACACAGATGCAAAAGCATGTTGACACAAGGCTTTTTCACAGTGCCTTTCAAGGTTGAGATGTTCACATCCCTATGACACTTTGGCCTCATGATGGATGTTGTGGAGGGATGGTGGGGTTGCAAAATGAGTCAATCTCTGTGTCAGTGTTGTTGTTTTTTTTAGTCAACATACATATGTATGTTCTCACAGGTTCTCACAGCTGGTCCATTCATCTGTCACTAACTTTAGTTCTTACTTTAGTCCACTTGTCTCCGCTTACCTCCCTGCCTTTGCCCACACACCCAACACAGCATTGTGTGGATTTGCTGTTCATCATGAGACTGGGGTCCACATTCAAGATTTCCTGCTGCTTAACAGAAGGTTTTTTCTTGCCGCCATGATGGAGGGATTCATGATTGGCTATATGGATTCATGTTGGGTGTTGGATGTATATATTTGTGTATATATATATATGTATATGTGTAGTTTACATATGTATATATGTATCTATGCTTATATGTGTATCCATAATATGAAGAGCTTTGTGCTCTATTGTAAGTGTCTTGAGATAACACTTGTTATGAATTGGCGCTATACAAATAAAGATTGATTGATTGATTGATTGATTGAGGTGTATTTTGTTTGATGGACATGTACAGTTGTCTGGTGTGCATATGTATTATGTTGACTTGGTGTTTTTTTTGGTTGTTATTTGTTTTGTTCTTTAAAAAAAAAGTTTGAGATGAATAAATAAATAAAGCTTCAGAGATGGTGACACAGGTGTTACAGGAGCTGTGCACTCCACTGTATTCAAGTCTCATGCGTCCACAGCACCATAAAACAATGTTGATTTACAGATGTGGACACCAATATTACATAGTTGTGGATCAATGTAAGATTAGATTAGATTAGATTGGATTAATTTGTTTTTTCCTTTCTATGTAATCACCTGCCTTAGGACAACAGATGAAATTTAGCTATTGTGCTAATTCCGGCATATTTACAGTGACGTGCATTGCAAAATTGTTGATTGATGTGCACTGTCCTAATCAAATAAATTAATTAATTAAATTAGATTAGATTAGATAGTACTTAATTCCCTTTGGAAGACTCAGTCAGGGAAATTAAGATTCAAGTACCAACATTTACAGTAGATAAAGAGATAGATTTAAACAAAAAGATATAAATATAAATAAAATAGAAATATGGCTACTGGCTGGCTACTGCTCCTTCCCATCCTCTGTCTTCCTGTTACTCCTCCTCCCTCTGAGTGAGGAGTTGTACAGTCTGATGGCCTGAGGGACAAGAGGGTTTCTCAGTCTGTTTGTCCTGCACTTGTGAAGGAGCAGTCTGGGGCTGAACAGGCTCCTCGGGCTGCTGATGACGGTGTGCAGAGGGTGACTGGTATCGTCCAATTATTTATTAACTATTAATGTCTTAAGCTGTAGTAACAGTGGAAATTTACAGTGAAAAGGGCTTCAGAGAGGCACACACAAAGAGTTTCTAGCATTTCTGGGCCCATAAAGACAGTATTTTGGTTCCACTTACGGGTTTGTGGTGGACATTATAAAGCATGAGCTGTAGGGAGGCATGGGTTTGGGACCGTCTTCATCTCCTCCCTCGTCCTCTTCCTCTTTCTTCTCCTCGCTCTTCTTCTGGTCAGTGTTGGCATTCTTGTTAACTGAGTATAAGAAAAAGCAAAAGGGAAAAAAATAGACAGAAGGACAACAAGGTCAGCTCCAGTGACAAACAAAGAAACACCAGCAACAAACAAACAATAAATAACTTCAATGTAACCTTTAAATCTCCATTTAATGTTCCTTTCTTTTCCCCTTGAAAAAGCTGACCTGCTTGCTATCTTATCTGCATCACTCTCACCTTGCAGGATGGCATTGGTGGACGGGTAGGGATAGATGGGTGGCATGTCTATCTTTGTGTACTCCGGTTTGGCCATGCTGGTCAGGATCAGGCTGTCCATGCTGTGGAGAAGGGTGTGGGTGTCGGCGTCGCTGCAGTTCAGCAGGTTGTTGACGTGGTCCGGATGGTCAGGGTGATCCGGTGGGAGGGCGTAGGGGTGCTCGTAGGCAATGGCCAGCTTGCTGTTGTTGCGGAAGTTGTCCAGGTCTTCGTTGTACTGCTGGATGGGCCTGGTGGTGGAGAGGCTGGGACAGGTGCTGTGGTGCTCTCTGATGGTAGGAGGGACAGAGTGAAAAGGGAGAAATGAGGTGCATAGAATTGAACTCAGATGAGGATGGAAAGGTTTTATTCGTGCTTTCAAAACACCAGATGTGGCACCATATGTCACAAGATGTGTACCGTCTCCAGTATCATTAGTTCAAACACAAACAGAAATAGATTATGAACCCATTAAACTCTGTGTGCAAGTCTGAAAGTGAATGATTTGGTATTTTTGGCTTGTAAGAAATTGTTATCACATTATCTTTCAACCTGTTATAACTCTAAATTCTCTGCAACATACCCGAAAAGGTCATATGAATCAATTAAAGTAATAACTCCTAGAGTAACATAAATTCTGTCATTGAGCGCTGGTTTGGACGGCAAATACCAGCCCTGTGTAGTAAGCCTGGCTGATTCTGTTAACTATGTGGATGCCGTTTGGTTGTAATGCCCCTGTTATCTCTGCTTTTGCTTGCTTGTGTTCTAGTTTCTTGTTCAAGCTTGTTTGTTTGGATTTGAAACAACTGTTAGATCATGTAGTTTGGCCTCTACTACTGCATGTTGTCTATGTAGAGGGTACGCATGTGAAATCAGTCACTGAGAAGCAAAGGTGCAGAGTAAAATAGCAGTCAGTGGGAAGTGTAGGGCCCTATAAATTCTGTTATTTTTTTCCATATATCGTCTTTTTTGGTTTTAATTTTTTAAGAATTCTTTTTTTTTAGTATTTAACGCAAATTTAACCCCAAGACACAGTATAAAATAACGAAATATAATGGCTCACTCTTCATGTGGTCCTCACACATATCTTTATGGGTCCAGTCAACAGTATGTGGACAAAATTTGCTGAACATTCGATCTCCTGACACATAATGATCGTTGGAAAACTGCTCTGCCCTGTACTTTGGAGTTAGCCAGGAGTTTCGAGGCTTCTCTGCCAACTTAGTTGGTGTCTCAAGAGGACGCTCTGACATGTTCGAATTGTTAATGAGGGAAGGAGAGGAGGGAGGGGAAGTGAAGCGTGCATTGTCCCCAGCCTTAGTGACCCCTTTCCCACTGGCCAAAAAAAACCATTTAAACACAGTAACAATCGGCTCCTGTCGGCAGTGGGAAAGGCTCTAATCAGCATTTAGACCTGTGTCAACTGACCCTGCAAGCAACACGGGTTTTAAACGCGCTAACTTATGGGATGACATTGGCGTAACATGCCTACGGCATAACATCGCGCCTGTCTCCTCCATCTGTAATTTTTGCAACTCTTTGCCATCACAGCAACAAATTCCACCTGCCTTTGTATCATCAGCGCTCGAAATATTGTTCAGTCTGCGCTGAGTTTGTACATTTTAAAGAGGGACAAAAGTACGAAGTATGGAAAACAGTTGACCACCGTGCCCATGGCTTCCATGCTCCTTTCCATTGGTTACTTGGCTGTGTTTTGACGCGCTGATCATGTCTTCAATGTGATGACATCAGCTTGACACACCAGAGGAAAAAAAAAAAACAGCCACATACATCGTCTGCTGGCAATTAGACCTGGGTCTGCTGGCAAGGGGAAAGGAGTCACTTGCTGATTGTTAATGGGCTTACCTGCTAAGTTTAGCAGGAAAGCGGTATTAGTGACCCCCTTGGAGCATTTTCCAGAGAGATCCATTCCTTGTAATTCCGTGAAAAAAACCTTAACATAAAATATCATCCATTTCCATGATATTCTGCATTTATTTTGAATTTCCACTTTCAATGTCCAATTCCGTTCCAATGTATAGGGCCCTAGAAGTGAGCAGTCAAATAACTCAATTTCTCCCAGGCAGCTAGCACTCTGCACTTAAGCATTTGGCTCCCCAAACTCTCAGCCCATTTTATTTTTGGACTGTATGTCGTATATGTTGTCTACAGTTTAAGTGTGTTGCTGTCATTTAATATGCTCTGTGTTTTACTCCTATCATTGATGTTTGTTTTTATCTTATGTGTTGACACCAACCTGCCAATGAGACTGGGTATGGAAATATAATCCCATGCATTTACATGCAAATGTTCATTAATGCATACTGTCCATTTAAAATCATATCACTGACCATACCTGCATTCAGGTAACAAGGGATATGAACTACACGTCTTTCTACACAAACCCATTTAAGTCCGATAACAATGGCTGGTTTGACAGAAAACAATTTGAAAAACAGTCTAAAGATATTAATCACAAATCAATAATCAATACATGGCTTACATTTGGCCAAGTACTAACATTCATTTCCCATATTTCTCAAGAAATGAAAGTATTTAACCAGTTCTGGTGTCGGCTTTCAGGGTTGCTAAAATCATATGCTCAGAGAATGTCCAGGTAAACTGATTTTGAATATACCCAAAATCACAGATAGTGTTACAACGAGCCCAAACCAAACGCAACGCACCAGGGTGACACTGACAACATCAGGCTGATTACATAGAATCATATGCGAGTCTCCTAACTGCTGGTGAGCTATGCAGTGTGAGGTTTTTGTTTCAACGCCCCCTTTCAACATCGGATGCTCAGTTAGGACCAAGTGTTTAAGTCACTACAGGGCTTTCACTTGTGGCTCAGACTAATAAAAGCTGAATAATAAACAAAACTTTATGGCTTTATGTCACTTTAAACATATATAAGCGTAGAATCTAGTGATGAACATCATCAAAAATATTGAGGCCTTCTAAAAATTACAAAAACACAGCACCTTTCGGGGAAACTAAAGTATCCCGCTGTTTCTTCCTACTGATTTCAGTTATCAAAAGTTGCTCACTGCCACTTAGTGGGTTGAACTGCTAGTGTGGCGGACATGTTGTGACTTCAATGCATGCCCTCTATGGTGATGTGTCTTTCATAACCACCATGACAGCATTTGAGGCCATATGTCTTCTGCTTTATCTGTATCTATGCACATATTTGCTTGGAGTTTAAGAAGATATGTTGCCTTATCCAGTTTCTGAGCTCAGGCACATTTGACCCTCTGTTGTCTCCATGCCTTTGTTTGGGGAATTTTGACCTAAAACTGTAGTCAGCATTAAGTGTCCTGGCTCAAGTGTTTTTTTCAAAAAACATCATTAAGCTGTTGTTCTTTGACTGGTTGAAATTACAGACAGAGGCAGGAAATATAGCCCCCGCCACTTACTTTCTGCTGCGATGACCTCTGCTCTTCTCCTGGTTGCACTGACGATGCCGTCTTGTTTTCCGGCCCTCTCCGTCCTCACCTTTCTCCCCTTCTCCCTCCGTCCCTTTAGACCTGTGTCTCCTGCCCTCCTCTCCCTCCCTGGCTGCCTTGCGGTGCTGTCTGGATCGTCTGTGTTCATGGTTCCCTTCTCCCCCAGCACTCTGGTGGTGAGGGGACACGCTGGCAGCCTCTCTGCCTTCCCGGTTCCTGTGCCTGTGGCTCCTGTGGCCCTTGTGGCAGAGCCTCTCCTCCCCCTGGCCCTCCACGTTTCCCAGAGACGTGCAGCTTAGACCGTGCTCCATGCCGGTCTCTGCTGTCTGTCCCTCTCCGAGGTCCGTCGCAGTGGCTCTCTCATGGTGATGATGGTGGCGGTGGTGGTGGTAGTGGTGAGCTGCTCTGCGGCGGTGGTCAATGTCTTGGCGCTGGTACTCCTGGTCCAGAGGTAGCTCACCGGGTTGGGTTTTGTTGGTGTTATTATTACGATTGTCCTGTGGGTTGACCACCAGTGGCCGGTCCAGGTGGGTCTTCATATCACCTCGTGCTTTCCTTGGATAGGAAACCTGAGGAAAAACACAGTATGGCACAGAAGATGAGAGGGAGTAGCGGTAAGAGTCTGACATCTTAGGGGATCCAGTATGAACTCTTAGATGAAGTCTCATCCAGTCATGCAAGACATGTCTAGCTTCGAGACACTGGCCCTGTAGTGTAACTGAACGAATTAGAATTAATTGTGTTTCAAATATTCAAAAATCAATTAATCAATCAAACTTTATCTGTATAGCACTTTTCATACAGTAGCACAAAGTGCTTCACATAGAAATGAAGAAATAAAATAAATTAAAATAAATAAAAAGTAGAAAATTAAATACAATGAAAAATACAACCCCCACATGCCCCACCCTTGCAATCCACATACAGCACACACACTCAGTTACACACACACATAGTCAAAGACATGAGGAAGAGATTCTAACAGAAAACAGAATTAGAGGACTGAGGAAACGCCATCTTGACTTAAAAATTAGGAAACACTGGAGCTAAGACTAAAATGACAATAAAAAAATCATAAAAAATTAGATTAAAATAAATTAATAAATATACTTCAGGAAAATAAAAAAATTAGGTAAATAAAATAAAATTTTAAACAATAATATTGTAAAATGAGATAAAATGTACTGAAGTAAGATAGTGGAAAGAAAATTGATGAACAGAGAATAAAATTGCGAACCATAAATCTGAGTTGAAACTGATAAATAAAACATCTATTTTACTTTGGCAAATGCCTTCAGCTAACAAAATTCATCTCTGCTTTACAAGAGATTTGCCATTTTTCCAGGAACATCTAATTTTTTGCCTTTTTCTATGCAGGTAAAACAATACTGACATCCGTTCGGGTGAATTCTAGAGACTGTGTATCTCAATACAAGTCGCAATAAATAAACTTGTCAGCATATATTAGTATATCTGTTGGTTGGTTGATCAAACTAACCTTGAATTGCTAATAACCTTTATCCATGGGTGCCATGACAGGGCTTTTTTCATCTGTGAGTAAGATCGGATGATTTGGGATGTGATCATATTTAATGCTCAAAAATAGCAACAGATTAAGCTGTTGGTCTGTCTACTTTGCTTTGGAGTGAACTTGGACTTCCTACACTTGGCAGCATAAATACAAGGAAAAAAAATAAAAAAAATTTAACTTTATTCAGTCCACACCTCTTCTTATTTTAATGAAAAGAGCAATTCAGAGCCTCCCAATGTTAAGTCATTAATATCCTGAAAGAAATAAGTACATTTTGAGAAGTGAGCACAGTAAATTATGTTATTTAAAAGTTAGCAAATGACAAACCATTAGCTTAAATGCATCATGACACCGTGCAATAATTTTACATTAGCCTCCCTCAAATCAACTATATTTATTCCATCCAAAACCTAATTTTAATTTCTTGAAGTTACATTTAAAAACACCATAAATGTATTTTATTTGCGTTCAATGTGGATTTCAATGTCTGATCACCTTTTCTGATGAACAGCACTTCTAACAAAATTTATGGGATTTTACAGTGGATGATTTAGGTAAAATGAAGGATGAATGACCCACAGCAGCAGACCAAGAGTTAACTAAAAAGGTGCTGCACTGGTTATAATTACAATACTACTTTACTTGAATTCTACTGGCCTGGAATTAAGTGAGCCAATAAAATTACACAACGCTGCATAAACAGTGCTTTTCTCAGCTAAAGACTGGCTGTTAGTGGGTGACATCTGGTCTATCCAACAAGTACTGTTAATAAAAACTGGTTGATAAGAACTGACTGTTGATCAATCAGGACTTGTCTACTTTTATCTAAACCCTAAACTTTAAAAGTTTCAAAATACTCAAAGCTACACCTTAAAAAGGCCTTTTCTTCGGCTTTCTAGGCAAGATCATACACCAAATGCCATGTATGTTTATTTCTGGATAAGTTTTTCAATTCTTCCTGTCAGATACTAATGGTTCAGACCACAGTCCATTTTGAAACCCCAAAGTTTTCTGGGGCCCACCAAAACTCTCTTACAACCATAACAGAAGGTTTTAAGATTTACCTCTTCCTTTTCACATACACAGACTCCAGTATAGTTTCTGAGTTTGGCTGCCATGTCTTCTTTCAATATCTCTTTTCTAAAAAAGTTATAGAGATGCCTCAAACTTTCCTGATGCCTTTCATGCTTTTCACAGCATTAATTATTTAAATTAGGAACCAAGGGGTGTAGTGAGATATTTAGTGAAACTGTCATTAGATAATTCACCACATATTAAACTGAGATAAAGTTTATCAAACAACATAAAAGATAAAAAGTTCACATGTAAGTTCAATCTCCTAGCTTTTCTTTTGTTAGTTTGTGACCTGAAAATGTAATTGAGAATTTTAATATCATTCAAACTGGGGTTTCAATTTAACTTTTGCTTTTTTGTTTTTTATTATTAAAGATGACCTGCAGGACCCTCACCACCCAACAGTAGGTCCAAGCCCACATTTTGGGAAGCACTAGTTTAGGTGAACGTGTTCATTTTCAGATGACTGATATATTTGGAAAAAGCTCTTATGTGTAAACGGGCCAAAATTTGTTTGGTTTTGCATATCAAACTTGTTTATACCCTTCCATTAAGAAATGAAGACTGAGGCACCATTTGCTAATTTGAGACCAAAAGCATGTATGTGCAACCATGTAAATGTTTTTTCAATCTAATTGCTTGTCATACAGTGTCTCTCAGAACAGAAGCTCATCATACCCATGAGTACCTGACATGTCAGAGTTGCATACTCATGGTTTTCAGGTTGCAGTGGCAGTTTGCTGCAAAGCTGAGATAAATGAAACACTGCAGTTCAGCTTTGACCTTCTTATACCCATGTTCCCAGAGAATAACTCACCAATACTTTATCCTTACAAAACCTCCCCATCCGATTCCCTCCCCTGAGCCACAGATAATCACTTCAGCAAACATTCAAACTTCTAAACTGTGCATGAGCAGCCTGATGTAAAACTGTCGCGAATCTTCCCTCCAAAAGGCTCCGGCTGTGTGTATACAGCTTGCCGAGCCGTATCCAGTCGACTCCTGATCGTCTTCTTGTTTTTGAAGTGAGTTACACTTCGTCCCGCTCCAGTTTTTAGTCCGCTGCCTTCTTTGGGTACATAGCTCTGAATTTCTCTGCATGCCCTACTTAAATAATGCATTGCCTCCAAGCACGCAGCTCCAAGCCGTCCCATATAGCAGCGGCTGGTGAAAAAGTGACACTTACTTCCTTAAAGGGACATTACGCCCAGAAAACAAAAGTCTGTGAGGTGGAGCAAGACTCCGAACACAGTGACAGACAGCACACCATGCCTTTGTTGGTGCAGGATTTCTTCATCAGATCACTGCACATGACATAAATAAAAACATTAAAGTGATGCAGCCAAAGAGTTACTTAACACAAGCAGAGAAGCAGAGTTTTACTGACCCTGTTTCAGCTTTATAGCACACTTGAAAAACATTTTACAAGCTTGAAGAACATAAATGCAGGAATGTTATGGATTGTCCCTGTACCATTATTCACACTTCTGCCCAAAAGGGAATTTGAAGTGCTCTTCTACACTTAAAATGCGCTAAATCGCCTAAGGGGCAGAATATTTAGAGTGTCCCAATTCTCTAGTGTTGTTGTCTGAGGGTGCCCTCCTGTGTTCTTAATGCACCCCTCCTGCAAGCGTACATCAGACCAGAATTCGCCAAAGGCTATTACCCATAATCCCCAGTAGTGTTGCAATGTTTCTTGTAGATGACCAATGGGAGAGCAGAACAGTTATTACCCTGGAAATCTGACTGACAAGCAGCCCCAAAAAGGGACATGAAAGAGGATAAATTTCTTTTTAAATGAAAGTGGAAAGTTTAACTCAATAAATTTATTTTAAGACAAAACATAAGTTTGATCTCTGCTAATTTAATGTAATAACTTGATATGGACCTTATACAGGGTTTCTGCAAAAATCAGCCAGTCAAATCTGATGCTTTTTAATGCCATTTTAATGCTACACTGTAAAATTTTTAATGCCATGATCTGTCTCAAGAAAAATTACACAGATTTATCTTTTGTAAAAGATGATGTTTATATGAAAACTGTCCCTTCAAATATCTCATCTTAAGCATATCAGAACTCATGGAGAGAGAACTCATTACACTGGAGGGTGACCACTAGATCCCTTTAAGGCATGTGCCTTAGTTTGTTAGTTGTCTGCCTCTTGCAGCCGATTTGTGGCCGTCAAACTGCATGTGTGATTTCACGGTGTTGACACCCATTCTACCAAGCTTAAATTGTTTTTTACAAGCACTGCAAAATCGTTCTCTGTCTTGACCACCAACAGGCTGTAGCCATTCTGAAATTCCAGGTTTTCTAGCCATTTTTGCTGGAATTTGCATTTCTCCATTTCCCTTTCCCTCCTCCACCTGGCCAGAAACAATTATCGCTATGGTTCCACATGTTTACAAGGATGTACATATCTGGCGAATCACAGTTTATAATTATATATATTATTTTCTTCTTATTACCATATATTATTAAATACTTTTCTTGAAAACTACAGAAAGACTGTTTAATGCCACTGAGAATCAAATTTAATAATTTTAATTTTCGCAAAATCAATTTAATGACTTTTAATGCTTTTTAATGCCCTGCAGAAACCCTGATATCCCTCATAGCTTGACAGCGACACCAAAGAGCTGTAGTGAGTAAAAATGACATGTTTCTACTCATGAGACACATGGAAGATGGGTTATAATGCCCCTTTAAATCAAAACTAAACAATACTATTCTAAACACATCACAATAAATCTTCACCATATACAGTGCCCAGCATAAATGAGTACACCCTCCTATTAAAAGTAATGTGTTAATCAATATCTAAATGAACAAAAGAATAATTTTCAAAGTTTTGACAAAGCTGAGTTTAACATAACATTTTTTTTTACCATAAGATGAAAATAAGGGTGATATGATACCTAAAATTTAGCTTTGCTCCCACCCCTTTGATTGGGGTGTACTCATTTTTGCATCCTGATCTTAAATTGAGAAAAATACTTTTTTGTGTGCAACTTAAAAAGATCTTGTTTGCAATCAATGGTCCATATTTGGGGAAGTATTTTGTGGTATAGTATGCCATAGAAAATGATGATTTTGAAGGAAACTACATGTTTTCTGACAAATCTGAAGGGGTGTACTCATTTATGCTGAGCACTGTATATATATTTATATCAGGAGTAAACTGCATATTTATGTATATATGTGTGATTTTTTTTTTTAAGGGGGAATCCTCACCTCATCTCCCTCTCCCACCTTCCAGTCCTCCTGCTCCAGCTCGTTGTACAGCGCCTCACGGCTTGTCATCAGGTTTTGCCGCCGGATCTCGCTCGTTCTCTGCTCCCACACAGACTTGTTGCCCTTGATGTGGTTCTTCTGCTGCTCCTTACTGTTACCGGGTGTGGACGATTGGGCAAGCCGATGGGAGTGTTGTGGGACAATGTTTTAGACGGAAGATTTCAGGTTTGAAGAAGAGATGAGAGGAAAGAAACAGAGGGATCCAGAGGAGAGAAAAAATTGTTAGTGTTGGAAATTTCCATATTCGATATGACTAATGATCTCTTATGATAGTACCAGCTCTTACAGATTAGAGCTGGGCAAACAATTAAGTTTTCAGGTAACATCAATGCATTTTTTGAGGATAAAATAGGGCAAGACAATCCTGTTTTTCAGCAGTTTATGTAGATGCTAAATAAAAAAAAGGATTCCAGGCCTAATACTCAGTAAAAGATTGCTTACAGGAAGGACCTACACAGTAATATGCCTCTTGACCATGTCATAATCTCTCTGAAATGTTGAGTCCGTGTTATTAATAGTCATTTTATTCATTGCATTCTATTTCGGGACATATAAAATTATAATGATACCAGTTTGATACGATGCCATTACCAAAGCTGACACCCAAAATTGGGTTACTTATAAGCTTTACAAAGAGAAAAAAATGAAAGCAAACTTTTTCACGTAGAAACATGCTAGAAACCCATAATTCCCAATAACTCAGAAAAGGAGATTTTATCATATTTAAAAGTAAAGGGGATTTTAAGATGAAATTTTAGGAAGACAATGAGTTTATGTTGTTTTTAAACAACATATATGGAAAAAAAAGGATTGAGAATCAGAGACTTACGCTGTTTTTGCCATAGTATCAAGAAGCTTGCAATTTAAAGGTTTATTATTTTTATATGGTGATAATCTTTTTAAATATAACACATTTTTGTGGCAATGTGGCCATAATGTTTCCTTTGGGTCAGCCAAGAAGAGGCTGGTTTGTTTCAAAGCAGGAACCATTGTTTTCAATGCAGGCCCCTTGCAACGTGAAAAAAAAAACAGTGCACTGAATGAGTAACAAAATGATAAAATGACCTAAATGTACAATGCTCCAATAAATTAAATTCGAATGAAGGTGATAGACATAAAAATCATCAATATGACAACAGTGGAGAGAAACAATTCAAAGCAAATTCACAAATTCACAGCAAGAAACACTTGAATTAAAAGAATAACTGCAGCTTCGTATAATGGCTGCATGTAATGGTTGTCCAATGATTTGTTAGGTAATTAAATGATCAAAATGAGTCGAAATTTGGCGTTGTTGAATGCACAATGTTACTGAAATTAAATTAGAATAAACCCATAAGGCAGAATGTACTCAATTAAAACAGCCTTGGTGTGCTTACCCGAAAACGCTGCTCTAACGTCACATTAACGGTTTCTGACGCAGGCCTCAAACAAGCCGAGAAAACCCCAAGCTAAATCAGTAATTTAATTGATTAATAAATCTGCGTTGTGCCCTACTTAATGTTCAGGACTGATATTAATTCAGAATAAATCCACTGAGTAGAAAACGGCACAGCAGCCAATAAAAATAAATCATTAAAAAATCTACTTCGAGAAAGAGCACCGTTAGCTTGACTAAAACCGCAGCACCTCCTAACGGTCGTCCTGATGATTTTCGACATGCTAACTAAAATCCATAAACCTACTCAACTAATTAGTTATAAAACGTTAAAATGGCTCTGAATTTTAACTTAGAGCAAACCAATAAAATTGCTAGAAATGTATACTCACAAAACTACAGCAATTTTAGACATTCTGACGAGTTTTCCGCCTAACCCGCTGTTGAATTTACAAAGTACTGCAGCCTCACCTAACGGCTGGATTAATCCGCAGTTACCATGGAAACAGCGAAGAACGACCCCTGAAGCTAGCAGCTAACTGTATCAGCTATGTTAATTTACTCCCACTTAATGAGACTAATGCACTGTACTGACTTTGCTTCCTTACCCAGGGGTGGGAAAGTGGCTGTCCAGGGGCCACATGCGGCCCCCCAACTTCCTTAGAGAGGCTTGCGAGCAAAATGTGAATATATTTCACAAGGAAACATGGCTATACAATGCTTAAAAAAACAAACAAACTCGTTTTCAAAGAAAATAGAGCTGTAATTTTGTCTGATACATTTCTTGCAAAATGCATTGGGAGAACATAATTAAACATCCATTAAAAACTGTGTTATTTTCTTAATAAGAAAAGTTGCTAAATCTGGCCAGAAATCTGTGTTCGCTCATTAAATTAAGTAAAAATGCTTGTATTTGAGTCAAAGATATGTAATATCTTGATAATACCTAAAGAGAGCTTTTTTTTCCTCTTCTTGTTAAATTATAAGTAACTGTAGGCTAATTGTGACTGAGAGCAACCTACAACTTCCATAATAACACAGGAAAATAACACATCAGGATTAAAAACATAAAAAAAAGAAATAAAACAAAGACATAGGCTACAGGGAAGAAATCAATAGCTTAAAAGCTAAAATGTAGCAGAAATCAGTTTTGACTAAAATTAGAAAATAAATCATTTTAAAAAGTACAGTGCAGTGTTGTAAATAAAAGCAACTAACATGCATTTTTATAAGACATTATCATTGTTACAGTGCAGTCATGGTTTTAAACAGTCAATAAAAACCCCAAAACTTTAAGAGAATGTAACTAATGTTACCCTCATGGTAACCATTTTGTCTATCCATGGTCTTATCCCTGGTACCCAACCTGGGGTCCAGGCCCCACCAGGGGTCTCCAGAGGGTCTGTAGGGAGCCACGAGGCTATATCAGCTTTGAGGTTGTCAAATTTGGTTTACATACTTTTAAAAACAATGATAACACACTAAGGACATATTTTATTTGAAGATCTTTGCACTGGAAAGTGTGTGTGAGCTTATTTTATCTTGATTTTATCCATGAAAACAAATAAAATTTAGAATGCATGATACTGGAGTTCAGCCAGTATCCGATATGCCAATATTTCTGAAGTCATGATCGCCAATACTGATATAAACACCAATTTTTTTTTTTTGTCAACAGCGCAAATTCTCATATTTACGTGAACTGAAACAGATGGAACCAGCATGATGCTTACCTCTAAGCTGGCCCTCAAAAATTCTACATTTTCACAGCACTCTAGTTTAGGTATTACCGGTTCACTTGAGTGTAGCGAAAACTAAAAATAAAAAAACATGTATACAGGATTTCTTTTCCATAAATGCTGCACATCAGTGTGACTGACATGGTTTTTCAAACAGAAAACCACAACTGCCTCCACTAATGACTTCTTAACAAGCCATCAAACATTTCTGCTCAGTGACAGAGGAGTCCAGTGACTTCTAAAACAGAATCATTTTGATGTGTTTTATTGTCAACATTTCTGCTGCCAGGAGCAGATTTTACAGACTGTCCGCCTCTCGTTCTTTTTCACTGCACAAAGCCCTGAATGTGTTCTTTTCACTCACAGAACAATCGCTTAATCATGCCTTAGAGGATAAAAGAGGGAGAGTGTGATGGTGTGTTGTGTGAATCTCGTGCATATAATGTGAACAAAGACAGATTAGAGACAGAAACACTCAATTGTGTTTGTGTGAAATTCTAACAAAGCACAAGTACAGTGACATTTGTGTGTGAAACACAACTTTGCATAGTTGTGAATTTAGGGGTAATAAAAAAAAAACAAGGTGAAAGAAAACAATAAAACGGCACTTTTAGGTACACATTTTTAACTCCCCATGGATAGATTTGGTTTGAACATACAATATGTTAAAATCTGCCACTATGGGGACAAGTAGAGTCAAAGAATGTAAAAAGTATGGAGTGCAAACCCTCACTGTTTATTCATCTTTATTGAGGACTCAATAAAAACTGAAACACAAAAGGTGCATTTACTTAAAAGCTGAACAACTTTTCAGTTTGCTTTGAAAGAGGTTCATAGCACAAACCCAGAAGCCTCCTTTTGGATTTTCCCCCTTATGTCTTTCTATTTGAACAGATTAAAGGGATATGCCAACATTTTTTTTGTTTTCTGTTTTTGTGTCTTGCCTCACTCCCAAATCCATGACAAGCAGATAGACACCATTCTTTCGACTGTGCGTGCAGTAACAAAGAAGAGACGGGCACAGCTTGCCTACCACAAATTAGCTTAGCTCAAACACTGGGAGTCAATGGGTAGTGTTAGCCTGCCTCTGCCTACAGTCAACAGATAAACTCTTCAGCAACTCTAAATGGTCCTGTGTGCTTGTTGTGACTCTTTTTTTTTTTTAACCATGTCATGTTACATTATCTTTTTTTAGACTGAGATTAACACTTACCTATTTAAAACAGAATATATGGAGGAGGAACTACATGTTTTAGTAGCTGAGCATGCACAAAGAAGCTGAGGCCGCGGAACAGATAGTTTCATATGTATTTCTTTCAAAAATTACATAAAGTGCTAGTCTTAGTCTAAAAATAGATAATATAACATAACGCGGTAAAAAAACAAACAAAAAAAAAATGAGTCACAACAATTACACAGGACCATTTAGAGTAGCTGAAGAGTTTATCTGATGACTGTAGGCAGAGTTAGGCTAATGCTACCCATTGACTACCAGTGTTTGAGCTAAGCTAATTCGCTGTGGGTGAGCTCTGCCCGTCTCTTCCTTGTTACTGCATGCACAGCCAAAAGCATGGTGTCTGTCTTCTTGTCATTGACTCAGGAGTGAAGCAAGACACTAAAACAAAAAAATGTTGGTGTATCCCTTTAAAGTCTGTTGTAGTAGCAGTTTGTTGATTTTTTGTACTCACGCTGCAATAGACAGATTTGCTGCTGACAGTGGGCTGACTTCTGCAACCTCTTTAGCTTTCTGTAAAGCTGTCTTCTGATTGGCTGCTTCCTCTTGTTCTTCCTCATCCTATTGGAGGAAAAGAAAATTATTTCATTCCTGTGATAAGGGGTAAGATTTTGAGACAGTAATGCACTGACAACAAACTATTCAGTACTACAAATAGCCATTTATTGTTTATATAGCACTATGAAAACACAGTATGTCAGTGTTAGTGATTTTGGCTGTGAAAAGCGTGTCTCATTTTCTTCACACAAAGGCTTAAAGAAAGTATGATTTCTGACAGTTTCCTGTACCTTTGTGAGCTCCTGAGCGTTTGCCAGATTGTCGACAGCGATGGCCAAGAAGACATTCAGCAGAGTGTCTTTGGTGGCAGAAGTTAAGAAGAATCAGTGATGTAGAGACAGAAATACAGTTTCTCAAGGGAATGAGCAGAAGAAAAGGGAGAGACAAAGTGTCAGCCAAAGGAAAGTTTAAGAAAAGGTTTTGTGACTCTTGATGCCTCCAAAGATCTGTAGGCTCTGAGGGATTAGGACGGACACCAGTCTCTCTTTTGAAAGTTCTCGTCCTGTTAGACTGACTGTAAAATCCCTTTATCATGGTGGAAGAATAACTTACTGTTGCTTTAACATGCATGCATATTATATGCTTGAGCAGGATACAGTTGCCAAAAAGTGTGAGGACAATGAAGAAGATGGAGAAGATCATCCCTTTGTCGTTGACTCCTCCCTGGGACTGGATACCGTCATACATCACCGCGTTCCAGTCCTCTCCTGTCAGAATCTACAAGCAAGGAAGAGGAAATCCTTAATAAGAATGGACAAAGATAACAGTGCACTTCTTATTTCTTGGGGGTATTACAGGAATTTAAACACAGTTTACAAACTTGGGAGTGGTTTTGGATTAGGTAGGTAATCCTTACATCCTTCTTCCACCTCAGAAATATTGCAAAACTAAGCCCTATTTGTCACAGAAAGATGCTTAAATTTTAACCCATGCTTTTACCCCAGTTGTTAGATTATTATAACTATTACAAGGTTCTTTTAATTGTTTTAAAGGCTCTACATGGCCTTGCTCCATACATCTCAGACCCTCTTTTACTTCATGTTCCTCTCAGGTCCTTCAATCATTTCCTTTTTACTGTTCCTCGTGTTTCCCACACAAGCACCAGGACAGAGCTGTTTTAATGCCCCTAAACTTTAGAACTTGTTGACCCAGGACGATGAATGGTGAACTCAATGTGTGTTTTTGAAGGTAAACTTAAGTCCCACCTTTTTGATCTGCACTGATTCCATAGCACTTGTTATCAGTTTTATTTAAATTTTTATTAAAATAGAATAGAATAGAATAGAATAGAATAAAATAGAATACAAGTCTTTATTGTCATTACAGTGTGTCACGAAATTGGGTTACTGTCTCTGCTGGTGCTCAAACAACATTTAGAAGACAAATAGGATAAATATAAAAAGGGTGTATCAAAAAAATATATATTTATACAGAATGTATTTTTACATATATCTAGAAGTAATAGATATGCAAATACACACATATGTATCTTAGTATACATGGTATACATACTAGGCTGTGGATTATTGCACCCGTATTCACAGACTATTGCACATATTTCACAGATACAGTGTTCACAGGTTATTGCACGTGTTTGTTTGTATGACTGCACATGGTTATTGCGTTAAATCCTCATTAATCCTAGATATGGCTCTGTTGTAAAAGCTGTTTCTCAAGATTATTTGGCAACAAATTAATATTAGTATATAGTATTTGTGTAATCAGAGGCAGATGTTTTAGAGCGCTGGTAGTCAGTTATGTTGTTGAAGTGCCATCAGTGTGCCCGGCATGGACAAAACCAGTTTACAAAATCCAGTTGTTAGATCTATGAAATGTCCACTAAAACACATTTTGATCAGACACAAAGTTGTAGACCTCTTGAGTCCCCAAAGTGGGGCCAGTGAGGCTAACAGAGCATGAAGCTCTGAGCTCTGACCTTGGCCTCTCCAAACACTTTTGGGAGAATTTAGATGACAGTTTGGGAGCAAGGCTCTCGTAGATCAATGCCTGACCTTACGAATGCCCTCTGGTCTGACACAGCTCAAACTCCCACAGAAATTCTCCAAAGTGATGCAAATTGTTGAAAAAATGGAGGGACATATAAATGGAGTAGGAGGGCTTCAAGTGCCCACCCCTGCAAGCCCGCAATTTCCAAATATAAAATCTTTAATTTCAGTAAAAGTCTGTTGTGTCTGTTACAGATTCAGTTGTGCATTTATCTCGTGGGTTTCTTTAAGCTGCTGTGAAAATACAGTTTCCCGTTTCACTTGTTCAGATTCTATTAAAAAAAGCATTTACCCATAATTGCAGGTAAAGACTTTTATTTTGGAATTTTTAATCCCTGTAATACCCCTAAGAAATAAGCAGTGCACTGTTGTCTTTTGATTTAAGATGTTTTTAGAAGTCTTGTGTTTTTAAGTGGTTGAACTAGAGAAATAATGGCTGCAGCCCTAGTCACATAATATTTATTAATTATTTCCAGCTAAACATAATTGCATTAAAAAACATAATGTTCATACAGGTTTATTGCGACAGCTCTAGTTTAAATACTGGAAATCTGCCTTTTTTTACTCTTGACATGCATTGTTGTTTATGTTTAAATATGTTTTAGATTAGAATGGAATTATTCGTGAATCTATTGTTTGACTTTTTTGTGCATTTTAAGAGGTTAAAATTTAACAAAGTAAGTCAAAAGTGGACAAATAATCATCAAGGTTAAGATTTAATTATTCTTTCCTACCTGAAAAACTGTCATGATAGCTGCTGCAAAAGTGTCAAAGTTCGTTGAGGGTGTCTTATCCTCAAAGTTAAATCTGAGAAAAAAGTAATAAAGTGAACACAATGAGAGACAAAAATAAGCATTTGACGCAGAAAATCTTGAGCTTGTTTTGGTTGAGTGTTGATACTGACTGTCCTCCAAACAGCTGCATCCCCAGCAAGGCAAAGACCACGATGAAGAGGAAGAGGAGGAAGAGCAAACTGACGATGGACTTCATGGAGTTCAGCAGAGAAACCACCAGGTTTCGAAGAGGAGCCCAGTATCTGAGGAGGAGGAGGAGGAGGAGGATGAGGAGTCACGAGGAAGGGGCAAAAGCAGATCAAAGTGAAATAAAGATAAAAATGAAATGAGAAATGATGAAGTAAAGGAAATAAAAGAATACAACAAGGCAGGTTTCCCAAGTTTAGGACACAGATGTCATTTCTACATCTTTACTCCTGCTGTTTAAACAGCAAATGAAGCTGAGCGGGGAGCCGATGGACTAGTTCATAAGGGTTCGACTTACTTGGTAACTTTGAAGATGCGGAGCAGTCTCAGAGCTCGTAACACACTGATCCCAAACGATGTTCCTGGTTTGATGGTGGCCCACACCACTTCGAAGATGCTTCCCACGATAACCTGAACAAATTCAGGCAGTTATCAAATCTATTTTTATGTCAAAGCAGCAAAATAATTATTACACTTATGATGGAGAGATATGTTTGGAAGGTGTACTCAGAGCAATGTGTGACTGTAGTATTTAGGAGTGGGAAAAAAGTTGATAAACAAATTTATTCAGATTGATTGAAGGCCACAAAATATAGATATTTTTTATTATGTTAATTTCCAACATTTAGTAAAGCTTTTGGTTCTAATGGAATTAAACCAATTATTTGTTAAGTCCACACAATGGTGCTGTTGAATCAATGCAGGTGAGGTCGGCAAAGGTGATGACCGTTGAGCAGAGGAGAGCTGATAAACAAACATGGCAGCACAGGAGACAGGAAAAAGTAACACGCCTTGGGAATTTGTATAGGTTAAGTGGATTATTCTTTTAGAGTAGCCTGCTTGTTCCTTCCCATAATGCACAGGCTGACTCATAGTCAAGCAAAGCAATTCTGGATGTGAAGCAATTCAGAATGGCGCTGGTGTGACTCGGCCCTTTTCAAACACACGGCCATGTGAGCCTGAAACGATCCAAAGGGAAATTTTCACTTTTGTAGCATTTTTTCATCTGAATGGGAGCAAAGCAGCCGAGCTGTCGGTGTGAATACAACCTGAAACTAAATCTGCTCTCATGTGACTGAATACAGACCTACATGTTGTCACTTCAAACTAATTTGTGTGTTCAGCATTTAACATGACAAACCTGTCCTTAACCCTCCGCATCAACGTGAGCATGACAAATGAATGTGCGGTTACTGCATGTGTACTGATGACAAACTGGAATCTGGACTTGTAGCTGTTCGTTTGTCACAGAGCATCATGAGCGAAATCTATTTTTACATCTGTTGATTAAATGGAGTGTTGTGTTTGTCATCCAAATCTTAGAGCTGTGTGTGTGTGTGTGTGTGTGTGTGTGTGTGTATGTGCACTCACCACACAGTCAAAGCGATTGAATGAAGAGTGGAAGTAGGGCTGGATGCCCAGACCGTACATCTTTATCATCATCTCAAACATGAACAACCCGAGGAAGATGAACTCTGCATAGACTGAGGGGAGGAAGGAGAGGAAGCCAGTGAATGAAAGGAAGCGAGGAAAGAGGAGGAGACACAAAAAAGGAAATAAGGAGGGGGTGAAAAGGTAGGACCAAAGAGAGGTAAAGGAGCGACAGGGAGGGATGCAAGAGGAAGGAGAGAGCAAAGGAAAGGAAAGAGTAAGGAGGCAGAGCAAAGGAGACAAAGAAGAAGGAAATGAGGGAGAGAAAGGAGAGAGAGAAGAAAAATGGTGGAAGGACAGCGAGAGGAAAGGAGAAAAGAAAGACGGGAAACAGGAAACAACAGCAGAAAGAGGGTGGAAAAGAGGTAGACAGGAGAGAGAGGAAAAGAAAGAAAGGTTGGAGGAGAAATACAGTCAAATGAGGGAAAAAGGCAGAAAAGAGAGAGTAAGGAGCGAGAGATCACAGAGGGAGGGAGCGAGGAGGGAAGAGAGGAGAGAAAAAGGAGGAAATTAGAGAAAATGTTGAGGGGAAAGTGAAGGATGGAGGGTAAAGAGAGGGAAATGAAGTGGAGAAGGAGGAAGGGAAGGAGAGAAAGAGAGAGAGGGAGTGTTAGATGAGTGGAAGTCAATATTGGCAGGCAGTGTTTTGATGAATGGACTCCACCTGCAGCTTCATATGCTAATGATGCTGGACACAGGCCAGCTATTTCTATCTTTCTGCTAAAAAAGTTTAGAAACCTTATCCGGTTGATTATTTCTCTCCTTTATCCAATCGGTATTGTATTTTATATTTTTGGAAAGCCTGATTAGTCACCTTCACAGCGAAGTACAACTTGTAAGGATTGTGTTTTTGCAGAAAGAGCAACACAGATGAATGTGTGGGGAGCACCCAAAGACAAATGTGCCAAAATCCCCTCTTCCCCTTGAAGAAAGCTTACAGTTCTTCAGTGAAGCGGTGAGGAACCGGTCTTCTTGGGATGTTGTCTTCCTTGGACGCCCACTTTGCAGTTTGTCTTTGTCACAGTACTTTGTCTGAAAGATGACTTATCAGGCTTTTCAGTGATATAAAATGCAATACCAATTGGTATCGTTAAAAGGGATAAATAACTGACCAAAGATGTGTTGACAAATTTGCACCTCAACAGAAAAAGTATTCTGAGGACTTGAAGAACAGAAAGGTTAATGACTTTATTTAATTCTTTGTATTTGTCATTATTCACAAATGTTACAGTAATTTGTTTTCTGATTTTTCACAAATGAAAATTAGGGACAGCAGAAGAACTGTGATGATATTTTGCTATTTAAAGGAGTCAAATGTGTAAATGTGTTATTTGCTAGTGTAGGAGGAAAAAGTGTGAAGTGCTGAAGATGATTCAGGTTGGGAATAATTGTGTGTGGACTGAAGTTTTGATTAAAACTTTTCATCATGAAATCATTACAATAAAGAAACTTCAAATACTTAAAAATTCTGAGTTTATTCTGGAGAAGTTATTTGATGAAATTAAAAAGTTACGTAAAAGCAGGTTTTCCATATGCTTTGCATCATTCTTATTTGTAAAATGTGTGCTGCACATATTTTTACTCACAGAGGAAGTCAGAGAGCAGCTCCGGCTGATCATAGTGCACCACAGCCACACACATGGTGTTGAGGCCGACCAGGCAGAGCACTGTCCAGTAGAAAGCCTGCGTCTTCACCATTTTACGGATGAAGAATCGCAACCGTCGCTCCTTTTTACTATAATTGGATCCATCCTTGCCACTTTTTATACTGGAGCGGGCAAAACCTGCAGGAAGAGACAGTATACACCATAAAATCTAGGTTTATAGGTCACTATGCTAATGTGAATAAATGTGGTAAGTTTAGGGCTGAACAGTGTACTTGACAAAGCTTTTACAGAATATCCTGAAATCACAGATATGCAGCCTGGGATCCCTGATTTCTTACCTACTGCATCCCCCATGTTGTCCTCTCCCTCCTCAGGATTCAGCAAGTCCGTTTTGTTGTTTTTGGTTTTGATGGTCGGCCTTCGTCTTGAACCTATCATGGGAGAGAATAGATTAAGTCTTCATCTGTGTGCTTTCAAAGCTTTCCTCCTTTTTTCTCCCTTCGGTCTGTCACATGCAGATGCATTGAGTTTAAGCTTAAGAATGCAAAACCAGTCCACCTGATTTTTGTGAACCATGAATATTCCTAGTATCATTATTTAACCTCATTGAAACAAGAGAAATCATACCATGCACCAAAGGTCCCCAGCAATGGAACCAGGCCGTAGGCAAAAAAAAAAAGTTTTTTAAATCGAAAGAGACAGTGAGGTAGGCCTGTGCTCAAAATACCGATACTGCAAAATATCGTTACACACTCCTTGGGGATACGTGTATTGATACAGTTTCTACAGAATCGATACAGCCTCAAATGTTTGGACAGTTGTTGTCAAAACTCTTTGGGTAATGTTAACAATGGCACAGGTCAAAGTAGAAGCCAAGCTACATGATGAAGCACATGTTCCAAATTTGAACTTAAGTCTATAGACTGTCTAAAGACTGGTATACCAGTCTATAGACAGTATACCATCTTTGAGGACCTGAATTTATGTTTCTTAAACTGTAGAATCATTTAAAACTCATCCTTGTTCTTTTTCTTCTTGTAATAAAAACAAAACTTGTTGGGAATTGTGTTAAAAGTGTAGTCAGTGTTCACGATTTACTTGTATTTGGATACATATCACATTGTGGCCTCAGTGTCAGAATACGTATCGTATCGTGAGGTTGCAGGAAATACCCAGCCCCACAGTGAGGTGTTTTTTTTAAAGGATGACCAGATCTTCTCATTCCCGCCTGGGTAGCTTGACTGTGCAGACAACTAGAGATGAACTCACAGGTAAATCTTCCAGTGCTCTGGGCGTAGTTGCAAAATCATTTAACTCTGCATAATGTGCGTAACTGGAGGACAGACTAAACTTCCTGATGTGGAAGGATTCAGTTCAGAGGTAAGAGCTCATAAAATACCCATCAGCAATCAACAGAAACATCTGACCATCGTGAGCTGATGACTGATGGATAAAACACACACCATCAGCATCATATGCATACATACTGTTTAACAGCATTTTCCTCCAAGCCTAAAAGGTGTAGTGGTTTAATTAGTTCCCTTGTCAACAGGAGACTTTCAACCAACATAAGCAGCTGATAAAAACAAAGTGTGTCTTCATGAATGTCTCTTTGTGGGAGGTTAAGAAACAAGTTTGTGGCTTGTATTTACAAAAATGTGTTCATGACTCTGTAAGCTTTCTGATTGGTCCCCTGACTACAGATGCAGCCACTTCAAATTTCTCCATTTTCCATGAGAGGTACTTGGCTGGTCCCTGACTGGTCCCTGACAGGGCCTGCCCACCCTGACAGTCATAGACTGTAAACTCTAGGCCATATTTGGGTGAATTTCTGATGTCAAGTTTGCTTCAAGTTCATTTGGCAGCTGATTTGCAAACCTAGGAAAAATTTGCCGCTCATGGAGACACTGTGCAGATGTATGAATCAGTGTTTTTTTCAATGGATTTTAGGGACAACCTCAGAGAGGTGGGGGGGCTTCCAGTGGCTGGTAACTGGCTGGAAGTTCGCAGGCAACTAGCAGGGAGGGGAAAATTAAAGCGGCTGGATCGGTAGCTTATGACAGAGCCCCCTCTTGTGGCAGCTACTGCTTGGCTACCTCTGATTAAACATACTGATGCACTTTATTGTTAATCCATAAAAGAAAAGCATCAATAACAAGCAGCATTGTACAACTTTGTCAGTGTGAAAATAGAGTGCAGTGAATAAATGACTAAAGCAGGAGAAACAGTTGTTTAATAGAAAAGCATTTTTGATCGGCTTTGTTTTTACTGAATATCTGATGATTTCAGACGTTTTAGTTTGAAGTACAACATAACAGAAGGGAGAAAGAGTTACCATCAAAGTTCCCTGTGTCATCTTCAGCCAGGATCACCTCCTCTGTGTCAGGAAAAGAGTTCATAATGTTAACACACGGCATCAGGATTGTTCCAGAGATTCTGTATTTGTTTGTGTGTGTTGAGTGTTTGTGTGTGTGCACTGACCTGCTTTACAGATCCACTCCAGGTATCCGTTGAGCTCTCTCTCAATCTGCTGCTGTCGCCTCAGCTTCAGGAACTCGCTCCTGTTCTCCACTCGCTCCCTCTCTTTGGCAAATTCACTGCAGGCACAGCCGATGGATTTTTTATTTTAATTCACAATAAATAAATATATAAACCAGTCAAAGCATGACAGAATATTGGATCAGAAACAAATGACAGGGGGAGACTTGTGTTTTATATTTTACATTTCAAGAATTAAGTTGAAAAGGTATCTACCTGCCGATGAATTTTTCTTTAACAAAAAATGATGTAAACATTGACACAAAAACAAAAAATATAATATTTCATTTTGGCATCATGACTATAGGTGTATTTGGACTTCCCCTCCAACGTATCAGCAAGCTCTTTGCAGTTTTAACTTCAGATACAACATTAAAAAATAAATCCTTCTTGTGATTTTTTTTCTTAGAGGTTGATCTTTAGCTGAGGTTTGACTGTTTTTACATGGGGATGTTTTCAACACTGGCTTTTTGACCAACATTTTATGACTAAATTGTTGCTTTAGGTGCAACATTTATATGTTTGATACCCAAAAATAAAAACAATTTCCTAGTTTTGTACTATTGTGGAACACAAAACTGATAACCGCTAATACTACTGAAAATAAATACTTGTAGAAAGACAACCTTAAATAATCTAAATAATCTGAAATTACGAAAATAATAACAATGAAAATATCACTGCACTGTAAAAAATGAAGGACCATTATTTATCAGAAATGTTATTGCTTCTCTTCAGTGTGTTGTTTTATAGAGAATTATAGTATTTGGTTGCATGTATTTTGCAATAGGCAGATATTCCACCAAATATTTAAGTTTTTACTTTATCAGTACCAAGTTAAAGGATTTTTACCCAAGTTACTCAAATGAAAAAAAAATAGATAATACAAATCTATTAATTGTGGAAAACTTACTAAATGTTCTAGAAAACAACTCCAATATTGTATGGGCAAAATATCAATATGAAAACCATAAATATTCTGTTAAAATTTGTAATAACTGATTCATATTAAGTTCTTTGAAAGACTGTTGCAGATATAGTTGGTTGTAATTGTTTCTATAAAACTGTTTGTAATCTGCATTGCTTGATTTAATGCATCTGTAGAAGCATAAATTTAAATAACTTCGGTTATGAGCAAATTTTCATGCTCGGACTATTTGAACCAAATATTTTTTACAGTGTACAAGCAGTTTTGCTCTTTTAAAAGAATATTAGTTGCAGTTAATAGAGGAGTACATTTGACCTGTGAAGAAATGACTGCACGTGTTCTCAGACATGCAGAGGTCTTACCCTGAGAGCACACCCAGCACCAGGTTCAGCATGAAGAAGGAGCCGATGATGATGAGGGGGATGTAGTACATCCAGTTCCAGGCGCTGCCCTCCACATCGTTACTCTGCAAAAAAACAGATGGTTACAGATGTTACTGCTGGACAACTGTTATGCTAAAATGTCCTGATATACATTTAGGATAAATTAAGTCCTGAGAGGAGAGAAAGGCTTCATTTGGACTGCATGTTTCCACCTCGCAGTTTTGATTTTAGTGTATGCTCTAAACACTGTATAAATTTGCTTCTTAAAAACCTTGGTTATGGCTGAATTTGAATTCTTTAATATATAAATATGCAGTACCTAAAGCTTGGACATGCATTACCAACACTATCTGCAGGAGTCCAACATTAATAAAGGTGCCATGTCAACAATTTTCACGAGCAATGACGCGCTCAGTTTCATTTTTCCCTCGACTCATCGAGGGCATCCTTGAGCTCCAAAGAAGGTGTTTAATGCATTCTCTTCCTGGTTAAAACATTTCCACAAATGCCTCCTTAAATATTTTAAATCATACATTATTTAAATATGTGTTTGTTTACTGGATGTTCTGTTCTTGCTCGCTGGTTTTGTTTGCACATTACCACCTCCAGGAGTCGTGTGAAACCATCGGCTTGAAAAGCATCCTGTGTTTATCTCCAAGTCTGTTCGTGTGCACAACTCAAACACATCAGATCCCAACAAAGAGGCAGACCAGGGCTGAGCAGTGATGAGAAAAAAATGATATCATAGCAGTTTGTTTTGCAGCAATAAATGTTGTAATTTTAATGGACTGTTTTGTTGTGTGTTTAAAGGGATGACTGATAACAAACTGCTAACAAGGACTACAACAATGGCCGGGGACGCTATTGAAAGCATTCCTGATTGTTTTTCAATTAACTAATTAATTCATTTGATGAAGAAGAAACTCTTGAACAAGGCGTCACAACAAGCCATTACACATTTGAATTATTGTAGCTGCTTATAGGTCGAAGCGCCATGTTGTAGTTCCAAAGTAGCTTAATGACAGATTTTTGCTCTCGCTGTAGGTTTGTTTGCAAAAATGATAACCTCGCAAAGCAACTGAAGTTTCCCAATTCTGTGTCTGTCATCAAGCAGATCTGGCGAAGCTTCAGACTGAAACATCAGAAAATGTCCAGGCTTTTCAGTGTCCTTTTAAGGACAAACAGGCAGTGGATTCAAATGTAGGTCCATTGTGTTGAGGGAAAGATGTGACTGCAACACCCTGATTAGCCTATAATGAATGTGACAAACAAAACTTTATTAAATCACCTTCCAGTTTTTCTAGAAAGGTTTTGTCCATCCCAAACACTTTATATAGGATGTTGCCCTGGTGGACTTGAAATACATACCAAGGACATGTGAATCAGTCCATCTGGTGTGAAAATTTGAACATTTATGATCTTTTGTTTGCCACAGATGTTAATATCAGCAGTGATCCAAGAACAGAGTGAAAAATCTCAAAGGATTTTAGTCAAAAGTACCAGTGCGATGCTAAGTTCTGTGTTAGCCTACAAAATAAGGACCCTCTTGGAACGAGATGCCACATCTCAAAGTACTTACCTTGAATAAATCTATATTCAGTAAAGACAAATGTAATGTGGACAGATTTATGATCTGGGTGTCCATAGGTCATAAATCCTTATTTTTAGTCCCTTTTTCTCTGCCTGGATGGATACATCTCTGGATGAATGTATGTGTATATGTTTATGTATATTTGTAAATGTGTATATGTGTATCGATAAAATGAAGAGCATGGCTTCTATTGTAAAGTATTTTGAGATAACACTTTTTAAGGATAAGGGCTGGCAATATATCGATTAGATCAATTAATACAAATTATTTTTTTGCAGAAGATTTAAAAAAGATCAAGATTTTCTTTCCCGTCTAACACTTACTCCTACAGTAAATTGTTGCAATGTTTTAAAACACAAATACCTAAAATTTACAGTTTTCATTGTGGTAGGCTTTGTCAGGTTTTGCACAAGCACATGTTTACGCTTGTATTTGTTGGGATTAAATACTGATCAGAGAGTTCCATGTTCATGTACTGTGAAAATAGCTCAGAATTCAGTGTTCGTGTAAACAAACCTGCCTACGTTCAAACTAAATTATAAGCATTTTATGAAAAAATAACAGCATGCAACTTTACTATTAGAGGGAATTTCTGTTTAGTTTTGGAATTTTTTGATAACATGAAAGCAAAACTTGGTTCTCCTATTTTTGTGTCACTTGGAGGTTTTTTCCTTGAGAGGGAAAAAAATTGAATAAAATCGTAAATCGACTTTTGTGAAAAATAAATCAGGGATTTTATTTTAGGTCACATCGCCCAGCCTTATGACGAACTGGCAATGTACTAATAAAGATTTATTAATTGACTGATTGATTAATTCACAAAAATAAGTCAATCCTGGACTCACTCCATACTCAAGCCTCTGACCTTGTAAACAGTTGGTCCTGAAGCTGCTGTGGTACAGTTTCAGTTCCTGAATAAAAACTGAATTTTGAAGTCCTTCTCTCCTTCACAGAATCAGATGTATCAGTCTGTTTTGACTGCAACGGCGCAATTTTTTGACTCTAGTAGTGTAAATACACATCTCTCCTCATGTGAATAAAGAGGTGTAAAAAAATTGACTCAAGAATATTCACAATTATGAGACATTTCTTTTCATCGTCCTTGATGTGTAAAGGCCTTCAGAGTTGGAATTCAGTTCTTTCAAAGTCATCTTCAATTCTTAGAGAGAACAGAGGACTTTACCTCTCATAGATACAAGGATGGCCTGATAGACGCTGGCATCTTTTCTGTGCTGCACAGTAACCAGAGAGACCTAAATTACTTTCTGCTGGCTCAGGAGTGACCCACTTTCTATCTAAAACCTTGACCTCAAAGTGGAGATGTTGCATTTGCGTGCCGAGCCACACGCCATGGGCGATGCGATGTTACAACATCTTCTGCTCTCCAAATCACTTACTGCACTCAGTGACGTCCAAAACCACTGACACACACTTCTTTCACTCTACAAACCGGCTGACAATCAGAGAAATCAGGTTAGGTGGAGGAGACTGTGAGTCTGTGACCCGTGTAAGATCTAAATGGAACTATCAGCTGATGATTATCTGCTGCTGAAGCGCTTAGCGAGTTTGTTAGGTTTTTATACGGCACGGTGCGGCGCGAGCAGCTCGTTCTCTATTAAACTTTCATTGGTTTCCTCCTGACTGCCTGTGTGAGAGTGGAAGTCGGCCTCCATCCATCAGAAAAGATGTTAAATATAGAGCGAGACGGACCAGAATAGAGAAGGAAAAGGAAGGAGGCGGAGAGAGAAGGAGCGGCGAGAAAAAGACGAATGAAGAGCCGGACAGAGAAAGTATAACAGAGGATGATAAAGAGAGAGAAAGAGAGGCTTTGAATCAATCTAAAACTATTTTATGCTTCATTTAACTGAATGAAATTCGAGACAATCACAATATCAAACACGTCCTCTGGAGTACTTCATTGTGCTGTAGGATCGTACAGTACAAACCTGATACACATCACACTGAGCTGAAGGAACTGTGTTCATATCACGAAACACGAACGACTGCATTAAAAACACCTACGTGGCCCATTGTTGGCTCAATGAATGGCCTGCTGACCCACCACTCTGAGGCCCTGCTCAATTCCTGGCTTCGTCCTGGGCCAATTCATCTCATTGTGTTACAGTGAAATTGTGACCATAGATTCTAAGCTGTACTTGGGTTGTCTGCAAGACTGACTTCAAGGTCCCATATCTTATTTGCTCCTTGTCAGCTAGTCCCAGATGTGACCATATATTTAAAGTTTCACAATTAAAATTCACTCAGATATAACGTTTGGGCATTCATTTGAAACCCTCTGTTTGTGCCTCAGTCAGAACAGGATGTTTTGTGTGTCGAACAAGCCCGTCTGAGGAAGTGGATCAGGCTTTAGCTATCCAATGATGTGCTCTAAGGTTTACTATGGCTGCACAGACACGCTATAACATACACTTTCCTCTGCTTGCTATACAAACACCAGGCTCAGGGAGTTGCTATCTTCTAATGACAACATTAAAGAAAAAAAAAATAATTGGACTGTTCAAGCACAGATTCTGTGGAAGGTTAAGCAAGCAGCAGTTTCAGACATCTTTCTCCTGTTGAGAGGTTTGATGGACCATGGTTACATCTATTTGAAAAACCCAAAGAGTGCATTTCTTCCTTCCGTCCTTCACCCACATCCCCAACACAGCTTCAGTGATTGCTGTTCAATGTAAGCCTGGACCTGCTCCAGATCTCCAAACTGCTAAACAGAGGCTTCTTCCCACTGTAAGCCTCCTACAGGTGAACTGATGCTAGGTTGGCCCAGTGCTGTGCTTATGATAGATACATGTTGGATTTGGATGTATGTATATTTGCAAATATGTGTAGCTATAAAATGAAGAGTATGTCTTCAGCCTGCTCTAATGCAAAGTGTCTTGAGATAACGCTTGTCATGAATACGCGCCATACAAATAAAGATTGATTGGCTGAATAGTTGATTTTACATAATGTGAGATCTTTTGGTTATCCAGTCTTCAATGTGAGTATTTCTCATCCAGTGTCTTATATGAAACATTACTTCTTCGAGGCGGACTCTGTGATTGACCACTCTGGCAATTCAATCCATCATCAATGAGTAAGATTATTAATATTGATATTTACAGTGGATGAGGTTCTACTAATTTTAGGTAGTTCATAAGTCTGTGTTCAAAGAATCTATTTGTCTGGCGATATGTATATTGATACTGATTTTACAGAATCAATACAGGCTGAGATGCTGTGACAGCAGCTGTTAAATACACCTTGGGATATCACTAAAGGTGCAGTTAAAAAAGTGACAGTAGAGGCTAAACTACTAACAGTGCATGTCTCCAGTTTTGTATTACTTCCAGGATCTCTGTAGGGTTGTTTTAACTTTGTCTTTGCCTTTTTTGCTTCAACAGAAAAGAACAAAACATGTGAGGATTTCTATTAAAGATGTATTAATGTTCATAATTAACAAATAGTTGGGGTTTAGGTTTTCCTTCATGGGATGTGGAACTCTCTCAATTTCATTTTGTCTTTTGTTTATGTCTTAAATGTTCTTTGATTTTAATTGATCTTTTTCGGTTGTTTTTTCCTTTGTGTCTAAGCTCTTGTACTTTGCTGTCTTATGTTCCTGCCTGTTGTCAAAGCACTTTGTAAACCTCTGTTTTTTAATGTGCTATACAAATAAAGTTTATTATTATTGTTATAAATATCAGGATCTTATGGTGGCCTCTGTATCAGGAAACAAATCATATCTTGAAGTTACTGGGAATACCAGCCCTTGTAGTTTTAATGCTGTTTCATAGCGGACAGTTTTATTCACCATTTATCCTGTAATGAAAAATGCTTGCTGAGAACAATCAAATGTTATGAGAGAGACAGGTTTACATACATGGTAGAGCATATCTGTCCATCCCTCCATGGTGATGCACTGGAAGACGGTGAGCACGGCGAACAAAATGTTGTCAAACTGGGTGATGCCATTGTTTGGTCCAAGCCAGCCGCCTTTACATACGGTGCCGTTTGGACACAATCGAGATGGTTCTGCTATTCCACATGGTAACTCGTCCGTAATCTCATCTGTTCAGAGAGGAAGCAACATAATAGAGTTATAACATGGGTTATATAAAACCCAAGTCAGCTGTGGATAAGACAGTAATGTTTTAGTCAAGTAAGATATTGATTGTCTTAGAAAGGGTAAGCATTATGATAGGATCAACAACTATAGTGCTAGAGAGTTTATCAGATGACTGTAGGCAGAAGCAGGCTAATGCTATCCATTGACTCCCAGTGTTTGGGCTAAGCTAATTAACAGTGGGAGAACTCTGCCTGTCTCTTCCTTGTTACTGCACGCACAGTCGAAAGAATGGTGTCTATCTACTTGTCGTGGACTCGAGAGTGAGGCAAGACACGAAAGACAAAAAAAATGTTGGCGTATCCCTGTCTGAAATGTGTCCTAGTCTTTGTAGTTTTGTCACTGTGCTCTTACCTGTGATTTCATCATAGCATGTTTTATGAAACTTCCCCATGTAGAACTCCAGGCCGATGATGGCGAACATGAGGATGGCCACAAACAACAGCAGGCCGATCTGCAGCAGGGGAATCATGGCCTTCATGATGGACTTGAGCACAACTTGCAGACCTGGGGGACAAAGAGAGAACATCAAGCATTTTAACATATCGACCAATGAAAACAAAATGCACTAAAAGAGACGAATCTGAATTGTCCACTAAAAAACAAAAAAACAAAGCACAGCACTTACTGGGAATCCCAGACACCAGTTTCAGTGGTCTCAGCACCCTGACGGCTCGTAGTGTCTTCAAGTCAAACTCAGTCTCTGATGACGACACAATTCTGCAAGGAGAAGACACAAATCAGTTAAACCGATGATGTCTTTGAGATCAATCATTTGAGTTGATGTTATCAACCAGATTTAACTACGGTATGCGTTATGATTTTGGAGAAATGTTCACCCATCCTCCCTTCAAAACTTCAGCTAGAACTACAGCCTGGCGGACAGTAAGGGTGCAGTGATGGTTTTCTGCAGCAGTGTGATTGGTGGGAACTGTATTTATATGATGGTGCGTCTGTGCATGTTCAGTGTCGAGATCTAAGGTCAAAGTGACACGTTCTTGTTCCTCTTAACTGTATTCAGGCCGTCTTTAAGTCAGGGTGGACATTTGATTACGTGGCCCCTTTTTTAAGATGTTTGGACACTCCAAGCACTTATTGATGCCAGAGGTCAGAGGACAATGACCCGAGAGCTTTAAGATGACAGCGAGGCAACAGTAACTCCAGTAATCACTTATGAGAACCAAGGGATGCAAAGGACCATTTCTGAATGCACACCACGTCAAATCTTGAAGGAGATGAGATACAGCAGCAGAGGATGGAGTGTACAACTCACACTGGCTGCTTTAATGATTTATGTAAACTAAACAAAAAACTGTCTCTGTGTCTCATTTCTTATTATTTCTGTCACTGGAGCAGACAATAAAGTTCATCCATGTTGCCAAAGCTATGCTCTACATTAAAAAATATATTTAGAAACTGTAATTTTATGTGTAAATTATAGTGAATTATTGATGCTAAATTTTTTTGAACAATATGTCTATTGAGTTTTGTAATATTTACAAAGTAAAACATTCAATACAAGAGAAAAAGAAATAAGTACTTTCAAAATAAACTTAACCCTTTAACGCCTTTTTCTATTATATTTGAACATACTTTTATGATACCTCTATCTAATCGATATGATCAACAAATCACTAAAAAAACATCTGAATACAATCAGATAAATTACAAGCATGTCCTCAAATGGATTATCAGTTGCCAAAGAAACCTAATTGATCAAATAAGATACAAAAATATATATATATGTTAAATTTTATGATTTTTTTTTTTTTTTTTTAGGATTTCAGTAGAAAGTGAAATAAACATTTCAGCTCCAAAAAATTGAATTTTTGGCCATAATTTGCGTTTTCAGGCATTAAGGGGTTAAAATGTTAATTAAAAAAAACTGAAGGAACACAGTTTGTGTTTGAGAACACCCTTAGACATTTGGAGCCTTGGCATGTCCTCAAGTTCAAATATTATATTCAGTTACATTAAAAACAGCAAATATCCAGGTTTATACAGTTATTGCAGAGACAAAGGGGTATCCTGTGATGACACGTTAGAGTGTTAAGTAAAATAACAGAAGTAAAGAGTACTTGATGCTACAAATTAAACAAAAATATAAACCAGTAAAAAAAATGGTGATATAACGACTTGATTCTAGTCTTACCACCAAAACCCTTTCACACCATCGCATCACCTCCCATTCTACAGCACCTCCTCCAAACTTAAAACTCACCTGGTCAGGACTGTGTACTTCATATTACAATAACCTTCCAGTTATATCCCCACATCTGTTTTGTCTGTTGTGTTTTCTTGATTTTATTGCTTTATTGTTGATTTTATCGATGTTTTTTAATTTTTTAAATTCTTTGCACAGTGTCCTTGAGTGTCATGAAAGGCGCTTTTAAATGAAATATATTATTATTATTATTAGTGTATATATATATTGTGATATGTTTCATTATCCCCCTGTATTCTGATATGTATAGTATAGCCAGGTTCTTCAGTACACACCCCCTTTTTTTCAGCCACACTGATGTTGTGGCCATTATTTGGGTGGTAAAAGAATTGTAATATGGTTGCAATAAGGTCTTAAATTATGCTTATGATTTCAACCAAAGTTTCAACACTGATATCACAGCTTATTGAATATGGTCACCTCGGTTGATAAGACCCCAGAGCATCAGTGACTTGCGGTAACATTGTGTCTCAAAACTGATGTCACTAAACAGCCTTAGCCCCTCTTGATATTTGTGGAGCACTGATGTAAAATCAGCCGCAGACAGGTCGGAAAATTCCACACTCTGTCTTGTACGGGGGCGGAAGGCAGGGTCTGTCCAACAAGAAGGGGAGGGTGGAGTGTGGGGGCGTACAGAGAGAGGGGATGCTCCGAGAAGGACACTGTAGGGAGGAGGAGACGCTGACCAAAAGCCAGACATCATAAAAAAACACAGCCTTTAAAAATGACATGCTAATTTCTCTGCAGCTTTATTGTTTCCTCTCTTTGAAGCTAAACTTAGCATCTAAGTGTTGTCTGAGGCTTTTTTAACTTCACTGACAAACAATATCCACCGAGGTATTTCTGACATTGTTCACTGCACATCATGGTTTTCCAGCATTTTTTGAGCATGCATGAACGTCGAAAAACACATTATTGTCACTCTTAGCCAAACAAAATAATGAAAAAGAGGCACAGAAGAGGAGGTGAGGCTAAAATGGACAAACATTTTGCACATCTTTCCCCTTCTTCCTAATCTTCCCTTGTTTCTACCCCCCCTCCCCCCTCCACCTTCTGCAGGTTGGTTGCTAATTCCAGTAAGAGGTCATTTATTAACAGACACTGTACAGGCAGCCAAGCCTCTCATTCCCTCAGTGGCTTTTTAACTGCCCCGACTAAAGACCACGATGCACAACTGCAAAACACCGGAGCTCAGCACAATGAGGCTCACACTGCCTCGGAGGCATGTGACACGTGCGGATCGAAGTCTGAAAACATCTCAGCAGGGTGCACAATCTAATCTGCGTGTGATAGACAGAAGTAGTTTGGTTTTAAAATATGAGCAAGATTTTCTGCTCATGATATGATCTCAACTTTCACAGTATAGTACAAGATTCTGTTTGTTCATAGAAAGTAAACCTTGAGCTGTTTTCTCAAAGATGTTTGCACACAGTGTTAAAGCTACTGCGATGAAGATATTTCATTATGTTTACAAATTAGATTATGCAAAACACTTCATATCTTATTTTCTATTTTGCATTAACATGATGTTGTGTCCTCTGAATCCATCAGAACATTAATGAGAACAGCTCTGAATAAACTGATTAAGAAAAAATGTTCAGGCCTACTACTCAACAAATCAATCAATCGATTGATCTTTACTTGTGAAGCACCAGGTCAATTTTTTAATTTTATCTCAAGATGCTTTACCAAAAGGTAGGTCAATACCATATTCTTCTTTTTTATATAATTTATTTTATTTATTCATTTATTTTCTTGGAGATATGTAGAAGATGGGCTAAGGCAAAGGGATTAAAATTAAAATTTGATTGCAGTAACTTCATGGATGCTTAGATCATAAATTTCTCCTTATGATATTTTCCTGCAGAATATAATTTTACTGGAGGATAACCCAGGAGGGTCCTTATAAGATGTTTTTCTTTCTATGCATCCATTTTTAACCAGAAAAAAGGATGTTTGAAATGCCAGAAAAGGATAATTTTATGCATTTAATTATCTTAATAGCAAACAAATGCCTGCACACCATCTAAATTGCACATCTGGATACATATTT